>CM061042.1:19608642-20208642 GCA_030762985.1 Adelphocoris suturalis
ATCTTATAAAAATCAACCCATCATCCCATTCAATTGCACTAAAAAATGATCCTCTTTTTTTTTATCCCAATCAGCTTTAGTTGGAAATTGAATCGTATTTAGTTTTTTCTTATTTTTCAAGTAGCGTTTAATTATTTTACTTTCCCATTTTTTTTTCAAATTCTTGCGTGATGTAGTTTTTCGGCGGGACCCAACCTTTTTTATTTAGTTGGCAAAATTCTCCAAAGCTTTTACAGAGAGTTCACTAGGCAACCTGTTTTCCCGAAATGTTCCTGAGGCTAAATAACCATGGTCTTTGAAAAAACGGAGTAGAACACAACAGTAGAGAAGACAAAAGTTCCTAGCTATTGTATATAGTCAATGGCTATACAGGACAAAAAGAGGATATGACGACTGGGTGCATCACAGTAGCTAAAAGCAATATACCTACTGCCCATCGGTACCTTGTTTTTACCCACTAAACCTTTAGAGTGTTCAGTTGGAATAAGGTTATTACAAAGAAACATTAACCAAGATAATATCATGATACCAAAAACAGTAAAAAACGTGAATAATTGCACTTATCCCAATAAATTCCGCAAGGTGTCGACGTCAATAAATTCACTCATCTTTCTCCCTCTCTGGACTGCACTGAACTAGTACAAATGAACAACTGAGGTCGTCTTGAGTCAGGTAGAACCTTCCCGAAAGTAAACAACATGTTTTTCGATGACTAAAGTTCAAAGTTTAGTTACGAATGTCCTAAAACCGAATGAGGGTTCGCCGGTACCGAACGGTACCACCAGTCACTAATGGGTTAAATATTAATCTAGATATGACTTGTGAGACCGACTTGACTTGACCTTTTTTGTCAAATAAAAAGCATTAGTGAGATTCTCGTAATCATTTTACCCCTAGAACTGCAAACAGATTTTCGCGTTTTCGCACCTTATTTTTCGCGCTTTTGTACAATCCATGTTCCCCGGAAATTAGCGCTTTCGTGCACTGTCCTTAAGCGGAATAGCGCTTATGCCATCCGGCCGTGTCAGATAACATCCTATTTCGCCATGTCTCTTCCGTCCCAAATTTTCACTTCGGGGATTAGGCGCACTGTCCACCTTCTTATAACTATCCTTTATCCATCTTTGGTTCAGTTTTTGTATAGTTTCTTCCCTTTAGTGTTTCTTCACTGTTTTATAGCGCGTCATCATCCTTTCTCAAATAGATTATTCGTCTCTCCTTGGCTAAGAGGTCGATGGGTATTACACCGGTAATGACCTTGTCCAGCAACTTCTGATTCAGTCCTACATGCACAACATAACCCTAGGGCTCCTCTTCTCTGAACCAAGGGACCAAAGGGGGTGCTTATGTCGAGTAAGAAGTTGAAGGAGTAAGAAGGATTTGAGCGTACCTAAATTTGGCTTAATGTTTGCAAACTGGTTCGAAATCTAGTTTTACAAGATTTGAAACGAAATTGTCGTACAGAATACAATGTCTGAATAATGTAGGTATACGGTCAATATTGTCAGAATTTGGAGGAATAGGCGTTTGAGCAGAGATGCTCTTATTGGTTTCTGCGTCGCGTTGATTTCAGGGGACCGTGTAGCTTAACTCGTGTGATACCTGAAATTTGCATTATACTTAGATGAAAACTGTGGAAATAAGGAGTGTTAAATCTATCAACACAAACTGACAACAAATAATATAGCGACATTGGTCAGCGTGATATAAGAGTAGAAAGAGGTATTGGTTTTGGATCAAAACAAATTTCTACACCACAAAGTTAACACATTTATGCACACAAAGTTATGCGTTGGCTAACATAGTAGACTTGGAAGAAAATTACTGTACATTGTGAATGAATGCTTAATTTTATATTTAATATAAATGAAAAGTCTGTCTCTATCGCACTTTCCGCAAATGGATGAACCTATTGCAACGCGGTTTTTTTAAAGCAAAACGTGAAAAAAAAAAGAAAAAAAAAACCTGTGGCTCCCGTACATGCTAAATACTTATTGAGAAAATAGTATGTAGCTTCGTTCTAGATTTTTCTTGCAGACTTCGTTTGCATGGGTGTTGATTTGGTCAGAATGTAAGGTGCTTACGAATATGCGAAAAATATTTGTTCCAAAATCAAAATATTTAGGTAAGTAACTATTTGATTTTCGCGTTTTACAACTTTCTGAACAGTTTCTTTCTCAGTGGCGAGTTTGTTTACTGAGGAAACCTATTCATCCTCAATTTATATAATAGCCGTTATTATTATTATTTTTTTTTGAACTGTACCTATTTTATCAAAAATAATGCAGTACCTGCTGTAGCAAACCTATAGGTGATATTCTCGAGACTTCGACGATAGCGCACCCTTACATCGAGGCAAGGCTATAAACCTAATTTTCGAAGTTATTTCACCTTGTTGTCATGGTTACGAGTAAACTATACGAAAAAGTGCCATGAGTCACCACCTACATACCCACTTTCTTACGGTTCAGTATTTACCTAGTTCAGTGTATTTTACTATGCCAGGTAATAAATTTTATGCGAATTATATCAAGCTGCAATCCGGCAATAACCTGAAACGTTGTGAATGCAAGATTAGTTTGTGCGGTCGAGATCCTAATGAAATTCGTGTTGGGAAGTTGACAAACAAGTGTTAGAAGTTTCAGACATCAGCCGCGGAAATTTTGTGGATTATTCAGTTTTCAGAACCGTTCTTTGAATCAATTACGAAACTAAAAATCTTTAGAGTCGTTTGAAAGTGGTCATATCAAAGAACGTGCCATGATAGCTCTGCCAGAAGGGAATTTACCTACGTAGGTATCGCCTTTGGAAAGGTAAGTACCTAAAGAGGTAGGTATACACTACCTACTTTCCGTATATTATTACTACTTGTTATTCATCATGTACTTCCATAGACAAAAATTAAAGTAGGTACCTACTTAATCAACTTTTTTTGTCCCACAAATTTGCGTAACTGCAAAACTTGCGTAATAACTGCACTGACAATGCCCGTCATTCAACGCCCGTCTTTATGAACTCTAACCTTCAGAAGAATGAATTTCAAGGTTTTTTCCTTACAACTGGTTTATAATGCACATTTCCTGATTGGATATTCGACAAACTTGTTGATAAGCAGTTGAAAATCAGAGCAACAATCTACCTACTTAGTTACTTTTGACCAACAGCAAATTTGGTAGGCTGTACCTATCTCCGTAGTTTCGTTTTTTGGTAGAGCACCAACCTGCCTTGTTTATTTCCACAAACTACAAAAATCTATCCTTTCATTCATTCAATAAAACAAGTAAAGCTGCCTCGGTTATAGTAATAAGAACATGTCTAAAACGCTGATGAAACTGCCAGGGCAATGGTTATGTAGTACCTACACCGCAGTAAAGAGATCTGAGGAATTTTCAATTATTTTTGCTTCATTATTTTTCAGGTTATTTATTCTCAGTCTAAACGAATAAAGTTCTTTAGTTTTCGGACACTGATTTCCTATAATAGTTAGTCCCTAGTCCAAATAAAAATTCGTTCACTACTAGATCGGTATCGATGTCTACAACCAATAATCGCGCTGGCAGGCATGATTACTGCGACCTTTTAGTTGAATTGAAACTATATATTGCTACAATATTACTTTCGCAAAACAAAACTGTTGAAAATTTTCATTATAACAACGTATTAAGTTGGCATACGACAGCAAACTTCTAGTGAAAAATAGGTTTTTTGAGTTGCGATCTAGTAACATCTACCTTGGAATAAACTCAAACCAACTACAGGCGTGACGTCACGAGAATATGAGCTATACTATTCCACAGTCAAAGTTTGATAAAAATTTTAGGGCTTGTGCGTATTAGTCGCTAGAACGTGTATTTTATGTAAAATAGCCGCTACAACGTGAATTTATACAGCATAGATCTAGCACTCATGCATTACATAGTATGCATTCATTTAAACTTTTGTTATTATTCTTAGATTTGTGATCTATACAGCTCCTGTGCGACGCAGTAGTGAACCACCTAGTTAACGAATAAATGTAAATAATTAAATTGGTTAGGAATAGTGGAAGAAACTTCTTTGCAAAAAAGAAAAAGATACGAACAGGCAAAAAACAATATGCATGTATTTCTGAGTGCACCTACAATAATTTAACAAATAAACTAAACTTCTTCAATTTAAAGACAGTCTCAAAGACCTATTAAGTAATATAAACCGCTAAATAGAATATCTCCAAAAATTAGCTACTATATTATAAAGAATTAAACTAATCATACACAGAAAATAAAATACAAATCACAAGTTACTATCAAACAGGTCCCTGTTAATGCCGCTTCAAGAATAACGAATAACTTGAACAATAAAAATTGGATCAATTACGTAAAAACTAGATCATATTAATTCATGTAATTTGAGAGATGATCAATATTGAATGATAGCCTCACGAGGAATGATAATTAATTTCTCCATTCCTTGTCAGCGCGAATGGAATCTCTCGGTTTGTAAAGAAAAATATATTGATTGACTATGGAATTGATTTGAAATGAAGCGACGTATTGAGTTAATCATCAACTCGAATAATAACCGATACCAAGATCAGTTGAAATATTTTGGGCAGAAAACTCCGGTTCTTTGTCACAGCTCGTGTTCTCCTGCAAGTACAGTCTTCGGTTTGAATCGATCGTCACTTATTTGGGGAAGATTTGATCAAACGGAACCTGAAAAAAGTACCAAAATCAGTGCGTAGGTATGATTAATTCTGTTGCATTTCTAAAAATATGAAGAGTTAAATGTCAGGTCATTAAATTTATTAGGCATGAATTTTATTACTGGATGCGGCGTATTAGCATACGAATAGTGCAATAATAACATGATAATGATGACAGCTATCGAAAACTGTTACGGTGATTCCTTCAATACGATTGTTACCCCAACGTGCGCCGGTCAGCTTGCTCTGAATCGTTGTTGAACCTTCAGAACGATGAATCTACCTCTCTCTTACATTTTGCGTCAATAGCAATAATATTTAATCGACCACGGGCCGCCGTTACACAACGTTGCTTACCTGAAGGGACCCTCACAGGGGGGTTTCCCATTTGCACTTCTACGCAATACCTTGCGAGCGAAGCGAGAGCCATTTCAAATAATAAATACGGACTTTGTCCTACACATATACAGGTATACCTTGCGAGCGAAGCGAGCAACATCCCCGAATAAACTTTTCGTTGTTCCACGTAGTTTCTAAGATTTAATTTGTTTGTAAGAATTCCCAACTGAAAAAAACGTCAGCCAAGTTGGGTGGGCAGTACAACATTCCCTAATAAACTTTTCGTGGTTCCACGTAGTTTTATAAGAATTAATTTGTTTGTAAGAATTTCCAACAGAAAAAAACGTCTGCCAAGTTGGGTGGGCAGTATAACTTCTTCAAGCGAGCGAAGCGAGCAGCATCCCCTACAGAATAAATACGGACTTGCGAGCGAAGCGAGCAACATCCCCTAATAAACTTTTCGTGGTTCCACGTAGTAAATAAACTCCTATTGTTTATACTAATACCTAATCCATTGCTATCCCGCATAGCTCTCTCTCTCTCTCTCTCTCTCTCTCTCTCTCTCTCTCTCTCTCTCTCTCTCTCTCTCTCTCTCTCTCTCTCTCTCTCTCTCTCTCTCTCTCTCTCTCTCTCTCTCTCCTGCGGTATTTCTTTCATCTTTAAAAGAAGTGAATATAAGAAACTAATCAACCGACAGGCTAGATAGAAAAAAACCCCCTGATTACCTTTCTTTTGGAGCGACATAAAGAAAAGCGTAATAAATTATCCCAGTGATTGAAATCTTGTTCTAATTATTTCACCTGAATCCCAAAATGACATCGAAAGATTGAAATATACTATAGAAATCCAAGAATTTTGATCAAGACAATCGGAAGATTGTCACATGATACTGTATAGTACAGTATTCCATCTTATCGTGGCAGCTTTTATGCATAACTTATCAATATTAGTTTCTGCTCAAGCCCTCATTACTTCTCTGGACTTACATCTCATTACTTCTCTGAAACTACATTATGAGCTTGTTTTCTTTAATATATAATGTATTTGGAACATTTTTTCATTTTGTGACGTCCGGCTGAACATTTGTCATGTAGGCAAGGCTTCATTAATAAGAGGGACCCCTATTTAAATTGATCCAGTTGGGTATGGGGCAACCCAAGCATGCGAAAAAAAAATAGGTAGGTGTATGTCTGTGACAAATTTTGTTGACGCTGCCGAGGCTGCAATTCTTAAACGATTTTTGAGAGTCTTTCTTCATTAGATTCCAATTTCATTCTAATTGTGCAAGAAACCGAGGAATCGTCGGATTTGCCAATATGATAGGGTGTGGGGGGTAGTTGCCGAACCATTGATGCACCGCTCAAGCTACGATTCTCAACCGATTTTCCTGATTTTTTTCCTTCGATCCCAATTTTAGTCTAGTTGTGCAACGAACCTTAGAAATTTCGGGTTTACAGATAAGAGTAGGAGGGGGAGGGGGGCACACTTCAATATGTCACACATAAAACGAGATCAAGTAGGCGTAGCTTCCAGGCAAATATGTTTGGATTCCACCAGCCAATAATGGTGCTTGAGAGGTCGTTAAGAATAATTTCTGCTCGTCCTGGCTGGCAGGTAAGTCAAAACACCCTTAAAAATATTTCCAACATAGTCACACGGCTGCTTACTGATTCATAGGATTCCCTCGTCTTTCGGATGTTACATCAATTTTTCTGGAATTTTCGTAATTTTGAACCTTTTTCAAAGTCAATTTTAAAAAATAATTGAGAAGTTCATGAGCGCTGAATCCAAACAAAATTCCGCAAATTCATGCAGTAACATACTTCGGCATGACCCTTGTCTTCAAGCTAAACTGGAATAATCACATAGAAGAGAAGGACGAACTAAAAATTAAGTTGAGAAATATGTAGGTGCTGGTTGATGGGAAGGAATTAAAGCAGATTATTCGCCCTATCTGCCTACAAGATAACAACTCTAGGGATGTACCAAGAAATAAAAAATTGGAAAATTCAAACGTCGCAGAATAAAATATTGAGAAATATAGTTGGTGCTCCCTTGGTACATGCGTAATAAAGATATTCATCAAGAGATGAAAATAGAGTCTGTGAATGAAATTATTTTAAGATATAAGTAATAACAGCGCCTGCATAAACATGAAAACCTGGTGATCCTTAATGTTTTGGATAACGAAGGGAAATTGAAACAAACCACTGGATTTAGTTGTGCTGAATCAATAGTGGTGCAATAAAACTCAATGCAACCTACCTACTTTGCTATACAATAAGTGCTAGGTTTTGCTGTAAACCTGAACGTAGGCACCTCCCTAATATTCCCAAATGGAATGTACCTGAGTAATTTTTTGAGTTGCAATAATGAATCAGGGGAAAAAAATTGACCATCCTTGATATAGGTACCTACCTAAGGAAAGCCATTGTGGGGAGAAATAGGGGCACCCAGAGGAACCAATTATTAGTAAGGCTCGATGATTTTGCGGAAGACAGTTGTCTGCTCGTGGAGCGTTTCAATGACATTGAGATTGATCTGGAGGGGTAGGGCGATGAAGAAGGAATGGGGTGGATTGAGGGTAAATGGTTGAAAAACTAATGAAATGAGAGCCAGTTATGCCTGGAGGATCCGTTGAGAGCCGCTGGAGAGTGCATTGAGCTGGTGGACTCCTTCATACGTTTGGTAAATATGGTCGACAGCATTGGGAATGCAGAGGAGGACTTGACGAAGGAGAATAAACCTAGCAAAGCAGCTCTATTCCGTTAGGTGAAGTTGCTACATTGGGATGGAACCCTGTCCTTCCCATCCCCGCTGTGCGTTTTTTGTACGACAGCAGACGGGAAACCCATCCCATTGCCATGTTCTTGTTGTCCTTTGTTAACACACCGTACCAACGTCTGCGTCCGTTGAAAAATCTCACGTGTCCTCAGTTTGTTGAGGATTTTCAACAGCAACGGAAGTCCGTTCTACACTATTCCTACAATAGCTGACAGGTTATGTAAATACATCAACGACGACTGGAGGTTTTGTAAATAGGTGGCTTCAGAGAATCTGTGGGATGGAATAGCCAGATTTAAAACTAATTTGTATGGACAGCATAAAGGAATTCCCATCAGCTACCAACAATTGCTCAGATTAAGGCAAGGAAGAAGTGGTGGATTGGCCACATCTCAGGCTTCCCAAGAAAGAGGTTGACCAAAAAGGACATTAAGGATTATTTTTTAAGAGTTCAACGAATGATGGTTAACACTTGTAATTCTCAAGCTTTCAGAAACTGTTTGTTTCCTTCGTCAGGGGATAATGAAATAAATTTAAAATCTTGGACATTGGTTTTTGAAGCATTGTGTGTTAGCTAGATAATAATTTTCATGTATGTTGGAGTGTAGCGATCAAAAACGTGTTGGTAATTGGTTTCAAAAATTTTCCGTTTCTTCTGTTGAGTTTTTTGTCCGGGTCAATCATTTGAATATGAAGTCCTTCTTTAACCATCCGCTGGTAATAGCGTGGCTCCACTTCCACTGAAGTTGCAGATTCTGGAGAGATATTATGGGTTGGAAACTGCTTCCTGTGGTCAGCTACTTCCGATTCGAGCTCCTTCTGAAATTTTCAGCTGCTCTATCTTTGTAAGGTCTCCCGGATTCTCCTACGTATTCTTTTGAACATTCGCATGTAATTTTGTATATCCTCAGTTGCGATTTTGATTGTTTTTGTTTTTGATTACAAATGAGCCCATCAATTTTTGTCCCTGAAATATAAGCTTTATTGTTCGTTTCCGAAAATAAGTGCTTAACCTTGCAGTTGTTTTTGCCCAGAAGGACATGGCATCGTTTAGTGAAGATGGCAGAAATGAAGGGAGGGAGAGCGAATTCCTCTGATTTCGATGAAATTTTCTATGATCTAAACATTCATGTTACGAAAAGGAAGAAACTACATGTCACACCCATCTTGGCAGATTTTTTTTTCAAGTTGAACCTTATGAAACATAATTCTTATTTCCATTGGTATTGATTCCCACAATCCCCCCCTAGCACCGTATTTGTGCCACTGTCTGTTCGTAAGATTACCCGATCTTGTAGTCCCTTTATAAGGCAGTACCTACATCAAAAACAGTGAATTAAGTTACCTGACTGACGAGTCTGTCAATAATGGGTTTGACTGCCATGCCGATGGCTTTTGCGATGGGAGGTCCCATTTGTCCTAGAAGTTCTTGCCAGTTTTCGTTCATTACGGCATTCATGTTGTCACCTGATGGAGAAACCAACGAATAAATATGAATTCATTTTAAATCGTGTAGTAAATACCTAAAACATGATATGATAGCCTACCTAGTCAAGTTATTGGACGATCTATCAGAATTCCATTATAGTATCTCTATGTTTAATACAACATTGTATGGCGTTGATTTTTCCATTTTCCTTGACCTCTCACAAACTTTAATTAAAATATATAAACTGAACTAGACGTAGTAAATTTTGGCAGGCTATTGTTTCAAACGTACTTTGAATTTGGTCAAGTTACGTAGCTACTCGTATATTCTGCCCTCTCACGTAAATTTGAGAAGGATGAAATAGATTTATTTCAGAGGAAACTGTAAAACAATATTTTATGTAAACGGAAAGCATATTTGTTGCTACGCGAGTAAAATGTTTTTATTCGAATCAAATAATAGTGAGAGATCATTTTCAAAACGCTACGAATAGGGAAGTTTCCGAAATGATCCCCCAAAACCGGATAGCCGGTCAAAATTATTCCTGGCTAGTTCTGTAGAAAATTTGATAGCGGACGAAATGAGCCCCAGATTTTTGTGCACGCCGAAATGAGTCCTGATACGTCCAAGGTCCAACTAATCTGCAACTTGATGTTACGTATTTTTGAGATGCGAGCTTGCGAGCATCCAAACCATCAAACTACACTCATCATTCTGACCTATTTTTCCATTTTATCTATCTAGGGCTCATTTTGCCCTCTCGTCACAACTAAATTTTTCATATGAGGGCTCATTTCGTCTAGTTTGGGGCTCATTTCGTCTTGCTATATGACTTTTGGGGCTCATTTCGGTTACTGCCACGAAGGGGAAATTCGATCTCTCCTTATTCAAGTGGGGTAGGTATTATTGGTTAGTAAATAGAGCAAAATATCTAAATCCTTGTACTTAGTTTAAAAATTATTAATCTAAAAGGCTTTAATTGCTTCATTGAATGAGATTAGTCAATTGGTCTAACCTTATTTTCCCTACATCAATTTCATTCGAAAAATATCTTAATACCAAAGTTAAAAAAGAAACCGGCAAAACTTTCTTAAATTGTAAATTTTTTTGTATTCCAAGCATCTTGAAACGTAAACCAACAAATTTAGAGGGAGGGTTAACATTTTTATTTTTCTTGGTCGTATACAAAGGTTCATTATTGATAATAACGAACCAAAATCTGATCAATTTCCAGACAAATATTATCGTAGGTACTTCCAATTTCGTTCTCGAAAGATTAGGTTTACTAATACTGAATAGATTATTATAAATAAGTCGACAATATTTACCCAGTGCTTTATCTCCGTTGAAGAGATTGTCCAATTTTACTTTCATGTTTTTAGCAGTTATGCTGATGTCAATGTTGGTGATAACCGCGTATTCTTGGCCCTTGACTTTGTTCAGTTTATAGTCCAAGACGAGTAAGGCTGTCACGTTATCTGTGGAATAGAAGAAGACAAAACATTCACTATATTTGCAGGTTGCATAAATAATTTCGAAAAAACTGATGTTGAGTATCTAGACAACATGCAGATACATCGGTACTTGGATATGTATTATTTTTTTCCCCTGTGATGTTTTGTGACACAAGTTAAAACTCTGCAAATTATTACACAATGGTTTATTATTTCTGTTATAGATACTTAGTCTTTCTATGAAGATCATTGGTCTATATTATTAAACCCTGTATTTAATACGTGATTAGAACATGGCGCATCGTGCCTCCGGGCTCACACTTTTACAGTTCCAAGACCACACAATTTTACGCTTCACAGTAAAGGTGTTTTTAAAAAACGGGAGAATGATGCTTGAAGTAGTTTACTTTAGCGCATGCTCAGAATGGAGTAATGATTTGAGAAAAATTTAATTGGTAGAAAACAATCTACAGCCTAACCCACGAATTCCCAGAAAATGTAATAAAAATCTTATGAAAACTAGACCTTGTTCCTGGGAGTACACTTTCGCACATGCGCAGGAGCTAATAATGATGCAATCATGTTGAAATTAACATGAAATAATAAACCATTGTCCCCCAACTGTACACCAAATTTGAGCGGTTTGGACGACTAAGGGACTAAGGCATACAAAATGATGCTTGAAGGAATTTACGTTTACGCATGTGCAAAATGAAGTAATGATTTGAGGTATGGAATTTATAGTTACTTAAATTATAATTAATTAATACGCATGCGCAGTAACTACTAATGGAAGGATTATGTTGAAATGCTAGGGAATGCTCAAATTAACCTCTTCCACCTATCCTCCAAATTTGAGCGAGATCGGACAACGGGGACGTGAGAAAATAATGCTTGATTGAATTTACGTTTGCGCATGCGCCGAGTGGAGTATTGATTTGGGAACAACGAAATTCATAGGGGACCATCTTCATCCTAACCCGCACACGCCATGAAAAGTCATAAGAACCGCCTGAATATTGTGGAAATTAAGCTTGTTACAAGGATTTGCGGACATACACACACGGACTAACGCGCGCGCACACACACACACACACACACACACACACACACACACACAAACACACACACACAAACACACACACACACACAGATACAATCACAGAGAGAAAGACAGAAACCAAAGTTGTTCAAAATATTCTAAAACGTACAATGCGAGTGGAAATTTTACCACTGTTAAAAAACAACAGCCGTTTGATTTTAGTGGAGATCACAACTTTAAACTCACTCGAAAGTGAAAACAATGCTTCCGCTACCTATAGGTAGACTTTCAAAGAATATTTTATTTTTTTTAGACAATATTAAAGAGATGAAATAATTTAGTATTTAGGAACCAATACTTCACTAGTAGGTAGGTACATCGCACGGACAACAGTTAATAAACTCGATTTCGCAGCGTTAGAACAAATTCCATTAGAACTATTTCACCTTATAATCCCAATATCGGCATTATGTCAGCTGATATTTACAAGGCAATTTTTATATATTCCAGTATTACTATCTAGCGGTCTTTGATGGAATTAAGAGCTTGATCGGCAATTCAATAGATCCGCTAGCAGCGCGTTAGAAATCGTGCTTAGTAATTCGAAGGTGTTTTCTGACGTTCGAGCCCTTAGGGAAAACGAACCGTTCAACGTACAGCGTTGAGGGTGTTTTAATCGATTCTTTGGTATCATGTTTATCATTAACAAGCAAAAAATGATTACAGCTAACTAAAAAGTTTTTGAGATCTTGATTTTTGAATGTTTAGCCTTCTAATGCTGCCCTTTAGGGTTGACACAAATTGATGCCGAGCTTCTGGGACCATCTAGACCCCAAATGCGGTTTTTAACGAAGTTTCATGAAGTTTGGTGTATATTATTTTTGGAGAAAAACCGCGGAATTTTATTATTATTATTTTTTTTTTTATTCGATTTTTGGATTCTATGCTTCTTGAAACGTAAACCGAAATATTTTCAGGGAGGTTAAAATTGTTTTGTTCTTGGACGATTACAATGGTTCATTATTGAAAATAATAACCCACAATATCTAAATTAAATTAGCTAAGTTAGCTGACCAGAAAAGACCCAATCATTTCAATCGTCTCTTAAGGTCCCAGATAGTCACCATATCTTATTTCAACTTCCTAGGATAAACAGAAGAGAATTTAACTTCTGATCAGGAATGAGGCAATCATTTTAATGGTCTCCTATTGTCTCAGGGAGTCTCCCTATCAAATCTCAACTTCCTAGGGGTAACAGGAGAGAGTTTAGCTCACTCAGCTGATCAGGAAAGAACCAATAATTCCAATCGTATGTTAGTTTCCCAGAGAGTCTCCCTATTAAATTTTATATACTAGGATGAACAGAAGACAATTTAGCTAACTCAGATGATTAGAAATAAGCAGATTATTTCAATTGTCTCTTAACCTTTTGCGGATGCAAGGCTGTCAAGGTGAATCAAGCGTTGCGGTTGTATGGCATGATTCTGTGATGATGAGTTAGCCTGGACGTCATGGTATTTCCATCGATATTGGAATTTTTGAACCCTCTTACTAAAAACTGTTTGTGTTCTTAGTTGAGTCAAATTTTTGACTGATTTCCCCGACTGATTTGTAATCTTGATGAATGGCTGGACCCTATGATCAAGTTAATTTTTTCGTAACTCTTCTAAAATTATTACTATTTTACTCTTAAAACTTAGGTAAGATTTGGCACTCGCTTTTAATAGTATATTGCAACATTTCAAGATCCTATCCCGCAATATTTGAATGACTGATTGAATAAAACAGTTGGAAAAGAAAAAATTATGATCGCAACAGTAATATTTCCAGCTGGAAATCCATTCCACGAGTTTCTCATTTGGCAATTCATATGGAGGGAGCGGAATGAGGTTTGCCGCCCGAATTAGTGAAGCATTTCGTTGCCCAGGTATCTAATATGGGTAGGTAAATACCGCCCAGAAATTACTTAGAAGTTCGTAGGAATAAGTAATTGAGGATAAAAGCGGTGGCATGTTTCACATGCCATACGTCCACTAGGCATTCAACCTCGTCAAAAGATGACGTCCAGGCTAACAATGGTTGTCTGATGGCATGTCACACATAGGTTAATATCCCAGGGAGTCACCCTATCAAATTTCAACTTCCTAGATGAACAAAAGATAATTTAGCTTACTAACAAAGAGACTTTAAACAGCCATGCCATTTGGGAACTTCCCAATTAAATTTCAAATTTCTGATTTCATTCTTGCAGTATTGTTTGTTACCGAATTGGTTTATCGGTAAGTGTTACAATTTTTGATCTGAAAATGGATTTAAAAAACACCATGTCGAAAATGGTCCCTACCCTCGCATACATGGAAAAGTGTTAAACTCTTTTTGTTAAACTCAAACCGAATTTCAACTATTTTTTTCCTCAAAAGAGAAACTTTTTTTATCATCTGAAAGATTAAAAACGATTTGATCCCACACCCCTTCCTCTCTACTGAAGAATTTTCATAAAACTACGTTCTTACCTCCCTGATACAAAATAATCAAATTACGATTCGAAAATCGTCTCCATAACTAAATAAAATTACAACAGAAGTTCGTGTACCGAGCTCAATATGGCAGGGGCCGGTTCCTGTGATGGGTAGTACCAGGATTTTGCCGTTGATTTTGTAGTCTGAGTCGATGATGATTTTGGGAACTAAAGCCGTCCATTCTACGTGTTTCTTGTCTATGTTGATTCTGTAAAAGAACAAATCAATTAACTAGCAAATGATCACAGTACTGCAAATATTTACACAGAGGTTATATGATTGATAGCATTACACCAGTACAACTAGTCATCTTGCTTTTCTGTCTGCAAGGCAGCGGAAGCTTTGTTTTCACTTTCGAAAAAAAAAAAAAAAAACGCTGCAAATTATGACACAAAGGTTTATTATTTATGTATTAGACAGCCCTTCTACGTAGATCTCTGGTCCATAATTATTAAACGCCGCTTATAGTATATTTAGTATCGGAACTCGGAGCTTCGGACCTCACAAATGGGTTCAATCCATTACAGCAGCGGAATCTCACAATTTTACGCTTTTTAATATAGTTGATAAACAAAACAATTTATTACCAAGTCATCTTTCCAACACATAAAAGTGTTACCTATACTGTATATTGATATCATCTAATTGGTCAAATTTCAAAAAATGTGCTGACAAAATCACTGAAAATAGCTAAGAATTGTTAAATTGATATTTTTTAGCATAAGATTGGTCAAATAAAGTTTATCAACAATGAAATAGAACATTAAAAAATTTATGAACGAAATTATGCTAAAAACGTGAACTTCATTAAATTTTGTTTTAAAAAATCTATAAAATTGCAAAAAATAGCCTAAAATCCAAAATCTCTTTTTGAATAGAAGAGTATCATTTAGAATACTTTTTTTTTTTTTTCATAAAATTAATAGCTAACATTTTCTTTTCACTCATAAATCTCCAATTTCTATACAACTTGAAATATACAAAAAAAAAGACACTTTTTCACCTATTTTTGGCTCATAGCACCCATGAGAGTGGAGCGATCGAGCTGGCGAGAAGTTAGGACCAACTAGACCCCAAGTGGAGTCTATGTGCGAAAGAACAGATTTTTTAAGTCAATTCTAAGGCCTTTTATGGCCCGGACGGCGGACGGCGAACGGCGGACGGCGGATGGACATTTCAAATTTGGATTCTACGCACCTTGAAACGTAAAGTGACAAAGTTTGAGGGGGGGTTATACAAATTTTTTGCTATACGATCACATAGGCTTATTATTGGAAATAATAAACCAAAAGTTGTGTGCTCCAAAATCAAAATTTTCCCTCTCATTTTGCATTTCATGGCCTCCTGAACAAATTCGGTTTCGTGCCTGTCTGCCCGTCTGTCGTCCGTCTCTCTGTCCACATTCCCTTGCTACAATTCCTTCCACAATTTCGATCGGATTTCAATGAAATTCTCAGGAATAGTGTAGATTTAGCCCTAAATGATCCTCTATCAGTTTCACCATGATTGAATCAGTAGTACGCTCAGCGCATGCGTGAACATAATTTTCTTGTTGAAGTCACGTTCACGAGGAAGCTTCTGTGCCATGTGCTTGGAAGTGTATTCTCTTTAAATTATGAATCTTGTACTGGAAAATGGGCTCATTATTAATTTTGATGGTTGGATCATTCTCCGGAAATCGGCATTTTACGAGTATGGTAACGAAAATGGTAACACTAGTAAATCTCCCCAACTGTTAATGCCGAGTTGTACACTATAACTCACACATTCTTAGTTTGTTTTTTATGCTAAATTTAATAAGTTTTAGAGGGTAAAACTAGTTAGTTGAAGCGTAAAAATCAGATCTGCAAATGTTACCATTTGATTCATTTCGGGTCATTTTCTCACGAAAACCCTCGATTTCATTGAAAAACCTATGTTTTTCAACATTATGTATAATTTTCTCTCCTAATTAGCGAACGAAAAGTAAAATTGATTATACCGTTGAAATTCTAAGATTTTGAGGAAGTTTTTCCCTAGGAGTGCTTTTGCGAAATAGTCTGTATTTAGATCAAAACGGCAAATGAAAAAAAGTAAAATTCTGAGAAATTTTATAAGTTAGCTTTTTAACTTCTTTTTATATAAAAACGGCTCAAAAACTATTCATTTGGCATCAGGTAGATGAGAAATTTAACGCTCTTTCCAACGATGTTCTTATTTCTTAGTTTAACGTGATTCTAAGAGGAGTTACGTTTTAATGTTATAGGTACAAATAATGTAATAGGTACATGAAACAAGTCTTTAAAATTAAATTACTCAAAAACTAAGCGTTTAAAAAAATCCATGTAAAATCAAGATGCATCCATGTAAAATGAATACAATTATGAAAAATAGTGTGAAGCCTCGCACCAGATGTTTTCTCATTCCACCTGGCAACCCTGCCTACAATTGGAACCGCGCTGTAATAGGCAAGCTGCCTAAACCACGGCCTCGATTGAAACAGGATAAAATTCGTAAGTAACGTAAGACCAACTGGTCGGTTCGCCGCTAAGTTGTCGACAGTTGCTAACTGAGGTACTCGTGAAGCAACGGAGCTCTAGAATCGTCCAATATTTGTCAATAACGAAAGCCCTTGACGGGGGGGACCAAGCGAAAGTTTTGAATTAGACGTTAGAGGCTGGAGGTAGAAGCCTAAAATCACATCGTGACCGTGTTTCCCCTAATGATAACTTTCGGAGTAATCCGACCGACATTGTTTGCGTCCGAAGCTATCGTATTCTTAACGTATAGGCAGCGTATCGGATTGATCGGTTTTTGAGCACCTTTGCGATTTTGTGTAATGAGGATGATTGATTACTGATTGATTTTGATGAGGTGCTAGTAAATACGCCATTTGCAGCTTTAAACGAGTGTTCAGCCTTGCAAGATGGGGGGCTCTACCTAATGAGTTAGTAGGAAATTGCCGCAAACCAGCGATGCCGGGTGGTGAAATGACATGATGCAATGAAAATGGTGGAATCAAAACGTTAGAGGAAGATTATTTCTTAAATCTTTATCGGTAGGTAGGTAACATCACATCATTCACAATAGGTACTTGAAAAAATGAAAATAAAATAAGCCGCATCTCAACTGGAGTATTAAATGGCAATGGAGATTTAGCAAGACGCACGATGAGCCACGTTTTTTCTATAAGTAGAAAAAAATCATGGGGCAAAATCAGTCTTTTTTTTTTAAATTCATTTATTGGTTTTATACAAATTGTACATGTACCAGAACTGAAATGGGAATGGGAATGGTGTGTATATCTTGAAATTTCGTCTGTGTTTGATGTCATCCGTATAGATTGCTGTGATCTTGTTTTCTTCTGTTATCTGTTATGTTATCTTCTGCTTCTGTTCCCAATATTATTTCCTGTGTTTTTTCGGTGTGGAGTGGCTTTCCCAGTGTGTTTTGCCGGTCAGAGCCTGAGGGCTCCGACCGGCCCGGACCCACTCACCCGGGGCCACCAGCTCATTTCTGAACAGGCAGCCCTTAACGGATGTTGTGGAGACTCTCCATACATCCTGGAGAACTAATCGTCAAGGGGGCCGCCCCCGGACCGGCCAAAACCCCCGACCCCTTCCAGCTGTTTTCTCTAGTTTTTCGTTGTTTTTCCTTCTTTCTTATTTTCCGAAAATCTCTTTAATTTGCAAGAAATACTAATAGTCTCATTAACAATTTCACCTATAGTCCATCAAATCTTCACATTACTATTAACTAAAAATGCTAACAGGCTGGAAATAACACTTGATTTTGAAGTATAAACTATTGAATCAAAATTAAAAGGACGTTCTAAATTAATAAAAGAGTCGAAGAAAAGTGTCCTCTTTGCTTCATGCCTGTGCATAGCTTCAGTATGATCTCTCATAATTTCATCAGAATCAAATGAAAACTGTTCAAATCAGGCTTGTTTCTAGGATTTGAGATTCGTATGCGGAGCATCCATTTTAATGATACGATCCCATTGAAACTCATAATGTCTACTATAAATTGGCATTGTTGTGGTTCTATTTGAGATGAAACTAAGTGAGTATAATATTATAAAGAACATGAGTTGATGATTGTGCTGAACCTTGCCTTATACATTTTAATTTAATTTATTTTATTTTAGCGAGACAGCCCGCGGCAAGAATGAGAGAAGAGACGGACTTGTGTTAATAACACATGATGAATGCTGGCCCAATGCTTTCAACCCGTCGAAATACGAGTAGAGAAGTTGGTAGTTGATAGAGAGATGTTTTTATGCGAATGAATACTGCCGACCTGGGTGCTTGGCCTTTTATAGTTGGCTGTGTGAGGGAAGCACTCCCCTCTCAAGGTGACACCCAGGGGTGGTCACGAGATCTGCTTAGGAATCTGCAGCTCCTAGGTCGGAGAAATATATATAGGGTCAGGCGGGGCAAGTGCGTGCCCGTTTTTTATAAATCTGACTTTGTGATGCTGCCATTTCCCTAACAGTTCGAGTTAAACAATGACTACGGTTTTATTACATTCCCCAAACATTTCTACGTCGAAAAACGCGTAGATATATTGAAGTAAGTAACTGATTAAGAATAGGGAAAAACCAGGAAGCATTCAAAGAAAGCACTTCCCCCCAGTTCACGGACAATTGCGTACGTATAGTGGGGCAAGAACGTTTTAACTTTTTACCCGAAAAATAATAAAAATAATGAACCAAAGTAGGTAGATTTTAGATATAATTAAAAATGAATTGTAAATGAAAAATAAAATGCCGCAAAAAATATTATTTTTAGTAAATCATTATAAATTCCTGATTGATAAAATGGTCAATAAACTCATCCACTTGCTGGCTGTCGTCTGATTCGCTGTCGGATGGGGAATCAGGCTTGTGTGAGAGAGAATTTGAAGACTCCAGAATTTTGGAGAATAAGATAGAACTGAGGTTTGGGAGAAGCGTGCGGTTGTGCGTGGGGGTTGAGGAAGAGGTTCGGGTTAGAAACTGGGCTTCAAGATCATGATTTTCTTATTTTTCCTGGTAATTTCACGTGATTTTTTTTTTTTTTTTTTAATTGAAACGCACTTGCCCCATATTTGAAAACGCACTTGCCCCACCGCCAAAAAAAAAGGGGCAAGAGCGTTTTATTAATTTACTACAGAAATTTATGTAGCCTTAAGTTATCAAGTGCGCAGTTCATGCAGAGACAAAATGTTGAAAAAAACTTGCAAACGAGTTCCACTATCTGCTTTACAAGCAGATACCATGTTACATGGATATGTCTTCGATTGGGGATTTCATTACGGTTGTCCTCGAGAGTTGTAAACAAATCCTTTAACATTGGACGGTAGGCGACGAAATGTAGGATAAAGAATTTATTTTATTATTCTTGGCGGCACAAAAAGCATACTATAAATTAATACTATTAAAGTTATTTCTCCAATACAGACGCTATTTACCTAGTTTCCGCCAAACGAAAATTGTTTATAGTCCAATCAACTTAGTTTAGGAATGTAGCCAGGTACGTAAGGAAGGGGAAATTGATAGCTTGAGATGTGAACATTTATCACATAAATCAAGCGCTTTCCAACGAGTGGCGAACGATTTCTGTGCGATGAAAACTGCGGAAGTTCCATTCCCCTAGCAACGGCTGGATTGTACGTGAACATCATTAGAAATTGCGTGTGACATCAACTTTTGCGTGACGAAAATTTTTGGTTGACCCCCTAGAGCAAAGAGATATACATGTCAAAAAAAAAACAGTGGAATGAAGAGGAAAGTACCTAAGGGTTTTAGACGAGAAAATCATCGTCAACTGTACCTCCCTCAGATTCTCACTCTGATATCGGACGAAGGCTTCGAGAAATGTGCTTCCAATTACGCTTATTTGTTCACTGAGGGGGTTAACATTTTTATCAGATGATCATAAACACCTGTTCTATCATTTGATAATAAACTTATTAAAATAGAGTGACCTCATAGCGAAATAAAACGAAGAGACGCACTTGCCCCAGAAACGCACCTACAACGCCTGACCCTACATTACAAGTTGGGCAAGACAGTCATCAATCATCTACCCAAATATGAACGAGATTGGGCGAATAGGCCAGGGAACAATTACGTTTGATGGATTTTAGGTACACCACATGGGCAGTGAAAGGTTTACATTTTTGACTGATGAAATCGATAAGAAACCAACCACAGCCGAACACACAGATTCCTTTAAAATTGCATCAAGATCTGATAGTCTTGGAGCCAAGGTGTTCATTTCGGGAGAAGATTTGATTTATAATATTTTGAAAATTTAGTAAATCTTAGTAAATTTGGATCGACCTAAATCGGTTTTGTAAGACTAAACTGTTCATGCATCATCGCCTGACAACGAAATCTATAAGTGAAACATTGGCATACAACTTTGTGATATTAGGGTTTATATATGTTACCGTTAAAGTGTTTAATTCAGTTAATGTATAAAATAACTAGTTAGTATATAGAATAACGAGCGGTTGTAGTTAGTGTGTATAATAAAGTTTTCTATACGCTTTCCCTAGGGAATATATGAAATAAATAGGTATTATGCAAAGTAACGAAACACCAATCGTTAAAGTGTAGAATCGACTGCTTTTCTTGGGAAGTCACTACTAGAATGATATTATTCAGGGGAAATGAAAGGATTGAAGAATTGGCATGCATTTTCATTACTAATATGTAATTCGTCGAAATAATAGAGTAAGGTAGGTAGGTAAGTAATATACACGTCAGAAGTCAAAAATTGTGAAATCACTTATTTGAACATGGGTTGCTTTGATGTCATTTTGAGTTGCACAGAACCTTATTTTTGACACATTTGCATCTGTTTGTGTTGCATTTTGTGGTGCAGTGGCACCGGAAAAATCCTTGCCCGAAAAGATCCCTTTTTAACTGAATGGCCCTAAACCTCATTATTATACACTTTCACGGCTGGCCTCCCGTTATTTTATATAATAACTAGTTAAAGTGTCTATTTCGAGAAATTGCACGCTTTAACTGGTCTCCGTAATTATTCTATATACTAACTAGTTATTTTATATACTAACTGATTTCACACTTTAACGGTAACATATATATTAAGTATATTGGTGTAAAATATGTTCATTTTAGTTTCCATCTATTTGATTCGACTAGTTGATAACGCATAATCGTCTACTTACTTGGAGTCGAGAAGTTTTCCTGTCGATAGATTCTTGATTTTCATGTCTATGAATGTCAAATTGAGGGCGATACTTTTTTCCGCGTTCTCTCTGATCGACAGCTCTTTGACGTGAATTGGCTCCAGAGACGGGATTTTCAGCTTGGTGTCACCTTGAAATCAATAGAAAACCAAAAGATCGATCAGGATATTGAAGAACGATGACATTTATTAAACTACTCATCATTACTAAATTGTTTAATATTCCTTGCAACATTCTTCCTATATATTCGTATCTGGACGATTGGTTTACCTGATTTTACCAAAAAACTTAACGTGATTGTAGAAGAACAGATTGATAAAGGACTTATGCAATACAACAACGTACAAAGGTGGACAAATTATTACACAAAGGCTTATTATTTCCGGATTAGACAAACCTAATACGCGTATCAAGGGTTTATGAGGGTGGGGGGGGGGGGATTTCTGTGTTGGAACTGCTCTTAGGTACATTAGGCACATTGGGGATCTGTTTTATAATTCAATGTCAAGAGCTAGTGTTATCAGACAAACAAGCCCACGTGGCATTTTTCTATGGAATATGTATCCTCTTTATTATTTTTCATCATAATTATATATATGCCAGAGAGTACAACTGTTATCCTCTGTTGTATTGTAGCCCTGAAATGCTATACAAATATAGCGAAACGTCGACGTAGAAGAGTTTTTGAATTATTGACCAACCCTCGCTAACCCTTAACTTCAAAGTGAGGAGCGCCATCCTGATCAGCTGAGTGAGCTAAAATCTCTCCCGTTAACCGTAGGACGTTTAAAATTAATAGGAAGCCTCTCTGAGATGACAAGAGACGAATGACCTTACAGGCTCCATCCTGATCAGTTGATTGTGCTATGAGTTATATCGTCTTTCTGATTACAACTAAATTTGATAGGGAGCCTCTCTACAACATCAATCAACGAATGAAATTACGGGCTCCTCCCAGAGCTCCAGCTGACCGATTCGAAAAGTTGTTTCTGCTTACGCAAGCAAACTGCGTGAATGTTTTTTAGATGCAGATTTAATCAAAATTCTCTGGAGGATCTTCCATGTAAATTCTCACAATTACCCTAATCAATTACCTGGTTATTATTTCATACCAAAGCAATGACAACCTAGAGAAAACTTAAAATGAAGTTGAGGTTGACCTATTTCATTTTAAACGATGTAACCTCGTAGCCGAACTATCCAACCTACAAGGCAGGTAACTTACAAAAGTAAAAAATATAAAATAAATAAATAAACCACGAAATTGCCTTCCATCAGAAATATTTAATACGAGTAATTACTCGTATTTCGTTGGTACCTTGATGGACCGCATTCTGTATCGTGTAGTTTCGCTTGTGTCAACCGGTGGTCTCTCGGTCACGGAAAATAACTATTATTTTCGAAGTTAAGTAAAATTGAGGTCTAATAATAATTATACGCATACAAACGACCTTGGCTTCGTACCCAAGTCTCCGAATGATAAATCCGAATCGGTATAAGCTAATTTTGCATCGAGCCTTCGTTCGCATATAGGGGAAGGTTTAGCCTAAATTACACTGACCAAGCATCGAAACTTTAACCTATTTTGTTTGTTTACTGATCGCTATGGCAACCATTGTTCTCAATCGTCTTATCGTAACAGCGAATTTCCGAACAAAGATAAGGGGCTCTTAACCCATAACCCTACTGCCCTAAAAGAGAGTAACTTTATATACCTATTCCTCTGATCTTCAAGACCGATTTTCCCCGAGAGAGGTTGAGCTCATTGCCAGCAATTTCGTAGCCTAATCAATTGCTCAGAAAATATCAAACAATAATTACACAAACTGTTATTATTTCTATATTAGATCGTCTTTTGCTGGATAACCTGACGCAGATCATTGGTCAATAATTAATAAACCCGATACATAGTATATCATCAAAACTTCGCGCTGCGCGTCTTAAAAGACGATTTACACATTTACAGCACCAGGACACCACAATTTTACGCTTTCTATTAAATCTCAAGTAAATTAGAAAAAAATGTCGGAAAAAAAAATCGGTAGGTCGAAAAGGAGAGAAATTATAATAGTAGGAAAAAACGCTGCGGATTATTACACAAAGGTTTATTATTTCTGTGTTAGATACCTCTTCTACAACGATCAATGGTCTATAATTAATTAATAAACATTATTAATAGTATATCTATTATCGAAACTCGGGGCTTCACTCTATTAGGTAGTATGTCCACACGTGCAACGTTCGTTCGTCAGAGGCATGCGTCATAGCGCAAGCCGCTGACGTACGGGATAAAGAGCAAGACGCAAGCGTTCTTCAAGTTAAATGGAGGTGTTGTGAACGAAGCGCAAGTTATAGCGCGAAGTTAGGCAAAAACTAGTTTACTAACAAACTACAAAACTACATTTTTTTTCTCCAACGTTTTCCCCAGGAACTGGGTCTTCTTCAGGGTGATGCTAAATATTTGCGTTTTATGGTATAATATAAGTAGTACCAGAACTTGAAGCACCCAGACCTAAAATTAGTCAAATTAAAGCAAAATATTTTATCCATTCATCATGACCATGCATTGGAACACTGTCATGACCACGTGACTTCACTCCAAATAAACACATCTAAAAGAGCTAGCAATAATTGATAAACACATGAGGTACCGACATATATTTTTAAATGGTTTATTTTTCACATTTGGAGCCCATACTACCTATATGATCCCCAACTGGAAAGTTTGTTAGTCCTGATTTGAATTTTTTTTCCACCCGTGGAAACCGATTTTATGGAATAGGAAAGTATACTAACACCTACAGTTTTTGTTTCCAAAAAAAGTTATTCAAACAAGAAAAATAAATTTTCTTGAACATCTGTAACTGAAACCTTGTCTGAAAATAATTGAAAACGCAGTGTCTAACATCATCAGTCATAGGTTTACCATTGCTGGTTAAAAGCGTATGTGGACACACACGTACGAAACGAAAGTTGTGCAGATTGGTCTAAAACGTAAAAATGTGATTGAAAATTTTGATTCTGGAGGAAAATCAGATGAAAAATGTAGTTATTAGGCCTGTTAAAAGCATTTGTGGACACACACACATGAAACGAAAGTTGTCCAGATTGGTCTAAAACGTAAAAATGTGATTAGAAATTTTGATTTTGGAGGAAAATCGGATGAAAACTGTAGATATTAGGCTTCTTAAAAGCATTTGCGGGCACACGCACACGAAAAGAAAGTTGTTCAGAATGAACTACAACCTAAAATGTGTGGACATTTTGATATTTGAGAAAAGAAGGCACGAATCTACGAAAATTCACTGATGAAGTCATGTTCATTTTCAACATCAGAACACAAAGCTTAGCTAAGTAGAGTCATTTTATGTAGTATCAGGTTCATTAGCATAAAAGCTGGTTCCTGGTCAACTAGAACCGAGAAGTCTGTAAAAATTCCAACATTTGGTTAGATAGGTTTGGAATCACGAATTTCCCTATTCCGAACTATAACAAGTTAAGGAACCTACACGTACCACTCATTTATGCAAATTGGACCGAAAAAATCCCAATCTTGGGGGCTTCGTGACGATCACGTGGCTACGAAGACAAAACGGACTTTCATTTTTTCTCTCTCTTCTTTGGTCCCTTTCGGAAACCTGAATGAATGCAAAATAATAATAGTCTTAGCGAATTTTCGTAGAAAATGAAGCTTCTGCAATGGCTCCAAAAAGTTTAAAAATGCGGAGTCCGCTCTAAATGTGAAATAAATGTGAAATAGTGAGTTTTTGAAGACACTCAATTGCTCAATATTAGGCTTGTTAAAAGCATTTGTGGACACACACATACGAAACGAAAGTTGTTCAGATTGGTATAAACGTTAGAATGTGATTGGAAATTTTAACTTTGGAGGAAAATCGGATGAAAACTGTAGATATTAGGATTGTTAAAAGCATTTGTGGACACACGACTTTGCAATAGAAGTTGTCCAGATTGCTCTATTGTGTCCAAAGGGACACTGCAAGTGGCTCTGTTCCAAGGAGGGCCATGCCGCCCTCCACCACCAAACGGAGTGCCATCACGGACTCCACTGGCAAATCGGAGGAGGACAAAATAAGGGGTACAGTGATGACCACTGTTTAGCCCCTAGAACAAATAAAAAATAAAAATAAAACCTCAAAAATAAAATAGTAAAACTAAGACTCAGATATACAGATCAGATATACACAGTTCGTAGTAGAGCTCAGCGGCTCTCAGGTACGACAACAGGGACTGGACCTGGTCTGGTCCAGATAAAACGTCAACCCACGTGGGGCCGATGCTGGACTCGGAGGTCCATAAGGTCTGGGCATTCCTCCAGGAAGTGGCGGATGGACAGATCACCGCCACACCTTCCGCACACAACATCTCGAGTTCCTGCGCTAAGCAGGTGTCAGTGAGTAACACGGGTATGTCCACTGGCAACCCGGTTGACCACTATTCGGTCCCTCATTGGAAGTTGGGTTACGAATAGGCCCACCGAACATTAGTCCTGAAGGACACCAAGCAGACCAGAGACCTCACCCTGCCATTGCTCATGCCAGATGGAATTGGCTTTATGTTGCATGTAGAAGATTCGAACCTCAATGTGTATATAGGCAGCATATCGACGCAGTTATCTCCAATGACTCTCCTTGCAAGGGCATCAGCACACTCGTTGCCATAAATACCCACATGGCTTGGCACCCACATGAAAGTTATGGTTGAGCCCGATGTTGTGACTTGTTGTAGCGATACACGTTGTGTGTAGGCTTTGTATTAAAGGATCATCAGAATATGTATCCCTAATCGCCTCGATAGTAGGTACTTAGTGAATCGCTACAGATCACATAATTTCCAACTCCCAACAACTAGCAGTGTTGAACAGCCATTGTCACTGCCCACAGACCTGCTGAACATACACGCGACAGGTGGTAAGCGTCTATTGACTTGGAAGTTGGGGCTCCATAGAGCAAGGCCAACACAATCAGGTGTCAAATCTGGCCAGATTGGTCTAAAACGTAAAAATGTTACTTAATGGAAATTTTGATTTCGGAGGAAAATCGGATGAAAACTGTTGGTATTAGGCTTGTTAAAAGCATTTGTGGACGCACACACTTAAGAAAAGAAAGTTGTCCAGATTGGTCTAAAATGTAAACATGTGAGTGGAAATTGTGCGCGCGCGAGCGTATGAGTGTTTGTGTGTGACAGTTACTAATTCATTCAATTCGAAATTCAACGAATTTCTCTCTAAACATTCACGGTGTCTATCGTTCTTTAGCAACTTCGAAGAGGATACCTGGAGGTAATGGAATCAATAATCTCAATCTGGAGGTCGATGACTCGTTTGAGAAAACAATAGCTAGCGGAATAATAGGACGCGATCTTGCTCCCTATTGTTGTGGATGGTCAAAACACGTGAGCCATAGATAGGTTGATGATCATCAATTAGATGAGAATTAAATACATTTTTTTAAGCAATAAAAATGGTGCAGTGAATGAGCCACCTAACGCTAAAATCATAGCCGCAGCCACGTAGGTATTGCAACTGGCGCTCAATGCGGTTTTTTCGAAATGATAGTCTTTTTTCGTCTTTATTTATTTATTACAATTTACGGGATAATTTATATCCCTTTACTATAACTAAAATACAACCAACCTAAATGCGAACATATTCACACGAAAATAAAATAATATAGCAACTATAATAAAGAAAATAAGGAGATAATAGCCATAATTCTGTATATATACAATAGATTTATACAAGGAAAGCTCTTTACTATAACTAAAATACAATCAACCTAAATGAGAACATATTCACACGAAAATAAAATAATATAGCAACTATAATAAAGGAAATATGGAGATAATAGCCATAATTCTGTATATATACAATATATTTATACAGGGAAAGCTAAATTTTTAATCAAGTGTTCACTTGAGAGGTTGGGAGGGTTTTCAACTAGTATAAACAACGTGGATCACTATGAAGATATCCTGAAGAATTGTTTAATTTGTGAAGGTGAAGCGGTAGTTACGTCGACCATGTGGGATACATCATTGGCTGATCTGAGCATCCTAACAAGAGAGTCTTTGCCTCCATAGTTAGAGAGTTTTTGGTGACCACTAACGTACCCTTAACGTCACCCTAATGTACCCAAGAGTACGTGACCTTGAAGGGACGTTAGCAACGTCGTACGTTAGAATGGCTCATTTAACGTCACCCGTTTGGGGACCTAAAGGCACACGACACCAGCCTAACCTTCCTGTAAATGTAACCCTACTGCTCACCTCAAAATTACTCGAATACTGCTGAAGTAAATATAATAGTTTTTCTTTTCAAATGCCTCATTACCAACTAATTATGTTGATGTAGAGGGTAGGGTTTTGAACACCCCTCAAACTTGGTTATTTTACGTTTCAAGTCGCGTAGAAACCGAATGTGCCATCTGAAGTCCGCCTCCGCTGTCCAGCTTTACTAGCCTTCAACTCGATCGAAAAGTTCCGTTCTTTTGCGCTCAGGCTCTATTTGGTCGATTAGAGCCTTGTTTCTATTATTATTTCACATATTTTAAATGAGAAAACTGAGTTTTAAGACACTACTTCTTCGCAGTATTGTTCTTAGTTTACCTGAACTTTCAGCTATTTTCTCGTGAACATTGCGTGAAGTGCTGCCTCCACTGATGATTTTGTCAGGTAAAATCCTGTTTCATTGTCATAGAGATAAATACTTTTTCATACTTGTTGATAATTTGCCCAACGGAAAACCCAAAAACATGAAGTTCGTAACGACTAATGACCTATAAGTGCAACTAAACCGCGGTGTTCCACACTTGAGGCTTACTATCCATCCCCTGTTTACGAATTGAAAACTAAAAATGAGAAATTAGCCCGTATTTGTATTGAAACTAACATGAAATTCGAATTCAGGATTGAAAATCGGCGTTTCATATCGAAATGAAGAAATTGATTAGTCAACCAGTGGACAACAAGACAGCTGGGGGGAAAATATCGCGTTACCCAACCACCGTTAACGTGACATCAAAATTGAGGCAACCGTTCTCCCAGTTCCATTTGGGTTAGCATCTTCGTTTGCTCCCTCAAGACTGCAGTAACGGGTGACGTTAAGTTGAAGTCGCCAAAAACTCTCTAGTTTTTCCGATGGTAATCCGGCTGAAACGGGACGGCACTCTAAAGTTGACAAGAGCCAATAAGGAGGGAGCATCAAACTCATTTTGGACAATTTTTGACAACGTAATCAAATCAGTTTGACGTCGCCTTTGCTCAAGAGTGCCCAAATTTAAAATACGTCTCATTCCCTCGGCATCGAACTCGTCCAGTGCGTCTGCCTTCATATCAACGATTACCTCATATCAATTTCAACAGAATTGTTTCATTAATAGCTACTAGTTGCTGGGGTAGGGTAACTGTTGGTGTTTTTATCTCTTCGGAGCTCCTTCAAATCCCTACCCAAGTCAAGGTCCCATACCCCCGTCATTGCAACCCGGGCACCCTCCAGTTTACTGGAGGGTGGCAGAATGACCCAATGGCGATTAGGGGGGAGGCTCGTGTCAACGGGTCTCCCGACCCTCTTTTCTACCGTCTCCCCAGTTATGGAATCAAGAAATAGAGAGCCTCATAACCCCCGCCCGCCCATTGGCCAGCGGGGTTCTAGGGGAGGCGCTCGGGGGCGCCCCAGGCAGGGGCGTCGGTCTTCCTCTCCCTCTTCTTCTTCCTCATCATCCTATCCCTCCTCCTCATCCACTGCCCCAGCGAATGCCCACCAGTGTGCCCATTGCGAGAGAGCCTTCAGTTCCCAAGCGTGGCCTCAGTGCACACGTCTGGCAGAAGCATCCCATGGGGTCCAACGCTGCAATTGATATAGAGCGAGAGCGGCCTAGGTATGCTTCTGAGGAGTTCCAGCAAATGGCAGCAGAGGAGGCGGAAGCAGTGCGTAATGGGGTACGCAATATGAATGTTTTCTTGCAAGCCCGTTTTTCCCATGCGCACGCTTTCTGCCATTCAATCTCTTCGCCTGAGGCCCCACTACAAGCAGCTTGTCCAGGATGCAATCCTGGCAAATAGCAGTGGGGCCTCTCCCGCATCTCCGGCAGACGTGGGACAACAGCCCGCCATTCAGCAATCCTCCCCCGTGACCTCCGGTCTTCTTTCAGACTTGAAGACTGAAGTATTGAGGCTCGGGGAGCAGGTAGGCAATATTGTTGGTTATGAGAGTGCCTACCTGCAGGATCTGGCAAGGCGGGCTGTTGAGGGGCCAAATGGCTTGGAGGACGAGGTCGCGGCCTATGTGCAGAGGATCTTCCCGCAGGTTGAGGAAGCGACCGTGGCGAGGCACCAGGGAGACGTTCCGTCTAATGTGGTGCCTCGTGGAGGTCGCAGAGCGGCTAAGCAAGCGAGGAGGCGGGAATACCAGCGTGTCCAGAGATTGTGGAGGAAGCATCCGGCTCGTGCAGCTGCGGAGGTACTGGAGGGAGCTGGGGAAGAACAAGTTATGCCTCCCCTCCAGGAGTTTGTGGATTACTGGGAGCCACTTATGAGTGCTCCCAGCCACAACTCTGGTGAGCCAGTAGTACCCCCCAGCTTCCACCAGGGACTCCTTACGCAGCATCATGTGCACACCGGTGCTTCATGACGAGGCACATAAGTGCCGTGTCAAAAACTCCACTTCTGCTGGACCCGATGGTATTTCCGCCCGACGCTGGAATAAAGCTCCAAAGAATGTTAAGCTGCTCATCCTCAACCTGTTGCTACTATCTGGAAGACCCCCGAAAGCGTTGACCCGTGCCCGGACAATTTTCATCCCAAAGAAAGGGGGAAGTGGGCCTGGAGGCTACCGTCCAATTTCTATTTCGTCGGTGGTCTTCCGCCACTTCCAAAAGGTTCTCGTATCTCGCCTCCAAGTGGCTGGTGTCATCAGTGATGTCCAGAGAGCATTTCGGCCAGCAGATGGCAAAGCAGAGAATCTTACAGTTCTCCAAACTGTCATTTTGCTGGCCCGTATCAAGAAACGGCAGCTCCATCTTGCCGCTCTGGACGTCGCTAAGGCCTTTGACACAGTTAGCCACTTTGCCCTGACCGATTGTCTTTGTGCTGTCAGGGCACCTGCTCGTTTAATCGAGTATGTTGCCTGTCTGTACCACGAAGGCGTGACGAAGGTCCTCGAGGCACAGGGTGAGATGTCAGGTGATGTTGTTATTGGGCGCGGGTACGCCAGGGGGATCCTCTGTCGCCACTCCTCTTCAACCTGGTTGTGGATACGGCCTTGGGTAAGCTGCCAGCTGAAATAGCGTTTGATCTCGCCCCTGGGGTGCGAGTAGGTGCATTAGCTTTTGCTGATGATGTCATCCTACTCGCAGAAACCCGTGAGGGCTTGCAGATCTCCCTCAACGCATTTGCTGAGCAGCTAGCCAGGTGTGGTTTGTGGTCAACCCAGCTAAGTGTGGGTCGGTCTCCTTGGTCCCGTCGGGTCGCCAGCATAGGGTGAAGGTAGTGGATGAGGAGTGTTTTGTCTTAGGACAAACTTCCATCCCTGCCCGATCCGTGTTGGAGGTCTGGCGGTACCTTGGGGTCGACTTCATGGGTGTGGCCACTATAGCCGCAAGCCGTGTGGACCTTGGTGGAGCATTAGCTCGTGTCACCAAGGCTCCATTGAAGCCACAGCAGAAGCTGCGCCTCCTTCGCACGTATTTACTGCCAAAGCTTACCTATGGGTTAGTCTTTGGCAGGCTTACTGCGGGGAGGCTGCTTGAGTTAGATCGTGAAGTTCGCTCTGCTGTGCGCTCTTGGCTAGGCTTTCCACCTGGTGTCCCAAGTGCTTACATTCACGCACCGGTCAAGGCCGGTGGGCTCGGTATTGTCTTTCTCTCAGCCAGTATCCCATCTTTAGGCCGCCAGCACCTGCTTGCCCTTAGGGGCTTGAGCTGGGAGGTGGCCCGCACTGCTGCTGACCTGGACTTTGTCCGTCAGCAGTTGCTGTGGTGCGATCGTGCAACACCAACTGCTCCAAAACCCAGCTCATCTGCTGAGTTCGCTGCTGCACTGCATGAGCCAGTAGATGGTAAAGAACACCGACAGTGCTCTGAATCCCCCATTTCTACCCAGTGGGTGGAATGGGCTTCAGAGGGCATTGGGGCCCGCGACTATCGCCATTTTCACGCCGTCCGGGTGGCTACGTTAGCCACCTCGGTGAGGTGTTCGAGGAGTAGTCGCGGGACAGTAGACACCCTTTGCCGTGCCTGTCGGAGTAAAAATGAGAATCTTTATCATGTGGTGCAGCAGTGTCCTCGTACTCACGGTGGCCGCATTTTACGTCACGATGCGGTTGCCAAGCAGATAGCAGGTGCTTTGTCATCTAGCGGTTGGGATGTCGAAAGGGAGAGACTATACCACATGCCGAGTGACCGGGGCAAGAAGCCAGATATCGTTGCGATCAAGCCCGATGGGTCTGCCATAATCCTGGATGTCCAGGTTGTCAGTGGCAGCGTGGACATGGAGCAGACCTGGCGGGCTAAGAAAAGTAAATATGATAGAAATGATCTGCGCCAAGCGATATCTGAGCTAAAAGGAGTGGCACCTAATAAGATCAATGTCATTGCCGCGACCGTGTCATGGCGCGGGGTGTGGTGCGGGAAAAGCGCCACGGAGTTACTCGAGTTGGGCATCTCGGCAGGAGTACTCCGTGGTATCACCACCCGCGTCCTGAGGGGATCTTACTTGAACTGGTGGTCATTTTATAGGGGCACTTCCTTTCATCCCGTTCTTCCTCCTCGTCCTGCAACTTCCCTTATCCCTAGAGCCGGCGTCGGGTAAACCTGGGCGTCCTCCCCACTTTTTATTTTATTTGTTTATTTTTCAATTTAATGGCGTGCCCCCTCCGTCTTTGAGGGGAGGTTTATAAAAAAAAAAAAAAAAAAAAAAAAATGTGTGTGTGTGTGTGTGTCTGTAGTGCGCAAATCCTTGTAACAAGCTGATTTTCCACAGTTTTCATCCAATTTGGATGAAATTTTCAGGGGATGTGCGGGCTAGGGGGTAGACGGTCCCCTATCAGTTCCATTGTTGCCGAATCAATACTTCATTCTGCGCGTGCGCAAACGTAAATTCCATTATGCTCCATTTTTCACACTCTAGTCGTTCGAGTCCACTTAAATTTGGATGATATTTGGAAAAAGCTGACTTGATTACCTCATATCAATTTTAACACGATGGCATCATTATGTGAAATACTTGTAATGACCTCAATTTCCTTGGATTTCAACCGATTTTGATGAAATTGTCAGCGAATGCGCGGTTTAGGTTGCAGATGGTCCCGTACCTATTTCACTGTTTTCAACCCATCAGTTCATTCTGTGCTTGAACAAACGTAAATTTCATTGAGTATCATTTTTTCGTTTCTTAATTGACCAATTATGACACTTCACGCTATTTCTTGATTTACTCTTTTCCGCTATGGCATTTTTCAAGATCATTTGAAACTTTTCAATGATCTATACATTCATGATGGGTGAACGCGGAAGCTATGTGACACACCCAACTTGGTAGACGTTTTGTGACTTGTTTGCTGTCACATTAACCTCCATCAGAATCGTATTCAAAATTATCGGATAATACAAAAATCCTGCCTTAACGAGGTTTTGATTTGCCACTCAGGATATTTTTTCGAGAGGTCCCCAACCTAGACCGATAGGGTAGCTCATCAGTTGATTGCTAACTCCAAATTATTCGCTTCTCCACCGGATTTGATTGAATCCCGTTGGCGTTTACGGATTTACTTAATTAGACAGAAGAATAGAAATTTTGAATCTTATTGTTTCAAGGACAAAGATTAACATTCATGAAATGAATAGGTCGACTGAACTTCAACATTATTATCGTAGTTCCACAATGAAAATATGAATTTCTATAATACAGTTATCATCGAATTTCGAAAATGTTGTTCTCGATGCCTTATCAGCTCTATATCTTGAGCAATACTTGAACATTATTATCGTAGTTCCACGATGATAATATGAATTTCTATAATACAATTATCATCGAATTTCGAAAATGTTGTCCACGATGCCCAATCAGAGTTTGTTGGCCAGCAATTTTTGAGCACATTAAATTGGTCAAATTTCAAAAAATGTGCTGAAAAAAAAATCACTAAAAAATGGCTAAAAACAGCTGAAAATATTTAAATTCATAATTTTTAGCAGAATATTGCTCAAATAAAGTTCATCAGATATAACATAGAACATTAATAAATTTATGTATCAAATTATGCTGAAAAATGTACGTGAATTTCATTAAAATTTGATATACAATCGATGAAATCTTTTAAAAAAGTTAAAAATCCAAAAGATCTTTTTGAATAGCAGATTACTATTTAAAATACGTTTTTCAAATTTAAAATACGTTATTCATGCCACTAATGACCCTTCTGGTTGAGATGCGGCTTAAACCTTTATAAAAAAATTAAAATAGTAATTAAAAAAAAAAAAATATATATATATATATATATACATGGTTTTTGCCATAAAAATAATGGTTAACATTTTCTTTGCACTCCAAAAGCTCTAATTTCAAAACAATTTAATATATATAATATGATCACTTAAGAAAATTCGCTCATACGATCATGCTGCATGACTGGAACTTTTTTCCAATACAACCAGTTAGAAGAAGTTGGACTATGCTGAGAATCCACTTGACTGATTCTTGGAACACTCAAGAGTAGTATCAACATTTTCCTTCAGTTTTTTTCCAACGATAAAACTCTCATGGATTCTTCTAAACCCTTTTAGACCCGCGAGCATATCCAACCTTCATATTCTTCTTCAACTCGAAGTTGAAAATAAAAGGCCAACTTGAAAAAGATAGACGGCGACCCAACCTCACTCGATAAATGCTATCCCAGGAGCGCGAAACCAGTCAGAGTTTTTTTGAGTTTTATTTTATTTTCCTCGTGTTTGCAAGCCAACCCGTATAATAAGATTTCCGGTTTCAAGATAACGTCTCGCACTGCGGGCCAACGAACTGTGCTAAGACCCGCAGGATGTTTCGGATTTCCCCACGATTTTAAATTTCCGAATCATCCTAAATTGTGCAGCTCCGGTCGCATTCATTTAAAAGATTTTCAAGTTTAAACCGGAACCGGGTGCGAAATGATCGGAATAGCGGATTCGGATTTGGATGATCGGAAGATCGGAATAGCAGAAATTGGCCAAGAAAAAAAAGTCTGCCGATTTAGGTGTGGCACATAGCTTCCTCGTTTACCTATCATGAATGTCGAGATCGCGAACAATCATGTTGAGACACGAGACTGTAGACCCTGACGTCCTCTTTAGTTCGACCTCCCACTGCGTGGCATTCCCAGCGCTCCAGTCGCCATGAAATTTTACACAGATCAATTTCCTGCTTAGATTAGTAGTCTGGATGCTCGCTACGCTCGCATATCAAAAATTCATGACATCAAGTAGTGAATCCCTTAGTAAGAATTTAGATTAGTTGGTCAGGGTCTAGAGTCTCGTGCCTCAAATTGATTGTTCGCGAACCTCTCGTTCATGAATGTATAGATCATCGAAAAGTTTTTAATGATCTTGAAAAATTCCATAGCGGAAAAGAGTAAATTAAGAAGCAGCGTGAAATGTCATAATTGGTCCATTAAGAAACGAAAAAATGATACTCAATGTAATTTACGTTTGTGCAAGCGCAGAATGAACTGATGAGTTGAAAACAATGAAATAGGTAATTAACTATTTACAACTAACGGATGAAAACTGTGGAAATTAAGGTCGTTACAAGTATTTCACATTGGCGCATGCGCAGTAGCTATTAATTATACAATTGCGTGGAAATTGATATGAGGTAATCAGGTCATTTTCTTCCAAATATCATCCAACTTTAAACGAAATCGAACACCTAGGGTGTGAAAAAATGGAGCATGATGGGATTTACATTTGAGCATGCGCAGAATAAAGTATTGATTTGGCAACAATGAAACTGATAGGGCCATCTACAACCTAACCAGCGCATTTTCTGACAATTTCATTCAGATCGGATGAAATTGTGGAAAATAAACTTGTTACAAGGATTTCATATTGGCACATGCGCAGTAGCTAATTATGATACCACCATGTTGAAATTGATATAAGATGATCAAGTTGTTACCCTTCAACTATCATCCAATTTGAGCGACATCGGACGACGAGGGCGTGAAAAAATGGAGCATAATGGAATTTACGTTTGCGCATGCGCAGAGTGAAGTATTGATTTGGAAACAATGCAACTGATATGAGGCCGTCTACCCCCTAACTCGCACATCTCCTAAAAATTTCATCCAAGTCGGATGACAAATGTGGGAAATAAGCTTGTTAAAAGGATTTGCGGACACACGACAGACAGACAGACAGACAGACACGGAACCAAACTTGTTCAGAATGGTCTAAAACGTAAAATGCGAGTGGAAATTTTGATTTTAGAGACCAACCATTTTTTTTTTTTTTTTTTCTCCCGAAAGTGAAAACAATACTTCTGCTACCTTTTGGTAGACTTGGAAGCAAAAAGCAAACTACTTGAGATGAAGAATTTAGTATGTTCCATTAATCATTATGTTTGATCACTTGATTGTTCCTTGGGTTCTCTAGTTTCAATAACATAATTCATATTATGTCGAATAAAGCCTAAAACTACAAGATGTTTCTCGACACCCCTCGATTTCTTTTGGGAAAAGAAGAAAAATAAAACAGGTTGGTAAGTAATGCGTAAAAATATTTTTCTGAACAATTTGTTTTAAGGATCTCAAAAAATCCAGAATTGCGCATGGCGCACTTGCGCAATTGACATCAACTTCGTTCTTTCGAAAGGGGAGCCTCCATTTTTTATAGCAAATTTGAATTTTACTACGTGAAATTTCATAAATTATATGTCACTCAATTTTTTTGTTGCGCTCAAATGGGCTCGATCCCGCTGTAAAACGCTGCAAATTATTTCACAAAGGTTTATTATTTTTTCAATTGAGTATGATCGTAGTTTTAGTTGGCTAGCGTACGTCAAGGCCCGTCCAGACTCCTCGGCATGTCCTACTTCGAGTTGCCACAACCTATACTTCTATAATTATATACGCATGTTTATATTTCTCGATTTGAGCTCCTATCTATTCAAATAGTTATTGCCTTAATAATATCATTATCTAAGTACGTACGAAAAGTCGAGAGGATATGTTATTAAATATGCGTAGGAAAAGCTTTGGTATTAACACACAAATATGACCTTGAAAAAAACATATTCATGCCTCGAACGAACGCCGGCGCCGTACCCACCACAAGCCGCGGCGCCGGCGCCTCCTCTCACTCCACCCCCCCGCCCCCCCCCCCCCCCCCCCCCCCCCCTCTCCACCCACCGTGACCCCCTGCCAAGCGTGCCAGGCGTGCTCGCGTCGAAAAAGACACGTTTTTGGCCCATAGCATCTATGCGATTAAAGCGATCGGGATGGTTAAACGTTAGGACCAACTAGACCCCAAATGGAGTCTATGTGCGAAAGAACGGGTTTTTTAAGTCAATTCTTAGGCCTTTTATGGCCCGGACGGCGGACGGCGGACGGCGAACGGCGAACGGCGAACGGCGGACGGCGGACGGACATTTCAAATTTGGATTCTACGTACCTTGAAACGTAAAGTGACAAAGTTTGAGGGGGGGGGGTTATAAAAATTTTTTGCTACACGATCACATAGGCTTATTATTGGAAATAATAAACCAAAATGCGCTATTCTACTCTAAAAGCGCAAAAATTGTGAAATACTGAGTTCTTGAAGATATTCAATATTGCCACAAGTAATACTGGGCATTTGATTGTCGAATATGTTTCGATTACTCTAATTGAAGTCAAAGGCCACTTTTTTCAAAATTTTCAAATTTAACCCATTATGGCAGGGGAGGGGATGGAGAAGTTTAAGCGTTTCGAACGTCACTGAACCAACTGTTTATCTGAGTTGTCGAATATTTTTAGAGTATTCTAACTTAAATCACAGGTTACTTGAAACTTTTCAAACGTAAACCATAGAAGGGGGTGTTTTAGGAGAAGGGTCATCACCAAACGAACTGATGATGTAATGAAATTGGATTAGTTTCAACGTTCTTTCGGGTTACCTATCAAGAATATTTTTAATCTTAAATATTTGTGGATAGGGAGTGGGGGTTGATCTCAGTAGTTTGGTCCTAATAGGTAATTTATAAGTAAGCACTTTTAAGTAAGGACTTTTTTGAATCAGATCAATAGGGGTGTTCCAAAATGTGATGGGTGAGGGGGGGCTTGCGTATATTCAAGTCAACCTGTGCAAAGCACGGGTGAACCAGCTAGTCCACAATGCTCTGAACGTGAGGCTTCAATGGAACTACATCGGCATTGAATAGGAACCCTCAATTCACGCTATCCAAAGTCCATATATGTTCACTACAACAGCATTATTTTCTTTAAGGGCATTGGGAACCCCTGGAAAAAATTCAAACTTTTTTTGCCAAAAATTTCTAATTGTCTTAAAAAAAACTATATATAATTTTGAATAAAATGTCATATGACATTCAATTTTTTTCGAACATTAAATGTTCTAAAATTGGCTTAGAAGCAACCTGCCTCGTAGTCCGCCCCTCCTGCTTCAAACTCACCAAGTTCAACCTGACAGCTCGTGCAACTAGCAATTCTTGATAGAACATTAGCAAACTTCGATAAATCAATAATGTCCAGAACAGATGTACTTACGTAATCATCGTATTGTTGAAGTTTACCTAAATTTGTCTTGGAAGAGGACTCGGACGACACATTGGAAGAGTTAGGTTTGGAAATGGGTGAGGTACCATGAACAAGATGTGTTGAAGGACTGGGAGCCGAGGATTAAGTGCCAGGAACTAGAGGAAACGACGAAGGAGAGCTGTCAGGATTCGAAATGGACGGGGAGAAATCCAATTTTTGGATAAATTCCCGACGTGGTTCACTTTTTTGAAAACCGGCTTCGGTATCTGTTTCTCAGGGTCTGCACTACCAATTTCATGATGTTTTTTTTTTTTTTTTTTTTTTTTTCAAAATGATCTACTAATCCTAACGCACGAATTTGCGAAAACAGTTATTCAAAATTGTTCGTGATAATGTTTTATGGGCCAACAATGGGAAGCCAAAAACGGAAAAAATTGCTTCAAAATTGTGATTTACTTAATTAATATTTTTACGATCTGATTCCGCACATTTAAAAATTTCCTAAAGATCTATAATTTAAAAAAAATTGAAATCGGGATCACGGAGATAGAGATACCGACATATTGTTGTTTTGTAAAGGTGTTCCAAGTCCCCTTAAAAAAAAAAAAAATAAAAAAAAATAAAAATAAATCAGTAAAACCGAAATTCGAAGTATTTGCACACCCAAATGAATATATTCATTCTTACGGCAAACCGTAATTTATCTGAGACACGTTGATCAGTTCATGAATTATGTTTTTATGCATGAATATCGTAATGAGACGAAAATTAAAGCCACACTTTTTCTAGTTGACGATCGGGAGAATCCAGTCATTAAAGTCGGGGACTCCCACCTGCTTATACTAGACGTTGCCCGTCATTGTCTTAATGCAGTAGGTGTGTCACTTTGCTTTCTTATTGCATTTGAGTGGATCTTATGCATTTCGAGTGGGAAGAAGAACCACCGCTCTTCATCAGGCCACATCCATACACACACACATACGTAATGCACATACACACACATATACACACACATACACATACGTAAATGATGGGGTCCGTAAAATCTACACTGGGGTCTTAAGAAACACATAAAAATGTGTGTTGGGCGCATAGAAGTCAATGTAATATCCCTCCTTTCCTCAATGGTTTTGTTATATGCAATGGTAATCACATACATTAGCGGCACTTGGGAAACACATTAATATGTGTGTTAGGCACTTAGAACGTGTAAGAGTATGTGATAACTATTACGTATCCCAAAACCACTGAGGAGGGGGACAATATTACATCGAATTCTAAGTGCCTAACACACATATTAATGTGTTTCCCAAGTGCCGCTAATGTATTTGATTACCATTACATATCCTAAAACAAATGAGGAAAGGGAGAATTTTCTGTCACAACCGTTTGGCATGATGAAATAAGTAGATGTAAAATCATCAAGAAATCGTAAGAAGGTAATATTCTAAGGTAAGATTTATGCTAAATAGCTGATATTCTGGATATTTACCTGCCTTCTTTAACGGAAAATTTCACCTTTTCATAATCTTGGCAATTAATTGCTTTATTACCATAAAACGTGTAGACCAAAAACGATAATGACCTTATCCTCGACTCTGTAATCCCGGCCAGAATCCTCAGCAAAATGAATAGTTTACAAAGAATCTTCCTCATCGTGTAAGTGTAGGTACCTTACCGATCGTAAAAGCCATTCTACTCTCGGCCCTTTAATTATGAAAAGACTAGGTACGTTTGTTGCTTCGAGGTGAATGGTAGGTACCTGCGTTACTCAACACAATTTCTACTGGGAGGCAATGACTCACAAGTTTAATAAAATACTGTGGCGGTACCAGTTAAAAAAGTGATGAACTATTTCGCACCCCTCGACCCTCTCAAACCCCTAATGTCAGAAATTTCAGTTTTAGTGAGTTATTATGCACACCGTTCAACCTGCCATGATCCAATTTCGGGAATAACTCTAGAATTAATCTTTGAATGTTGAGATGACGTGTTTTTTAAATCTGAACCCCCCCCCCCCCCCCACAAAGTTGGATTCACATTTTTGGGAAATTTGAAAATTTGGCTTCATCTCAACTTGTAAAATTGACTCGTGAAAAACACAATCCCATAGCTATTTTTCGATCAGATAGAAAACAAAGGATATAATCTACCAAAACGCAACAGCCCAGGTGCAACAGGCCCTTAAAGGCGGGCAAATAATGTTTATTGAACGTCTTAAACTGGAAAATTACCCAAAATACCAGCCATTAGGGTTGCACGTTCTGCCGATCTCTGTCCCAATCCAGTTTCCGTTAACCTGAAAACCTCACGTGGAAGCGTGGGTTGTCAGTTAGCGGTTGTCAGTTAACAGTTGTCAGTTAAGGGTTGTTCACACAATCAGTATCCTGAAAATCTATTTACCTTCAACGAAAGGAATCAATACTATTTCTCAAGTATCAAAACTAAGTGCAAAAAAGTGTAAAGTCTAAAGAAGAGGAATTATTTCTTTTCTACGTAGAAGTTGTGATAAAAGGGTCGGTTTTGGCGAGGATTTATTTTAGGAGCTTCCCGTTTCACTTGGAATGCCCCACATAAATTGTGATGGGCCTGTCTTCTCGCGTATATTGAATACAGTAATTGGGGAGATCTCAACGGAACTTGTGACAGCTGCAAATTTTGCTCTATCAAGGTTTAACGGAGCTGTCCATCTCCTCTTCCTCATCCTCTGCTGAACTCGGTGATGCGGGCCCTGCCCCTCCGTCCAAGCCCGTTGCATTTACACAGTCAAGCGCCATTTTCCTCTCAAGCTATACAATAACTTAATATCTATACAAGTTATAGTTGTACTGTATAAGGCCCTTCTGTTCCTTTAAATGAGTAACTGAATAGTTATATTTATTGCCCATTTTGCCTTGGGGGGGGGGTGAGTTCAGTAGTAAGAGAAAGAAAGAAAGAGAGAGAGAGAGAGAGAGAGAGAGAGAGAGAGAGAGAGAGAGAGAGAGAGAGAGAGAGAGAGAGAGAGAGAGAGAGAGAGAGAGAGAGAGAGAGAGAGAGAGAGATCGGTTAAGTGGGGGGGGGGGGTTATTTTTTGCTCTATCATTACTCTTGTCGCCCATAAATGAACTTGTGAAGCGTAGGTATGTGATTTATTCTCCCTCATTTATTTTCATTTTGCAGATTAACTCTAGTTGAATACAGCATAACTATTAAAGTGTAGTGGTTTTATTTAATTAATGTCTTTTTGGTAGTCGTCTACGCCAATGAAGTTAAATTTTGATAATGGTACTAGATTTCGTTTAATGGTTACAGACAAGATATTGTTGTGTGTAGAAGGGATATCTAATCCAGAAATAATAAACCTTCGTGTAATAAAAGGCCGAGTTTTTTCTCATTCCAGCTAGAATTTCTTTACCAAACGAACGAAATCGCAAAATTGGCCATATCATTTGAGAGAGAGAAAGTGTTTGTGAGATTTCACAATATCCAACATTTTTCTAGGGGTTTTACAGTTTCAATGATTTCCAGAACTGTTTAATTGTTCTGTTTGAGCATATTTGTATGGTGAGTGGTTGGTGATTCTTGAGAATAAAAAGCCTTTAGGTACTGAAATTTAGCGATCATTTTAAAAATATCTTCAACAGTGGAACTTAGTGAGACAAAGAGAAGAATTGTGGGATTATTGAGTTATAAGTTCAAGTGATTCTTGAAAAACATTCCTTCAAATGGTTTTTGTCTACTGGTAACCATAGATTATAACAAGATTTTATAAACACGTCTTTTTACAAACTTTCCTTGGTAATTACCAATTAAATTGGGTAAGAAGTCAGACAAATAGGGGTAATTAAACAAAAATCATAATGAGTTTACGTTCAAGATGATATACTGAAAAAAAATTTACATTCCATTATCAATAAGACTCAAAACTTTATTTTTCATTGACTAAATTGCTTTCTATGTAGTTTTGTAGAACCAAAACCCAAAATTTGTGATTCAGATCAAGAAACGGATCACGTTTCATGCTTACGAAATTCCAGCTTCATAGGTTGAATAGCAAAGAAATTCGCTCCGGAGCTCTCAGCGCTAAAATTGAAATTGTGTAGTAGGTACATATAAAAGTTTTAAAATCCAGAAACCATTTCACAATGCCCTTACAACGTTTTTCCACAAGAAAAATTTCGAAAAATTTCATTTTTACAAATTTTGGAACTTTGGTCATAGCTTAATAAATTTTCATTGAAAATTCGCTAAAACCGATGTGTTAGGTTAGGTTTTACACTTTAATTTCAAATTTGAAACTTTGTTCTTACCTTTGGTGAAGCTGGGGATGGCCGCATTTCCACTTACGATGGCGCATTGGTCGAGCGTTGGCCCCCGTTTGCACGGTTTGATGTAAGAAGCTGAAACAGTTTTAAAATGAAGAGATTAATCTGTAATAATAATAATAATATATATATATATATACTTCATACAATACATTACAACAATAGTATACTTCAAAAATAGAAAAATCTGCGACAATGACGTACAAGTACATGACGTTGGCACGAAAGAACTTGGGAGTGAATTTTTATAATGACCAATATCACCTATTTTATTCTATCAGATGAAAGATTTGGCATACAGCTTTCCAAAAAGGTTCAATATGGAGGGTTTCGGAAGTGGCTCACTCGAGGGCGCAGGAATCTATTCTTCGATAAAAAATGGGAAATTCTAACACGCGGAAATTGCTCATTTTCCACATTTTTTTTAATATCAACTTTTACTTAAAAATTTGATGAATTATAAATTTTAAGTGTTTTTAGGGGTGAAACTAGGAAGCTGAAATGTAAAACTCGGTTATAATGGGGTTGGGGAGGTCTGCAAGTGTTACCACTCGATTCAGCGTGAAACAAATACGTAGAAACCGACCCCAAACTCGCAATTTTCATAGAAAGTCATTTTTCATAAAAACCCTCGATTCCATTTTAAAACCAACGCTTTTCAACATTAAAACATAGTTTCTCCCTAATTACCAGAGTAAAAGTAAAATTTACTACTGGAAAGCTGAGGTTCTGCCGCAACTTTTACATTAAATACGTTTAGATTTTCGAGATTTGACAAATTTTGCCTTTTCAAGCTCATTGAAACCCGTTTCGCCGACTTAAAAAAATGTTTCCCCTCAGGGAGATAAGAAATTTTACGCTCTTTCCACCGGTGTAATTAGACGAACGACAACATCCCGGATGGTCTCATTCGATTTATTGAACATCTTCGTCCACAAATCAACTAAAAAAATACCCTTTTATTGTGAAAGTTTTCGAAATCTCGGTTTTTTAATATTTCAGTCCTATCTTCTACCCTTTAGGGTGGAGCGAAATGGTCGTCGATGTCACCGGCACATCCCCAACCAATGTATGATTTTAAAGCCAAATTTCATAAAGTTCGGTTCAGTAGGTTAGAAGGATAGATGTTTTTAAATTCAATTTTTGGAATCTTCGTAACTTTCTTTTTTTACCACAGTAAACTTTATTGTTTGAAAAATCAACATTACTGTTTCGATAGCAATAAGAATATAGTAGAATGTAAGCACATAAATAAGTCACATGAAACTTGTAGTTCAGGTACAACCCAGTGGTTGTCCTGCACCAGCCTTTAGCACAAAACACAGTGATTAAGTTTATGTAATGAGAGCATCTCGTGGTCGCTTCCTCTTCAGTCTGTGTCTATTCGGTATAGCTGGAGTATTAGCTGCCAATTGTGAAATTAAGGGATTAGAATTATCTATCATTCGGGTGTGGAGAGCACTGTCGGTCCTTTTGATCACTTCTTGTACGGTGGGTATGTATCTGTAAATCATAGTGGAGCGTTGAGTTTCGTACATATCACGGAGCCGCAGTAATGAGCCTTAGCACTTGGTTTTGAGTCAACTGTATTTTGTATGCACCGACCCCCACAAACCGCAAGCGTACGACCAAATTGGTTTGATGAGTGAAAGGTATATTAGTTTTTTTTTTTGTGCTGAGGGAAACTGGTGATCGATGTCCAAGTAGTCGTTCTAATTGTCCAATTCGTTGACGAACTTTTGAGACCAGATATTTTATGTGGTCTTCCCATGTAAGCTTGCTGTCCACGTGAAGCCCAAGATAGCGAACTGTGCGGTCTTGTGGGATCAGTACTTCATTAAAAAGAAGAGTTCCATGAAAATTTCTGCGGGCAGAGGGTGAAGGGCACGATCACTGATTTAACTGGGTTCATTTTGACCCTCCATTTCTCACACCGTTCCTTTGTATGATTCAGTGTTCTCTGAAGTTCTAACTCGGATGAACCTAAGGAATCCCCTACTTGCAAGAGAGCTGTGTCATCAGCATATTGTGCGGACATGGTCTTCGTATCATGAAAAGTAATTTTTTTTCTAGGTCGAATAAGTACACATATTTATTACCTATTGAAATAATAAACTAAAATTATGATCAGACACTTCTTGTCGAAAATGGGTTGTAAAATCGATTACATTAATACCCTGCGCAGGGCGAGCTAAATAATGTTCTTTACTGTCAATTAAGTGCATCATTAACTCGCGCATGAGCTGTTCAATTTTTAGTTCTTGATAACGCGGCTGATGGCTCTCTAAGAATTCTCTAATAACGGTTATCCCGATTCTATGCGTCGTCAATTTCCTCGTAATTTCGGCGATTGGTTGAAGAGCTCCGGGGGAGACGATCCAGGATACAAAGATCATGAAGAAGAGATAAGCAGGATTGGGTCTCCCATTATGATGTCCGATTAGTGTAATTTAGTTGGGATGTGAACACCGGTGAACAAGAACTGCGTTCATTAGTTTAGAATAACGTCGATCTTATCGGTTAACATTAAAGGTATGTAACGAGAGTCATTTACCGATAAGAAGATGATACTGAAATTTGTTAACATCGACAGAGTATAGTAGATTGATCAAGTGAGGCGCTAGTCTCGCACTGCCAAGCTTTCAATAAACCATTGCAACGAGACGCGCCAAGATAAGTAACAAAGTAGAACTTCGGCCCAACTTTGGTCCCCTCCCGATCTCACCCTGTGCGCTTAAACTTAATTTTCATTGCATATCCTGGGAGAGGGCATGCTCCTTGAGTCCACTGATGCCATATATGTAACGGTAGATCGATTCAATACAAGATGTATGCTTTCGGACTTTCTTTGTTTTTGTTTCCTCGTCTAGATTTTTTTACCCACTCACTTCTACCAGCTCTCCTCAGCCGATTTCGATGAAATTTTAATACTTAGGCTACTTTTGACCTGTCGACCAAGTCCTGATCAGCTGAGTGAATTAAATTCTCTCCCGTTCACCCTAGGGAGTTGAAATTCAGTGTGGAGACTCTCTGGGACTTAATGAGACGAATGGACTCTATTCTGATCAGCTGAATTATCTAAATTATCTCCTATTCACCCAAGAAATGTGACATTTGATAGTAGTGAGATTTGAATTTGACTGGAAGCTTCTCTCAGACAACAATAGTCGAATGAAACGACTGACTTTCCTACCTTTTCATCCTAAAACACCAAAAATGTATGATGTCCCCTTAAAAAGACGCTCCGCGTACAAAGATGCCAAGCCACAAAATGCATGATATCATCCATAATTTCTACTCATTCATTCATTTCAATTCTATTTAATGACCAGATCCCACGACCCCCGCATTGCCTACTATTGCGGAGCTCTTCAACTTTTAGCACGAGACCAGTAAAAATAAAAAACACTATTTCATACCGTTGCAATAACATTTTATGAAACTAATTCCATTCCATTGTGAATGTCGTTATTTTGAAATTATATCATACGATGACATTTGCGTTACGTTTACTTACTTCTTACAAATGCAGAGCTTAAGTGGGCTGTAAAGAGCGCTTTACTAATCCACAGTATCATTAAAGGGTTCACATCCCCATACAATTTATAAATGAATTACCAACATAGGTAATATATTTTCAGTCTCGGTGAGATGTGTGAATCCACCACCACGCTTACCATTAGTGTTGTAGTCGAAAATAGGCAAAATCGTTGAAGTATCGTCTCACTCCCAAACACAGTCAAAAAGAATAAAAGACTATTGGTTTGGCCCAAATTGGATGGCATTGTGCATTATGTGGCTTGGCATCATTTGTGAGTGGAGCATCTTTTTGGGGGGATTTCTCATATTTTTGATGGTCTTGGCGGAAAAGGTTGGAATGCACAGACTGATTAGGATGAAGTCAGTAATTGCATTCGACATTGGTTGTCCGAGAGAAACTACCTGTCAAACGTAAATTTCCGAGAGACACAACCTGTCAAACGTAAACTTCCATTAGTGAACAGGAGAGAATTCCGTTCCCTCAGCTGATCAGGAAAGACCCTCTCAGTTTTTTCGTCGTTGATGCTCTAGAAAGGTTTCCTTTACAAAACTACGAATTCTTAATGTGATCAAGAGAGAATTTAGCTATATCAGCTGATCAGGATACAGCCCGTCATTTCATTCGTCTCCTAATGTCCCAGTGAGGCTCTCTACCGAATTTCAACTTCCTAGAGCAAACAGGAGAGAAATTAGCTCACTCAGCTGATCAGGAAAGAGCCCCCGAGTTTATTCACGTATCTTGATGTCCCAAGGAGTCTTGCTAACAGCCTTTCAACTACCTAGGGTGAACAGCAGAGAATTTTTTATTTACCCCCTCTCTTGCGATCCTCCACTGCTTGGTCGTAGCGGCTCCAAAACCCCGAAAGGCACTTCGTCAGTCCTAATGTGTGTGTGTGTGTGTCCAGTGTGAAATCCTTGGAACGACCACGTTTAAAACTTGTTACAGTTTTCGTATGTGCGGATAAGGTCCCGTACCAATTTCGTTTTCTCAAATCATCATTTCATTCTGCGCATGCGCAAACGTAAATTACCTCGAGTTTCATTTTTAGCGCATTTTCTTTTAAAAAGGAAAACGCTGCAAATTATTTCACAAAGGTTTATTATTTTTTCAATTGAGTATGATCGTAGTTTTAGTTGGCTAGCGTACGTCATAAGGCCCGTCCAGACTCCTCGGCGTGTCCTACTTCGAGTTGCCACAACCTATACTATTATAATTATATACGCATGTTTATATTTCTCGATTTGAGCTCCTATCTATTCAAATAGTTATTGCCTTAATAATATCATTATCTAAGTACGTACGAAAAGTCGAGAGGATATGTTATTAAATATGCGTAGGAAAAGCTTTGGTATTAACACACAAATATGACCTTGAAAAAACACATATTCATGCCTCGAAGGAACGCCGGCGCCGTACCCACCACAAGGTGCCGCGGCGCCGGCGCCTCCTCTCACTCCACCGCCCCGCTCATCCCCCCCCTCCCCACCCACCGTGACCCCCTGCCAAGCGTGCCAGGCGTGGTCGCGTCGAAAAAGACACGTTTTTGCCCGTTTTTGGCCCATAGCATCTATGCGAGTAAAGCGATCGGGATGGTTAAACGTTAGGACCAACTAGACCCCAAATGGAGTCTATGTGCGAAAGAACGGGTTTTTTAAGTCAGTTCTTAGGCCTTTTATGGCCCGGACGGCGAACGGCGGACGGACATTTCAAATTTGGATTCTACGTACCTTGAAACGTAAAGTGACAAAGTTTGAGGGGGGGTTATAAAAATTTTTTGCTACACGATCACATAGGCTTATTATTGGAAATAATAAACCAAAATGAGCTATTGTCTTCACATTGTACCTTGATGTATGTATGTATGTCTTCGTAAAATGGTTTTAAACACCACTTCCCTACTTCCGATTTTGATGAAACTTGGTATGGATGTAATCTGTAACATGGCGACGATGTATCAGGGGCCGCTGGTGCATGAGAGGTCATCAATTAACGGAGTGAACTCCAAAGCCATTTTGTCTCATATTCGACGCAGGAAACTGAAATTTGAGAGGGAGGCTGAAGGGAGAATGCTGAAGACGACTGAGAGGTCAACGATTAGTTGAGTGAGCTCCAAAGCCATTTTGTCTACTATTCAATGTAGGAAGCTGAAATTTGAGAGGGAGACTCAAGGGAGAATACTGAAGAAGGTTCCCGCACGCAAACGTATGTCAAGGTGCGAGTCAGTGAGCCTTGATAATGCTCACGGTTGAAAATAGACATTCGCAGAGGTTGGTAGAACCAAAACAAGATTCGATTTTGAATGCAACTCTTCTCAATTACGGAAACCTGTTCTTTTCCACAAGTTTCTACAAGTCTACACATCTATTGCATGCACTTGTAGGAAAACGTCAATCTTTAATCGGACTATTTCCAGCACAGATTTTCCACTTCTGCTGCAATAATCCTTGCACAGGTGGTTACAGTTGCTTAGTGGTGAATGGTGCATAGGTTGGCAAAAAAGCTCACCACTGGCCCCAACAACTGAAATCTTGAAATCGCTTTTTTAATTGATCCAAAAGCGTCTCGGGATGCGCGGAAAATCGGAAGGACCCACAATGATTCTCGCCATTCGCTATTTTGGTTTATTTTTCAATAATAAACCTTTGTAGTCGACCAAGAAAAAAAAAATTAGAACACCCTCTTCAAAATTTATTGGTTTACGTTTCAAGATGAGTAGACTAAATTTAAAAAAAATATATATATATATATTTATATATATATGTATGTAAAATGTTAAAAAACCCGTCCGTCCGCCGTTTACCATCCGAAACTTTTCTCAAAAAGTATTAGACCAGACTTTAAGAAATTTGGCTTAAAATCATATTTCGGCCGGAGGTGTACCAGTGACATTGGCATCACCTCCAGTCAACCCTAAAGGGTAAGCCCAAGGGCTGAAATATTGAAAATCGAGATCTTGAAATCATTCACTGTAAAAGTAGTTTTTTCGAGTTTCATATATAGATATCCGCCCAAAGAATCGATTGAAACCACCCCGGTCGCTGTGCGTTTATCCACTTCCTATCCCTAAGAGCCAAAACATCGACAATTCGACAAGAAAGAAGACGTCAACACGGGAAAGACTGTAACTAAAACATATATAAAAAATCGCCCTGAAAATTTTGACAATTATATTATTTGATATAATGTCAATGGAATTCTGACTTCATGAAATCGAGTTTATTCTACCTTCTATATCCTATCTTGTTAAATATAGAAGGACTAGTAAAGTGTAGGTGTTACATTTAATGTAATTAATGTCTCCTTGGATGGCGTCTACGGTTGTGCAGTTACATTTATTTAGATATTGTATGTATGATACATTTCGATTAATGATTATCAGCTGAGGGGCCAGAGAGGCTAATTTCTTTCCCAGTTGACTTACAATGATGAAATTTGAAATGGTGGTCCTCTGGAACACGTATAATACATTTGCAAGTGATAGAGGGACCTCATAAGTGATTAGCTTCCTCATAAGTGATAGAGGAGCTTCCTCATAGGCTAAATTCTGTCTTGGTTGACTCCGGTGCTGAAATTGGGAATAGGGCTCCTTTCGAATGGCTCGAAAATAGCGTTATTAAATACGGGAGACAACTTATCAGCTGAGGGCCCTCTAAGACCGTTTTTTCTTTAATCAATCTACTGAAATACATTAATTTATTGTAATTAATGTGGAAAAAAACATAATTTCAAAACAATGTGCAGTGTGCAACCCTTCTTTTTGATGGGAAGATGACTTACTCCTAGATCGTTTTACTCCTAAAATTTACTAAAAGGCGTAAAATTGTGAAGCCCTGGTGCCGCAATGTAGTGAACCCATTTGCGAAGCCCTTAATTTCGATGATAAATATACTACAAACAGGTTTTAGTAACTAATGGACCTCTGCGTAGAAGGGCTATCTAATACATGAATAATAAACCTTTGTGTAATTATTTGCAGGTTTTTTTTCATGTTTGGAAATTTAACTCTTGATGTTTCCGAAACCCAAGACCACTCAAGTTTTGATCCCTACCCCGCCAAACCACCTCTATATCAAATCCCAAAAAAGACTGTTGCCAAGGAAAATTTTTAAGTACTTTTTTCAGCATAATTTTGAAAATAAATTTTTGAACTTCTATTTTATAGTTTGTTAATAAAGTTTATTTGAGCAATATTCTACCAAAATATTTGAAAACAGTGATACGTTTACGTAGAAATTATGATGAAACACCCTGTATATGAACATGACAATTTTTACAGCTAACACGAAAAAAAATCGCATGGATATGTCTATTTGATTTTCAATACATTATTTCAAATTACAGATGTGAAATGAACCATGACAGTGGCAAAATACAGGCTACTGACAGGTGGTAAATATTCATGTCAAAATGTCTCAAATTAGCTCAGTCAGCTGATCAGAACAGGCCTAATCCATTCAATCGTCTCTTAGTGTCCCAGAGAGCCTCCATATCAAATTTCAATTTCATAAGATGAACAGGAGAGAATTTATCTTACTCAGCTAATTAGGAATGAGCCTGTAATTGCAATCGTCTGATAGTGTCCCAGATAGCCTCCCTATTAAATCTCAACTTCCACAGGATGAACAGGAGACAAATTAGCTCAGTAGGAATGAGCCAATCATTTCAATCGTCTCATAATTTCAGCTTCAGAGATTAAAAACGATAGAAATCATCAGCTTTAGGAGCCCATCTGCTGATCGGGAGGTCTATGCATCCTGTAGTACCTACTGTTTACAAGTACCTACTACTCAATAGTATACCTATCATGCACCTAGTGCCTTCTTTTCACATTATTAGTTCATCATGGTTACTTAGCAATATAGTTTATAACTTAGTGTAATAAATCAGCATTATATGACACGAAAATGGCTTAGGGGTCATAAGATGTTGTCATAAAATGACCGTATTGCAAAAAGTGGCGAGCGATTTTCCTGCTATGAAAACTAAGGGAGTTACACTTCCCTAGTAACGCATCGGTTGTACGTGAAAATCAATTTAAAAAAAAAAGGAAAAAACTGTTGCATTTTTCTTAACTAATTTTCGTACTCACGCAGGACAGCCAATAGACATAGCCATTTAGAAAAAAAAGTATATATATATATATATATATATATATATATATATATATATATATATATATATATATATACTAAAGCTTGGCAGGCGCTATGCTAGGTCGCCTCGTGCACCTTGCTGCCCGCGGTCACCGGGTTGTGTATCCCGGGCCTAGATTCATGAAATGGATAGGCGATTTGATCAAGTGATTAGTCTTTTGATGAAATTCTTATTTTTGGGATACCTTCATTGGCATTTTGTCAAGTGGATGGATTTAAATATGTGACTGCGACATTTATACACAATATAAATCAACTAAATGCAAATTGTGCTACGTTAACAAAATGTATGTACTTACGGAGGGATGCAGCAGCTGCCAACCCAATAAACAACGGAACTAAACAGACTGACTTCATTTTTTTCCTTTAAAAAACCGGCGTTTTCCTCGAAATTTACTAAATTGTGAAATCAAAATTAAATTTCGAAAAAAATGAGTCACTTCTGAAGTCCGCGCGGGACCGAGGGCCAAAACCGTGTAACGTCCCGCGAGAGATGTAGACGGTTAAATAAGACGTGGGGGTCGAGAAGGTGGGGTGCGTCGACAGACTCCTCCCTCCAGTACCTACTCCGAACCCCTTATGAGGAAAATCCCCAAAATCTGAACAGTTAAGTGCCCGTTCCACCATGGGGGGCTAACGGAGAGTTAATCCAATCAACAATCAACCCTTTTGGAATTTAAAATTAAAATAAAAAAGTACCTATTTTGGTTCTACGGTATAACCAGGGTCTTTGTTGTTATTTCGTAGGGTTGATTGTTTCTCTTTTTGTAATTGACTACTGCAGTTCTCTATATTATCCATCGTCGTGCACTAACGACATTTCATCATCTAAGCGCAGTTGTGTGTCAATCTTGTACATATAATCAGGCATCTTTCTTATTATTCCTAAAATATTCGATATGTGGTTTTTTCTTTTAGCAAGTGTTGTGCTTCTAAATCTTTTGGAGGGTAAAACACCTGGGACATTCAATTATAAATATACATTTTTGTTCAGTGGCGGCGTTAGCCGCCGCGGGGCCCTGTGCGAGGTGATATTAGGGGGGGCCCTTCCCCGGAAAATTTTGAAAATTTAGGTGCTAAGTTATACATTTTAAGCCTCTCTAGAGTACTTTTTGTCAGTGTTATATCTCTATATTTCCTAGAAAAAATTGTGTAAAATAAGAACCTATGTGCTTTACTTATGATCATCCACAACACTAAATAAAAATGTATTTAATTAATTGGATAAACACTAGTGAAAGGCTGAAATCTAAGTACATTTTGTTTTTAAACGGCTATCATCTCTGTAGGTCTAATTAAATCAACGCCCATCCTTGTCCTTCAACATGATTTTTCAGAGCGTAGCTGTAGTTATTATTTATGGATTTCACTTTACTCATCTAATTAGTTTTCTACTTATTGCACTGGAAGATTGTTATTTTTTTTATACCCTTGGCTACTTAGTGAACGACTCGTTACGTTAGGCCGTGAAGACACCTCAATTTAAATGAGTTAATATTAACATAATATGCACATATTGCTTTTGAACTGAAGATCTGTTTTTATAGTTTGTATTTATGATAGTTAAAACAGAGTGTTGCATATTTTAAAATATATATTCTATTTTACGAGTATTTACATATTTTTATATTACATATCGCACCCGTCCTAGAAGAACGTCACATCTCAAAATTTTCGATTTTTGAGTTATTGACGGCAAATAATGCAGGAAGGCGTCTAGAATGTATGTAGAAGACGGTGATTATCGTAGTTCGTTTTGTTTTCGCTTAAGCGCTGATGATACGTTATCCGATTAGGGGGGTTAGTCCATTCCTGTCCATGGAAGAGTGTGACAACTCAGTAGAGTTACGGTAAGCAGACCTGATCTGATCTGTGATATATTTATATACATCTAGTCGTAGTTTTGTTTCACTTTGCTGATTGCATATAGTATCATGTATATAGTTGCTAGCCTATTTTACATCTAGTCTTAGTTGTATTAGGTACCTACTTTATTTTTGGAGTTTTTTTAATCCACTTTGGGGGCTAAACAGTGTTCGTAACTGTACCCCTAATTTTTTCCCCTCCGAGTTGCCAGTGAAGTCCATGATGGCGCTCCTTTTTAGTAAGGATGACAACATGGCTCCCCTTGGAATCGCGCCACTTCCAGTGTCCCTTTGAACACCTTGTTCAATGCCGCTAATGACCCTTCTGGTTGAGGTGCGACTTAAACCTTAAAAAAAACTTCCATGCTAATTGAAACATAAAGTTCAATTTTGGAAGCTATTGAATTTTCCTATAATAATGTTTTTTGTTATTATTTCCCTAAAAAATAATGATTTCATAGTTTATTATTCTTTGATTCTTATGATTCTCAATAGTCTGCCTCTTTAATTTTTTTCATGACTGATTCTCATCTAGTCTAGTTTATGACTGTGATGTTTACCTAATAAGTCAGTGATTTATAGAAGTTTAAATTCAGAACTTGACTTTAGGGGGGGGGGGGGGGGGGGGGATGTAAAAGTCTGAAATGCTTTTTTTTCTTTTTTATTTATTTATTTATTTATTTTTATTTTTATTTTTTTTGATTGGCAGTTATGATATCATTTTTATCATAGGTACGTAATTTAAAAACTACCGCTGTTTAATATTTAGATCCTGTTCTGATTCTACCTAGCCTTGGTAATTATTTTGATGATCTATACCTATACTTTTCTTTGTTCCGTTGTTTGAATAAAATGCGAAAAAGTTACAAAATATAACGATTTATACCTTGTACACACTAATGTGTCTAATTTCAAACATACCAAGCTAAATCAACAGTAGGAAATAAAATTTCCGGAGGTAGCAACAAAGAAAAAAGGATTAATTTGTAAAACTATTATCCAGTTAGGAATTGTAACAATTCAAAAAATACAAACATAGTCCGCAGAATAACGTAACATCTGCAACTTTTGAGTTAATTAAGACATTTATGGCAAGGATAATGGAAATAAAAACTTTTTTTTTCGATCATGGGTGACTAGGGTAGTTTTACGGACAAAAAATTGTAGGACAAGGACCGTTTGGTAGTTTTGAAGAGATTCAGATGCGAAAAAGCAAGTGAAAAAACTTTGATCACAATTTCCCAGAATTCGCATTTTTTGAGTTGTGACGTTCTTCTATGACGGGTGCGATATTACAATACCTATTTTGAAATAAGTAACGAGGGATGGGTTGTGTACAAATAAGACAGCAAATAATCAGATGTCAGAAATTATAATATCATTAAAAAAACTAACAGATGTTAATATTATATTTACAGTTGAAAAGTAAAACTTATGTTTACATTTTAAAACTTAAAACTACGGCAAAAAGTAGCGAAATTTATGAAAACATATTACTACATACACATATAAACATATTACTACGTATTACTTTATTTTTTATACTCTATTTTTAAAACTGTACTCTCCTGCTCTTTTTATGAGCAAAATCATCAATCAAAGCTTTAAAATCTAAACTTTGTGATACTTCATTTTCAATTGACAATATTGCTAGTGAAGAAAGACGGTGTTGAGTCATGGTGTTGCGGAGGTAAGTTTTGATAAGCTTCAATCGTGAAAAACTCCTTTCCGCAGCCGCAACAGTGAGTTCAAATTCAATCTATATAACTAATACAAAAGCCTGCGGGCCTTTTTATATGCATGTATGCACTCTGTCACCCAGGAACCAGGAAGACGGGTGTAATAATCAAATACATAAATAATGATACAAATGTTTAAAATGTGGACTCGTAGATATTTCTTGAAAGGCCCCAAATTACTCCTGGATGTGTTGTCTGTGTAGTTGCAGCAGCATAGCAGTTTCGCGATTTAAAAAGTTTGATTTCATACTTCAATACTTGCGGGGCCCCAGACTTTAAAACATTAAAACCGTGTAGAAAATATTTATTTACATATTTATTTATAAAATATTTATTTTTAAGTATAAAATTAAAATAACCTCAGATCCTCAGAATAGGGGAAATATTAGATAAAACCTTCACAGCTTTCTGAAAAATACTGACAGATTGATAGGTTCGCAGGGGCCCCGGGAGGCGCGGGGCCCTGTGCGATAGCACAGCTCGCACTTGCCTGGCGCCGCCACTGTTTTTGTTAATTATGAGAATTATATAAATAGTAACTAAGCACTCCGACCCCCAGCACAAGTTCACTTAAAGGGGGTCGTAGCATTGGCGACTTGCATCTTATAATTATGTGATGTTTAATTCAAATAAATAAATGTGTTAACATTAAAAAAAAAAAAAAAAACTCGGCGCTCCGCGCCTCGCCAGGGGGCAAGCCCCCTGGACCCCCGGTTACCTCTATTTACATACTTCGGACGAAATTATTGAAACACAGAATGTGTTTGCGTTGTCGCGCAACCGAGTGACAACCAAACAAGCGTCATTGTTTACTATTCATTTATAACATCAATTTATATAGTTATAGTATGGAACTACGAAAAAAAATACGAAATAAATTCGTGATAAATCAAGAGCGATTTATCAAGTAAATGTCCTAAAGAGGCTACATACGAAATTACAGCTTCCTAGAGTGTAAAGTATAGAAATTAGCTTTAAAAGCCACTCATCTGATCCGGACCCTGGACTTCGTCAAGTAAATGTCCTAAAGAGGCTACATACGAAATTACAGCTTCCTAGAGTGTAAAGCATAGAAATTAGCTTTAAGAGCCACACATCTGATCCGGACCCTGAGCATCGTCAAGTAAATGTCCTAAAGAGGCTACATACGAAATTACAGCTTCCTAGAGTGTAAAGCATAGAAATTAGCTTTAAGAGCCACACATCTGATCCGGACCCTGAGCATCGTCAAGTAAATGTCCTAAAGAGGCTACAAACGAAATTACAGCTTCCTAGAGTGTAAAGTATAGAAATTACCTATTCAAATTATTTAACCTCCGCTTCACAAATCAAACCGTTTTCGTAATACTCAGATCACCTGCTATGAATCAAATCATCGAAACACAAGCTCAATGAAATCATCAGAAATTAACAAGCGGTTGCAATCATGTTCACAATATCAATTATTGAGAATGATCACCTGTGTGTAAACAATTATTTATATAACCATGCTCATAACTCAGTTTGTTGGACACGCACTTCGCAGTAGTTGACATAATATTGTTGGATAAATCGAGAGCTTTCGAACGAATGGTCAACGAATTTTGTGGGATGAAAAACGACGAAGTACCATATCCCTAGCAACGACTCGGTTGTACGTGAAAATCATCCGTCACACATTTCGTCATCATCCCGCGTTCCATTTTCGGCTAGTTAGTCCATGGCTAAAACACATTCTGTGTTAAAAAAAAATCCTGAATTAGGAGTTATCCTTCTGCAACAGCAGTGAGAGAGCGGATAATAAATTACTGATCCTCCTTGATCGAGCAGGTCATCTCAGGATTTTGGGGAAGTTGCGAGTATCAACGACCAATATAGTAGAGGTTTTCGATTATTAAAATTTACTAAAAATGCTGCAAATTATTACACAAAAGTTTATTATTGCTGTACTAGATATGAATGAGTTAAGTGCCCATTTCACTATGGGGGGCTAACGGAGAGTTAATCCTGAATTAGAAGTTATCCCTCTGCAACAGCAGTGAGGGAGCGGATTAAATCTGGATCAATTACTGAACCTCCTTGATCGAGCAGGTCATCTCAGAATTTTGGGGAAGTTACGAGAATCAACGAACAATATAGTAGTGGTTTTTGATTATTAAAATTTACTTAAAATGCTGCAAATTATTACACAAAAGTTTATTATTGCTGTACTAAATATATATAGCTCTTCTGCGCAGATCACTCGTCTATAGTTAATAAACCCCGTTTATAGTAAGTATATTTACCATCGAAACTTGGGGCTTCGAGCTTCACAAATGAGTTCACTCCATCACAGCACCAGGAACCCCACAATTTTACGCTTTTTAGTAAAGTTAAGGAACAAAGCGATCTTTGATTAGGTATGTCATCTTCCCACCAAGTAGAAGTGTTGCATGGACTGTATATTAATTTGAAACTATGTTTGCTTTTTCATATAATACATTTAATTACTATTCAATGTTTTCTAGTATGTTGATTGGAAAAACAATTAGCCTCAGAGGACCCTAGGCTGATAGTTTTTATTCCATATTTAATAACTTTGTTTTCAAGCCGTTCCAAAGGCGTTCTATTCCAAATTTCAGCATTATGCCAGGTCAGAATTTAGCCGGCGAATTCCCTCAGCTGAACAGTCCGCCTCCTTATTACACGTGTTCTAGAAGATCCATATCAAATTTCATCACTCTAGCGATCGATTAGTTGAAGTCAGAATTCCGTTAGAATTATATCAGCTGATAAAATCGTAGTTTTTAAGGCGATTTTCACTAACTTTTACCGTTTGCGGTAAATGTATTATCTGTATGCGTTTGATGTATTTTTATCATTTAATAAAGATTAACAGGACGTTTCCATTTGTTTTCGTCCGTCACGAGCGTCACGTCACGGTGGGGGTTTCTATTGATTTTCACGTACAACCAATGCGTTACTAGGGAAGTGTAACTCCCTTAGTTCTCATAGTAGGAAAATCCTTAGCCACTTTATGGAATACTCTCATTTTATCACAGCATCTCATAATCCCTAAGCCTCTGTAGCGTCAAGGAAAGCTGATTTATTACGCTCATTTATAAACTAATATTGCTAAGTAACCATAATGAACTAATAATGTGTAAAATTAATCATTATTAAATGATCTGACTGTAGAACCGTAGGTCTACCGTCAGTTTTTTTTTCTAGTCAATGGTTTAGCCCTTAGGGCGGCAAACGGATGAACTTACAGCAACCTGAGTGGTTTCATTCGATTCTTTGGGAGGATATCTATAAATGGAGCCCAAGAAAACATTACTGTTGGCTTGACAGTTTTCAAGATCCAGATTTTCCAATATATCCGCCCTTAGATTTTGCCCTTTAGGGTAGATCGAATGTGATACCGATGGAACTGGTACGTCCCCGGCCAATGCATGATTTTTGAGCCAAATTTCATAAAGTTAGCAGTTTCAGAGAAAATCTTCAGGCACTGTACGGCAGGCGACCGATTTTTTTTTTTTTTTTATATAGCATGGAACATGCTTTAGCCATTACCTAACTGGCCAAAAACGTGACGAAACCGTGGAACGAAAGTAGCGCGAGATTTTTTACTTTCCCAACATCCCAAAAGAGTGGAAAGTAATATCCTTTTTTACTTTCCCAACATCCCAACACAGTGGAAAGTTATGTCCATTTTTACTTTCCCAACATCCCAACATAGTGGAAAAAATTGTCCATGTTTACTTTCCCAACATCCCAATATGGTGGAACGTAATGTGAAAAGCAGGCCCATAAAGAGCTAAATTAAAACAACAGACAACAAATTCATGGTAAAAGGAAACAGCAATCATCAAATAAAACACGGCTAAAGCATGTTCCATGTTTCTTGAATTTTAGCCAAAGGATCTAAGCAGTAACCATCCGGGTGTCCAGGGAGCTTGCCCCCTGGCGAGGCGCGATTTTTTTTTTTTTTAATTTTTTTAAATTTGATTTTTAGATTTCACTCATCTAAAGGGGGGGGGGGGGGGGGGGGTGCAATTTTTTTCTTTTTTTCTTGGTCGATCACAAAGGTTTATTATTGAAAATAATAAAACAAAAACTCTCAGAAGCTTGACAAATTACTGTACGTTTGTAGTAGTTGGGAATAGTCTAGATCTATAGACTACCACTTTGCGTCTTCCCTTTTTTTTTTTTCACATGAACATTTTCTAGGGAAGTGTATCTCCCTCAGTTTTCATAGCATCAAATCTATCGCCACTTTTTTCAATGCTCTCATTTTATCACAATACCTCATGATCCCTAGGCCGCTGTATTGTGAAGGAAAGCAGATTTCTACGTTATAAACTAATATTGCTAAGTAACCATAATGAAATAATAATTAAAGAAGGCTCTACATCTTAGGTACTATTGATAGAGTGATGAGTAGTCGGTACTTGTAAGCAGTAGGTACTAGACGTTGCATAGACTTCTGACCAGATGATTGGCTCCAAAAGCTCATTTCTATGGTATTTAATTTTTCAAGTTGAAATTTGAAACAGAGCGGGTATGAGATAGGTAGGTAGAATAGAACTTCAACATGCGGAACCATTCCAGAACCTGCTGAGTGAGCTCGTAAGCTAATTTCTATGCCATTTAATCTATGGAGCTGAAATTTAATACTGAGCCTCTTGGATCCCGTGTTTTACCCAGGGGGTTAAACAAAATTTAGGTATTTTAATTGTGTGTTCGTTGTGAACAGTTCGCATGTATGTATTTAATCCAAATAATTTAGTTTATTATCATAAAACATTTTTTACAAATTCAGTTTTTTTTAATGTTGACACAAATGCCTTCAGAAATGCCAAATTTTGACATTTTCAGTTCCTAATGTTGACACTTGTGGTAAATATTTCTTTTACCAAATTTCTGAGCAACGCAGCGATGTGGACTTAATTATACCAGGTGGAGTTCACCGGTTAAAGGTTCTGGTTGATCGCTAGTTTCTGGACAATATTGGTCCATTCCTAGTAATATCTTCTGGCGATTCTTCCATTGGCTCATCTATATTTGATAATCCCTTTTACCTTTTCTCTCCCTTTATCTGTGGTGTCCTGCTTGACTCCGCCTCGTTCTCCACCAATGACACTGAAATTCCCAGAACAACTTCCATCGTCCTCGGTGTTAATTTGTCGAAGGGTCCCATTCCTCTAATTAAGTTGAAAATTCTGACAGCGTACCGCTGATTCAATCATGATAAATGTCGTAAGGGACCTCAAGAGACCTTCACAACATCATCCATGAAAATCTCTTCAACATTGACGGACTTATGAGTGTAACAAGAAAATCACTTTCGCACATGTCTAAAGAGTACCGCTGATTCAATAACGATGAAACTAATATGGAACCATCTAGGGGGGAACCCACACTATTACTGAAAATTTCATTAAAGTCCAATCGAAATTGTGGAAGTTATGGCTGTTACAAGGAAATGTAACAAGACAGACAGACACGATACCAAATTTGTTCAGGAGGCCATGAAACGCAAAATGCGAGTGGAAATTTTGTAGCACACAAATTTTTTTCATTTTGAAAGTGAAAACAAAGCTTCCGCTGCCTTGTTGACCCGGAAGCGAAAAGAAGAAGGAAGTCCGAAAACATGCATATTGACGCTTTGTTTTAGCCCCCCCCCCCCCCCCCCCCCCTTCGTCACAGGATATACGAGGTCGGTAGGAGGCCATTGTTAGGCAGAAGTTCTACTTTGTTACTTATTTTGGCGCCTCTCGGTGCAATGGTTTATTGAAGGCAATAAACTAGCGGCTCGTTGGATGATGTAATTGCGCTCTTTTTTTTTTTTTTTTTTTTTTTTTTGAAGCCCCAGTAAAATCCAGCCGTGGCAACATTTCACGTTATTGTTTTCCCAGGGTAATCTGAATAATTTGTACCTGCCTTATTCATTTACTTTAATAATAAAAACTCATAAAAACCTCACGCGATTTTAACACGAGATGATATTATAATTTCAAATTAAACGGTCGTTGAGATGAATCGAAGAACGCCGTTGGGTTGGCGGTAGGAAGTCCGCACACGCAAACATGAATTATACCCCTAATTCGCATACTATCATGTACACAGATATATTATTACTGTTCTACTTTGAATTAAATTATTTGTTTTTTAACTAATTCTATTCGTTAATTACAGTCAGGAATTATTAAATCATACTATTTTTTTTTTTTTTTTTTTTTTTTTTAAACGTCTGCCAAGTTGGTTGTGGCACATTGCTTCCTCCTATGTATAGATCATTGAAAAGTTTTAAATGATCTTGAAAAATTCCATAGCGGAAAAGAGTAAATGAAGAAATAGCGTGAAACGTCATAATTGGTGAATTAGGAAACGAAAAAAATCCAGTCATGCAGCATGACCCCATGAGCGAATTTGTGAAGAAATCTTCGACATTTCAGTCGCTATTGATCGTGTAGAGAAATTTTAGTTTATGATTTTGGGTCTGCGTGCTAGTACGTACATAAATAGAACTTCTTCATAATTTCATGGCTGTCAACACCTCTCCAGAGCTTCGTAATTCGCCTGCTGTTCATAGCACAGTTAGTGAGTTATTAAAAATCATTACCCATTTATGTGATATTTTGAAGGAAGCTAATGACGCTGGTCTACAGGAACGTGCTCGAGTCAATCAACTGGAGATTGAGATCGACACAATCAAAACTAAAACACTGAGCAAAACAAATCAGCCAGCCCCTCCCATTGAGTCCTATTCAACAGACGAAGAAATCCTAGCCGAAGAGACGGGCGAATGGGATAACGTCATTCAAAGAGGACACAAAAGAAAAAAATCTATTTCACGTCCACTAATCATAAATTCTATTGCCAAGTCAAAACCAAAAAAAGATCCAAAACCTCCTCCCGTTTATATTGAAAGGGTTACTTCCTTTCCAGCCCTCAAGAAAATGGTCGAGGAACAAACCGGCGAAGTTAGTTTTACCACTATGTCAAATGATGTGGTCAAAATTAACACGATGGATTCAGATGGCTTTCGTGCTATCACTAAGTGTTTTGCGGACAAAAAAATTCCGCACTATACATACCAAAATAAACAGGACAGGCCCATCAAAGTCATGATTAAAGGAATCCACAAATCATGGACAAATGAGGAGGTCCTTGATGATCTGAGAAACCAATTTGGTTCCCACAGTGTACTTCAAGTAGACAGAAAACTCGAATGGAAATCTAAAAATCCATTAGATATGTGCATTGTTGATTTTCGTAAAGATTTAGATCCCGAGAAAATCTATGAAATTAAGCAGGTTCTCAAAGGGCGTGTGACAGTGCATCCGATCAAATCTTCGAAACATCCATCCCAATGTAAAAGATGTCAAGAATTTAACCACACCAAAAACTACTGCTCCAAGCCACCTAGATGTGTTAAGTGTGCTAAGGGCCACTTAACTGAAGAATGCACCAAGGCCAGAGATACACCTGCAAAATGCGCCAACTGCTCTGGAGACCACACTGCAAATTATCGCGGTTGCCCAGTAGCTATTGAAGCTATTAATAGAAACAAGAAAATTCCTCATCAACAACAGATGGAAAAGTTAGAGCAAGTAAAACCCAATAAAGAAACATTCATACCAAAAAAGCCGTTACTCTGTAATAAAAAAACGGCCCAGGTGGCCGCCAGTCAGGTCTCTAATCTCCTGTCATACTCGAAAGTTCTGCAAAATCAGAAAAAGCTACAACAACTGCCAACCGGGCAATCGGTCGATCCCGGCAACAAAGACACCCACTCAAAAATAAATCAGATTTTCGAAATAGTCACAAAACTCAGCCAGAGTATCAGCAACCTGGATGAGCGTGTTCGTAGAATCGAAAGCACTCGTCCGGAAAGATCAACATGAATAGTGTCAAAATACTCTGCTGGAATGCCAATGGGCTCATGTCACGAAAAACTGAGCTTCAGTTGGCTCTAGACTTCAACCGGATTGACATTTGTCTCATTTCTGAGACACATTTTACCAACGAATCGTACCTCCGACTCAAAGGCTACAAGTGCTACCACGCCATTCATCCAAGCAATCAAGCGCGCGGCGGCAGTGCAGTATTGATTAAAGAAAGCCTTTATCACCATGAGCAAGTCAAAATAGAAACTGAAGCGTTCCAGATATGTGCCATTGCAATCAGGACCACTTCATTCATGATTAATGTTGCAAGCATATATTGTCCGCCGAGGCACCAAACGACATACGATGAATACATGGGTATACTCTCCCAACTTGGGAATCGTTTCATCCTAGGAGGGGATTTCAATGCTAAAAATACACTTTGGGGTTCAAGACTAACTACTACAAAAGGTCGTAGATTGATTCAAGCAATCAATGATAAAAACTGCGAAGCATTTTCAACCGGGAAACCAACATACTGGCCACAAGACCCCGACAAGACACCCGATCTGATTGACTTTTTCATTACGAAAAACATTTCAGCGAACTACCTGCTAGTCGAAGAAAACTTTGATCTCAGTTCAGATCATTCACCCATCATACTGACACTCAGTGATCGAATCATTCAGAAGCCATCCAACCCTGCCCTAGTCAATCAGAAGACCAACTGGGAGCTCTTCAAGCAAGAAATATGCAGACATATCGACTTGAGTAAGTCCTTACAATCACCAGAAGAAATTGAACACGAGCTCGAGCATCTTGTTTGCAGTATACAAACTGTTGCTTGGGAAAATACACCAACACTTACAAGGCGACTCCGAGGGATCAATTACCCTCGGGAAATAGTCACTGCAATAAAAGAAAAACGCAAGGCCAGAAAACGATGGCAAGTCTCTAGAGTACCCAGCCATAAATCAGAATGGTACAAGGCAGAAAGTGAACTGAGGTCTTTGACACAGGAGATCAATGAAGAAACCCAAGAGCACTATATCATGGGACTCACAAGTCATCGTGATACTGATTACTCACTCTGGAAGGCTACCAAATATCTTAAAAGACCAATAATACAAGCTTCACCCATAAAAAATTCCGATGGGAGTTGGGCTAAGAGTAATCAAGACAAAGCAGCGATTTTTGCTGATTACCTAGCAAACATATTCACTCCAAACATTGCTATGACAGATGAACTGACTCTAGAGGTCGCAAATGGTATTGATCAAGATGTCGACATTCCACCTGTTACTATCAAAGAGATTAAGCTCATAATCGATAAGGAAATCAGTCCAAAAAAGGCTCCTGGCTACGACCTTATCACTGGTCAGATCCTTAAGCATCTCCCGCGTAAAGCCATTGCAAAAATAACCATGATTATTAATGCAATTATAAAACACCGTTGCATTCCTCAGTTGTGGAAGATTGCCGAGGTCATAATGATTCCTAAACCTGGAAAGCCTCCCACGGAGCCAAGTTCGTACAGACCAATCTCACTTCTACCAGTATTATCAAAATTATTTGAAAAACTAATCCACAAGCGACTAGTACAAATAATCGAAGAACGTAAGCTGTTCCCAAGGCACCAGTTTGGCTTTCGACAGAAACATTCCACTATCGATCAAGTCCATAGAATAACACATATAATTGAACAAGCCCTTGAGGAAAAGAAAGTCTGCTCAGCCGTCTTCCTAGACGTCGCTCAGGCGTTTGACAAAGTTTGGCATGAGGGACTCAACTACAAGCTGCGCAAAAATCTACCAATAAAGTATGCTGAGCTGCTTCAGTCTTATCTCACCAATCGCTATTTCAGAATAAAGCAAGAAGACGCCTACTCAGAGCCAAAGCTAATCAAGGCAGGAGTCCCACAAGGGAGTGTTCTTGGACCGCTCTTGTATGTCCTTTATACCAGTGATCTCCCAGAAATTGGAATGAACACCACAGCCACCTTCGCAGATGATACAGCGATTTTGGCAGTCGGAGAATGTAACACTGAATCCACCAACAAGTTAAACCAATCAATATCCAGCATACAAAAGTGGACAGCAAAATGGAGAATCAAGATAAATGAAACTAAGTCGGTACATGTCGATTTCACCAACAAGAGAATCGAGTATATTCCGGTACATTTCATGGGAAAAGTTATTCCGAATGCTAATGAAGCCAAATACCTAGGCATGACATTGGACGCCAAACTTAGATGGAAAGCCCATGTCAAGAAAAAGAAGGAAGAACTCCTTCTAAAATTCAGAAAAATGCATTGGCTAATGGGGAGACGGTCGAAGTTGTCAATCCAGAACAAGCTAACATTGTATAACCAAGTCCTCAAACCAGTCTGGACTTATGGAGCTCAGCTTTGGGGCTGTACGGCTCAGTCAAATCGAGACATCATCCAAAAATTCCAGAACAATGTGCTAAGAACGGTGGTCAATGCACCATGGTACTTTCGAAACGAACGTCTCCATCATGAGCTTCGGATCGAAACAATAAACGATGCTATAAAGCGACAAGCTGTGAGACACCTACAGCGGTTAAGATGTCACATCAACGAGGAAGCTGTCCAACTCCTTGATACAAGTGATATCATCAGAAGATTGAAGCGTACCAAACCACTCGACCTTGCTTACTTGTGAAGCAGTGAAGTGAAACATCCACCATAATCAACAAAACTCAGTGATGTATCTTAGTTTTGAATTAAAGTCCATATTTTCAAAATAATATTGTTAATAAGTAATACTTGGTGCAATAAAGAATATATAAAAAAAAAAAAAAAAAAATAATTTCATGGCTGATATTTTCTAAGCCACAGTCAGTATTAAAGCTACATCAAGTCCTAAAACAGTTGAGCGTAAAACATTAAATAGAGCGACCAAGAGAATCGGAGGACGGAATATTTCACAGAGTAAACTCATCAGTTGTAATTACATTTTATTTTATTTTTTTTTATTTTTTTTTTTTTTTAACAAGCACCTACTACCTACGTTTTAAACAGCATGGTTCTAGGATTGGTTATACAGGGATACTTCCATAAGAGTAGTTCAATCTCAATTTGGACAATGTTTCATGCAAATATTACCGATTTTTACAACTAGCGAACGGCATTATTTCAATTTTTGACTGATTTTTCAACTGTGAAATTTTTGAAAACTTGATACATATTCTTATAGGAAATTTTACGCTAATTCCGAATATACCACATTTTAGTATGCTGAAAAAATTATTTCGCACAATCAAATCGCAAAAAACAGGCTATTTTGAAATTTTTGACTACATTTTTGAAAATTTCAACCCGAAGATGTAATCCGATCATGCTGGCCAACGAACTTGAACTTTCGTTTTGTGTCCTTAACATTTTAAAATTTGTTTGAAGTTTCTAGCACAATTCTACGGACAGTTGTCTGGAATGACACATACATATAATATACATACATACAAACATAAAAAAATGCGTTAAACTTCAGAATAGCCTAAAACGGGTTTCTGCATAACATTTTTTCAAAAATTCACATTCTACAAATTTTGAGGCGAGAGCAATAGCTTAATTTTCTTCAAAAATTCGCTAAAAATGGTACACAATGTAATTTACGTTTGTGCAAGCGCAGAGTGAACTGATGAGTTGAAAACAATGAAATAGGTACGGGACCATCTACAACCTAAGCCGCGTATTTGCTGCCAATTTCATCAAAATCGGATGAAAACGGAAAACTAAGGTCATTACAATTATTTTTAATTGGCGCTTGAGCAGTAGCTATTAATGATACAATCGTGTTGAAATTGATATGAGGTTATCAAGTCATCTTCTTCCAACTATCATCCAAACTTAGGCGTGCTTTTTGATGCTCATTTGACATTCTTACCTCACACTGACAAAATTTGTGCTAAAGCAATGAAATCCCTGGGTTTTTTAAGAGAAATATGAGGGACTTTAGCGACATAAGTGCTTTAGTGGTCCTATACAACGCATTTGTGAGGTCCATTCTGGAGTATGGCGCTATTGTATAGGCTCCCTTTTATGCTGATGCTGCTGAGCGTATTGAGAGGGTACAACGTCGATTTGAACGGTATGTTGCTTTCAAGCAGGGTGTAGAATTTTCGGATTCCAATAATGGGGATATTCATCAACAATGCAATCTTTCCACCCTGGAAAGTCGACGTCATACTGCAGATTGTGTATTTGTTTTTAAGTTATTTCACAACAAAATTGATTGTCCCCATTTACTTCAAAAGCTTGATTTTCATGTACCTCCCTACAGTACTAGAAGTAATGTTTTATTTTATAATCCTACGTCTCCAACAAACTACCTCCTCAACAGTCCGATTCGCAGGGCTCAAATATCATTTAATCGCATAAAGAGCGATCGTTTTGATTTATTTGTTGATTCATTAGTTGCACTTAAGCGGGCACTAAATTGAAGTTTTCTTTTTCTTAAGATATAAATATAGTTTATTAATTTTGGTTCTTCGAGTTTGGCATATGAATTTATTCTTTAATTGTATATTTCACGGTATGTAATTTACATTGTAATTGGGCACATGCCCGTGTATAATAAATAAAATTAAATAAATAAATAAAACAAAATAAAATTTAAGCGAAATCGAACGACTAGAGTGTGAAATAATTTTCTTCAAAAATTCGCTAAAAGTGGAGCATAATGGGATTTACATTTGCGCAAGCGCGGAATGAAGTATTGATTTGGCAACAATGAAACTGATAGGGGAACATCTACAACCTAACCCGCGCATTCTCTGACAATTTCATCGAAATCGAATGAAAACAGGAAATTAAGGTAGTTACAAGGATTTCACATAGGCGCATGCGTAGTAACTATTAATGATACAACCATGTTGAAATTGATCAAATTGTCATCTCCCAACTATCATTCAAATTTGAGCGAGATCTGACGACTAAGGCGTGAGAAAATAATACTGGGTAGAATATACGTTTGCGCATGCGCACAGTGAAGTATTGAGTCAAGAACGAGGAAACTGATAGGGGACCGTCTACCCTCTAGCCCGCACATCCCCTGAAAATTTCATCCAAATCGGATGAAAACTGTGGAAAATGAGCTTGTTACAAGGATTTGTGGACACACGACAGACACACACAAACAGACACGGAACCAAAGTTGTTCAAAATGGTCTAAAACGTGAAATGAGAGAGGAAATTTTGATTTTGGATACCGAAAATGGGTTTTCTCCCGAAAGTGAAAACAATACTTCGCTACATTTAGGTAGACTCGGAAGCAATAAATAAGTACTTAACGATGCTAAATCAAAAATTATTATTTTTTTGGAAGCGGGGTCGTATAAATAATTGCGATGGAATGAAGTTGGATGTTGTAAATAGCATCAATTACTAAGGTGTTTCGTTTACCTCCAACGGAGTTTTCTCCCAAGCAGCCATGGAAGCCGTTGTAAAGGTAAATAAGCAAGCGGCTGTATTAGGAAAATTTTTGGACGACTCGATAGCATACACCAAAGGCACTACGATATGATTATTATTTGATGCAAGGCTTCAACTACTTTATACGGTGGTCGACTTTTGGCACATGGATATGAACCGGCTTCAAATAAAGTGAATTAATTAGTATAACCTTTACTGTTTATATATAAGTTATGTTCATTTCCAAATTAAGTAATTATCCAAGCTTCGAGAACCCACTCTTGTTTGACAACACGGAATTATTGTAGAAAAACGTAAAGAAGCACATTGTAAATATTTATCCTTTAATCCCCCCCCCCCCCTCTCTCCCTCCCTCTCCCTTATGTCATTTCATTTCATTTCATTTATTTGGCAAATTCAAAAATATTCACATTACAAAAATAATATACATCTTACAATGAATAAATAAAGATTTAAAGACAAATAAATATAAACTTTGCCCACAAGAAGAATAAGTTCAAAAGAACTTGTGCTCTTCAGTGGAGTTGCTGAGCCCTACAATAAGTGAATATAAAGTAAAATGTGAAGTTGGAAAAACAGATTGAATTATTGAATATATTGTTATTATTATTATTGACTATTTATTATTATTTATTAAATTTATAGAGTGAAAGAAAAAAAAAACACAATTTCTAATTTACTAAAAATTAATGGCGAACTTTAAAGCTTTTTTAAAAGACTGGATACAATTATTGAAACTGAAAGGATTAATGTTATGAAAAACGAAGAACCTCAAAGCCGACACATACGCATTTCTTCTAAAAAATTCCGTACGGGTTTTTGGTAACAAAATACCACTCATTATAAAATTCCTAGAAGTTAGCAATATTGAGGTATGTTCCGGTTTGATGCCTCTCCTAAATACTTGAAAACAAGATTGAAAAATAAAAAGTTGATGAATAGTTGGTACATTAATTAACCTGTGAAGCTGCAAAGTGGGAAACCTATTGTTTTTGTTTAAAATAACTTTGAGCAAACGATTTTGAATAATTTGAACATTTTTAACATAACTACTACACGCCCCGCCCCATAAAATAATACCATACCTAATAATTGATGAAGCCAAGGCAAAAAAAATTTTTCTCTTATAATCCTTAGTTAAAAAATATTGAATTTGTTTAAATACGTAAAATAATTTACGCAGTCTAGAAATTAAGTTTTCAATGTGTAATTTATAGCTTAAATGGCAGTCAATTGTAATCCCTAAATATTTGCAATGATCACTGAAGGGTAACGAAGAGCAGGTACAAGAAAAACGTCCACTGCTGCAAGACAAGTCCTCATGAATTTTAATATTATGATAACCTGGAAAACCTCTGTTTCCGATAGAAAATCGAAGAGCAGAGGTCTTCTCTATATTTAACCCTAATTCATTTACATTGAACCAATTTTTAACCCAAAAAAGATCAGAACTTATACAATAAATTACTTTATAGTAGTCATCCCCCCAAAAAATTAGTGCGGTATCATCAGCAAAACCAAACATTTTACCACTGATATCCAAATTTAACAAGTCATTGATATAAATTAAAAACAAAATAGGGCCTAAGACTGTTCCCTGAGGTACTCCTCTGCTAATTATAATTTCCTCACTTAAAGCCTGCCCCACTCTTGTGACCTGAGGTTGATCCGACATAAATGATTGTATTAGTTTAAGCGGTAAACCACGAATTCCACAATTATGAAGTTTTTTACACAACATTTCATGGTTAACAGAGTCAAAAGCTTTCTTAACATCTAGAAAAATACCAAATACATAGGAACCTTCATCAAGCTTCAGAGATACTAGATTATTTAAGTCATACAAAGCATCGTCCGTTCTAATTCCCCTCTGAAACCCATACTGATTGCTTGTAATAATTCCATGAATGTTCAAAAAGTCAAGAATTCTTCTCTTCAGACATTTTTCAAAAATTTTTGAAAGAGATAAAGTCAAAGAAATTGGCCTATAGTTACCCATATCATATTTCGAACCCTTTTGGTTTATTATTTCCAATAATAAGCCTATGTGATCGTGTAGCAAAAAATTTTTATAACCCCCCCTCAAACTTTGTCACTTTACGTTTCAAGGTGCGTAGAATCCAAATTTGAAATGTCCGTCCGCCGTCCGCCGTTCGCCGTCCGGGCCATAAAAGACCTAAGAATTGACTTAAAAAACCTGTTCTTTCGCACACAGACTCCATTTGGGGTCTAGTTGGTCCTAACGTTTAACCACCCCGATCGCTTTACTCGCATAGATGCTATGGGCCAAAAACGGGCGAAAAAGTGTATTTTTCGACGCGCGCACGCCTGGCACGCTTGGCAGGGGGTCACGGTGGTGGAGGGGGGGGGGGGGGAGGTGAGCGGGGGGGGGGGGGGGTGGAGTGAGAGGAGGCGCCGGCGCCGCGGCACCTTGTGGTGGGTACGGCGCCGGCGTTCCTTCCAGGCATGAATATGTTTTTTTCAAGGTCATATTTGTGTGTTAATACCAAAGCTTTTCCTACGCATATTTAATAACATATCCTCTCGACTTTTTGTACGTACTTAGATAATGATATTATTAAGGCAATAACTATTTGAATAAATAGGAGCTCAAATCGAGAAATATAAACATGCGTATATAATTATAGAAGTATAGGTTGTGGCAACTCGAAGTAGGACACGCCGAGGAGTCTGGACGGGCCTTATGACGTACGCTAGCCAACTAAAACTACGATCATACTCAATTGAAAAAATAATAAACCTTTGTGAAATAATTTGCAGCGTTTTAAACAATGGTACCACAACAGTTTTCTTTAAGGCGACCGGGTACGAACCGTGAGTAAGAGCAAGGTTGAAAATAAAAGCTAATGGAACACTTAAAATACTAGCGAAATGTTTCAAAAACTTATTGGTCATACCATGATCAAAAAACGAACAGCCATTTTTAAGTTTTATGATATGATTAATCAACTCCTCAGGTTCAATAGGTGACGAAAAAAGGGAATCAACAGGAGAACTAGAGCAATTTACAAATTTGCTCGGATACAAAACAGAACCACTCTTTTTAATATCATCCGCAATTGTAGAACCCACAGAGGCAAAAAACGAATTCCTTCCATTAGCAAGATTCTCATCACCCTTAACAACAACTCCTTTATCATCTCTCAGTTCACTTATCTCAACAAATGATTTATTTGATCTCTTATTTGAAGCCAGATTTACCATTTCCCAAAGAACTCTGGAGTCACCACCACTTTCCTCAATACGGCTAGAGAAATACAAACCTTTGGCTCTTTTGATCACAGAATTTAACACATTACGATACCTCTTATAATAACTGTCTAGTTTAGTATTTAATGGTTGTTTTTTGCGTTTGTTTTTTATGTTTTTAATTTATGAGTAGATCACTTTCTGAAATATTTTTAGAAGGAATATGACAAATGCCAAAGACTTGCAGTTTTACAGGTCTCGCATATCTAAAAACAAATCTAAATCTTGAAAATGTACCCTGTATAAATCATGATCTAATTCAGTTAGCAAAGTGGTGATCATAGAATGAGAGTAAATGAGGCAAAAACGAAAATTATGATGTTTGGGTACAAAAAAATTTCAACTAAAATTGATTTCTCTTCATTACCTACAGTTAGTATGGTTCGATTTCATTGGAATATGTGAGTGAGATCAAGCACTTAGGGCTAATGCTTCATAATACTCTTTTGTGGGATACACATGTTTGCAGTATGTGTAATTTCGTTTCAAAAATTCTATACCAGTTCAGAAGGGTCGCTGCAGATTTTCCTGCTCAAGTGAAGAACCGATTAGTCGAATCGTTGATTCCACCTGTTTTTGATTATGCACCTGTAGCACATTATAACCTAAATAGCGAAAACACCAACAGCTTACAAAAATCACAGAACGCTATAGTAAGATTCGTACTAAGATTAAAACATGATGAACATGTAATATCTCATCATAAAACGTTAGAATGGCTAAAATTTGCAGAACGTAAAACACTACAACTAGCAGTTTTAATGTTTAAGATTTTGAAATTCAAAAGGCCAAAGTACTACTTGTACAACGGATTTACATGGATGTCACAAGTACACGACAGAAATACAAGAAATAAAGAAACACTCAAACCCCAATTCGCCGAACTTCTGTATTTAACAGATCATTTATTGTTCATGGATCACAAATTTATGACGTACTAGCCCAAATGTTTGTAATGGATAAAAAACCGAAATATTTAGAAATGAAAGTAAGAAAATGTTATTTAAAAAATATTGAATAAGAATAATTACCTATTAAGTTTGATTTGCTAACATGTAGTACGTGAACTATCTGAATGCAATTAGTATAAAGAATGAGAAACATTATTTTATTTTATGTTAATTGCAGAAGTGAATCTACTTTGTATAATATATTTTAACGATTGTAAAGACACTGAAACTTCATTGTTATTTTACCGAGCTACGAGTACAATCAAGAGCCATTATCGATTACAGAGCAATTTTCTATGGAAATGCCAGCGACTCAAATCTTTTCAAAATATCGAGACTGCAATATTAAAGTATTCCCCAGTGCATGGGTTTTCTCCAGTCAACGCTAATCGATGCAATTTTAGCTGAATCTGGAGAACAACCACTAAAGCTCCGGTTCCAAATGTTGGCAGTTCGATATATCGCACCCGTCCTAGAATAAGGGTACAACTCAAAAATCGCGATTTTTGAGTTGGTTGTGGTTCTGAGAAGTAGAAACGGTCTAGTTTGTCTGTAGAAGGTGGAGATATGTGTAGGGCACTCTAATTCCGCTAGAGAGTGCGTGTGTCTTTCTTCTATGGAGGGAGTAACCAATTCACATCCTAGGAAGAAAGACACAACTCAGTTGAGTTCACGCAGTTTGTGTCTCGTTTTGAGTTGTTTCCTTTTTGTGTGGACAATTTTAACTTGTGTCTTTCTTTTCTGAACATTTTGGATCCTGACTGGTGAGATTTCAGTGTTTGAGTTGGAACAACTCAAAAATTCTTAAAAAATCAACAAAACCGTTCCCCCCACTCCCTTCCCACTGGCAAAAAAACTATTTATTCACCATGGGACGTTAGAGTAATAATGAAGGAAACAAGTTTCGCAAAGATAAATTATGTTCATCGTGTTCCCAAGAACACGTAGCCAATGGTGTGGAAGGAAAACTATGAATGCGATTTGCCGAAAATGACAATTTTTGAGTTGTACCCTTATTCTAGGATGGGTGCGATATCTTGAGAATACGCTCACTCAGTCGCTCAATAGTCCAGAAAGTTTGCAGGCTTAGTACTCATGAATAGCTTCACACAGGAAGACGTGGATTTGTCGAATCTTCACTGCTGTAACAAACCTACCCATTCCTGCTGGCTTTTGAAGAGTTTGATGGTATCAGTGAGAATGTTTGTCTTTACTTATGGACACCGTAAACAGTTGACAATAAATGATAAATTTTATAATTTTGTTAAAACTCGATGGCCAGATGCCATTCCTTTTTTCACTGAAGGTTCAAAATCAGGTAATTTAGTAGAATCCGCATTCTACGTAGTATTGACGGACTAAAAAGAAATGTATAAGCAGCCTCACACGTCAACGTCCTTTGATGCCGAAGTCGGTGCAATTGTGAAAGCTCTGGAATACATTAGCAATCAGAGAAGTAACATCGGACCACACTTGATTTGCACAGACTCTCTAAGCACATTGCAAATCCTGAAGTCCACGTCCATACAAAGGGTGAAGAATGTTCTATTCGTCAGATTACTCCAGAAGCTGAAATTGTGCAAAGACAGAAATCAGGAGGTCATATTTGTCTGGGTAAACGCTCACTCAGGGCTAATTCCGAATGAGGTGGTGGATCGATTGGCTAGAGAGGGATCGGTATCGGGAACGGTACTTGATTCTCCTGTGATGGTTGAAGACCTAACACCCTTGGTTAAGAGGAATTACCATGAAAGATGGAAACAACAATTTATAGACTCGGGTAATGGAGATATCTATCAACAAATTCAACCAAAACCAGCTCGTTTTCCTTGGTTCAGAAACCAAAACTTATCCCAAACAATTATGTCCTTAGAACCTACCAAGTACCAAGGTATATGTGACGCCTATTTGTTCAAAATTGGACAACGGGAATCCCCACAATGTGGAAAATGTGGACATCCAAATGGATCTCTACGTCATCTGATAATGGATTGTCCAGACCATGAATTTTGTTTACTATTTTAACCACGAAAACAAATGTAAATTTGGAATATCCATTTTATCATCAAAGAATATAATAATTTATAAAGAACTTTTTAAATTGATGTTAAATTGTAGTATTAATATATAAAAGAAAATTGTTTTAATTACTACAAGTTTTTAATTGTAAATAAGAATATGTATGGCTGTATACAGAACGTAACGCCAAAAAAAAATTGTACGTGGAATTTATGTAATTTTGTACCCAGGGAATGTGAAATACAGAACCTCAAGGCCCTAAAATTGCCCGGTTGATAAATAAAATAATAAATCAATCACTCTCTCTCTCTCCCTCTGTCTCTCTCTCTCTCTCTTCTCTCTCAAGACAGATTACAGTAAGTGAGGAAGCTATACTGCCCACCCTATTTGGCAGATGTTTTCATAGATCACCCCGGTGTTCATATTGTCGTTGATTAACTCATTCGTATCCGAATCCATTCTTGTGTTTTCGTTATAGAGAATAGAATTGTGCAATCCTGTGAACATGATCTATATCTCGACTCAATTTCGCTACAGACAGGCAGCATAATATGTACCTAGGTAGTTAGTACCGCAGTCATTGTTTCTACCACTAAGTAATTGGTAAAATAATACATTTTATAAGCCACAGCGGCCTTAATAGCTTGCGATATCATGCATCAAATAACCTTAGGTGAATCTGAATCATACGATTTAGTGGCTACCAAAATAATGATCCGTAATAGAGGAAAACAGTGGTCAACTCTATTTTATCATCACCCATTTAATATTCTACTACGATAAAGAAGAAAAAAATCGTAATAGCAACACAATTTTGTGTAATTATCCACATCTTAACTTTAACTCTGACATTATCAGTTTAATTGAGCGTGCTAACATAAGAGGCAACACGTGGGGAATAACCAATGCGGTTCTTTGTCACGCCAGCAAGTCGTTGAAGTAACTACTTACTTGACTATTACTTAAACAACATGATGTTACCGTTTATGCTTTATATAATCTGCAATTTATTGCTGAGCGTTGCTCAGGATGATTGGCATAATATACCCACATTACAGATTAGAAAGAAAATCCTAAAAGCTGTTGATCCCAATCGAATCGTCAATAAGAATGGCCAATCAGACTTGTCATTTCCTCGGATTGTTTATATTAACGAACCTTAGAACGCTATTTTTCTAAGCTCTAGCAAATTATGATGGTCGTGTATGACGGGAGGCTTAACGTAGATTTCAAAAATGGCAAAAAAGAGGGAGACATTACTTTTGCTTCTTCACTAGGTAGGGAAGCTTTGTCTTCGTGCAAGAAGTTGAAAACAACTGCCCTCTAACATAAAAATTTCTCTCTTTTTAAATTTCAGAGATCACAAACTTTGCAAAGTTTCGGTCCGATTTTGATAACATTTGTTATACAACACAATTTGGCTAAAAGCATCAACACAATATTTTTAAACGATTGATTACATGGAGTTTGACGAGATTTGAGCTCCCCTAGACATTAATAGATCGCCACGAAAAAAATAACGCGCGTGAACCTCAACAGCAAATATATAATAAATACTATCTTTTAGCACATTTGGATACAAATGTATCTAATTTATTATTTTAACAATATAAAGTAACAACGAATATATTTAGCGATACAGATGTATTTACACAATTGTATTGTACAAAATTGAGTAGCAACATAAATCTCATCATACGAAATCTAATAAACTGGACTCGGCTCATCGTAAATGCTAACCGATTTTCACAAAATGGTCACAAGTTCACACGTCACGTGTTTTCAAACCTAAAAGGCAACCAGGTTCTTCAACCTTGGTGTGCACGCTCAGTTGCACAATTCTGAATAATCTCACAAGAATTATGAAATTACACAACTAGTACGATGATTTTGCACAAAGAAATGAAAAATTTCAGTCGATTTTCAAAAAGAACATTTCCTACTTTTCTGTAGGTGTTTTTATAAAGAACGTTGAATAAAATGAGTTTTCTATATACAAATAATTATTTGAACCAAACAAGACTGTCAAAGCACATTTACAAATATATTGAATTCTAAAAAAATCAGGAAACGTCGCGAAGAACAAGCTGAATGTGACAACCATCCGATGTTCAACGCAATAAATGTCTTTAATCATTACTCAATCAACCTACAATGGCAGATACAATTTCGCATAACACACAATTAGTCTAAATGAGCAACATATTGGTAAACACGAATGAATCGCTTATTGTCAAATTGATTACATAAGTGGCATTAATAGTGAACTAACAAACTAATGTAGTAGGGTAAAGGCACCAGTCATTGGCCGACCCCCAGTCATTGGCCACCCAGTTTTATAAGTTAGTTTTTTACAACACAGATGTCTCTTGGATCGTTTTAAATGTTTTTTTCCATCAAAGTGTGTAGTCTAGAAGGCAGTGGGATGTTGAACGTTATAGTGAAACCTCATAGAAACCTCCAAAACTCATTTCAAGTGGTGAAGGTACAAGACGAAGGATGATCACCCCTGTTTCTTGTGAAAATGGTAAGCATACCTCAACTCATTCTTAAGGGTTTGATGTGGTGCTTTTCAAATTAGGTGAACTTTTTTTTATGTCTGCATGATCGGTAGTTGATTATTAATCAATTGCTGCCACCAGCACAGAAAATTCTCATAAATTGTAGAAAATATAAGGCCGGCCAATAACTGGATGACAAAAAGAGTGATTCCTCCAGTCATTGGCCGGGTGGCTAATAACTGAAATGATGCAAACTTTTCCTACCCCAATCATTGGCCAGATGGCCAAAACTGCCAGCAGCGCTAATTTAAATGGTTCATATAGGTCCCATTCAAGTTTTATTGCACGAAAATGTGTTCTCCGATCGTAATGAACGAAAGTGTAGAGAACATTGAAAGATACCACGGCTCCCTGAATGGTGACTAGCCCTCGTTTCACCGCAAATTATCAAGCGCCTCCTTAACTCGATGCACATCCATGAGTCTCTAGGTACGATTCCGTGGGACTGCATTATATTTTTCTCTTGCTATCGCATATTTTAACACTTGTGCCTGTACCGGGGTAGGCTTTATAGGTTAGGTTTATGGGCGGTCAATGTCATGTTGGATTTGTTAACCATTGGGGAAATATGATTAGAGACGTCTAGAGATCGTTAGGGGTTGGGGGGGGGGGGGGGGGGGGGGGTTGAGTTGAGTATTTCTGTACTGCATTAGGTGAACGTTTATATTTTGTCCCGTTTTCTCACATTATTGCATAATTTGTTTCACTAACATCACTCCCATTTCTGCTAATGACCTTGTGTATAAAGGGGGATACTAATGGTCAAACATTCCATTTTTGCTAAACATTTTTTGAATTTTGCACTGCTAAATGGGTTGTTATCTATTATTAATTCATCAAGGTCTCCAGAAAGGACAATCCGACTTTCTTGACAAAGCTGAAATGATGAAATATAGTCATGAAAAAAATGAAATCATAACAAACCTGAAATTATGATATTAGTCATTGATATAAACCCACATTCCAGACCAAAAAACTAATTTTCTAGCCTTAGTTTTTTCTACTCCCATATGACCTTCATGATGTTTAGCTAATAGATTTTTTTCTCTCCGCATAATTAACAGTTAATATACTTATATATATATTAGATGTTTGGTCTCGTAAGCAGACCAATAACTATTTTGTTTTTGTTTTTTAGCGAATAGCACCAGTCAAAAAGTGTGTTCGTTATCCATAGAGTTTGACGTTTTGTTCTTCTTTTCAGTTTTTCTTTAGAGCTAGATGTTCAGTTTTTCGCTTCAGTAGACACCTGTAACCTATGCACCTAGTGACTTGGAAGTTTGGGCTCCATAGAGCAAGGCCAACATCATCAGGTGTCTTTGAGCCATCAGTGAATATAAGGGTGTGTCCAACATATCGCTGGATTGCCTCAGTGTAGCGACATTTGAGGATGTGTTTGGGGGGGGGGGGGGGTATTGCTCTTGATCAGGACTTTCATATGAAGTCCAACATGCATCCCAGACAAGGTCCAGGGAGGGACAGGGGGCACCTCATATGAAGCCAAAGTGTATCTATCTATGCTATCCCACCTAGTGAGCTCCTGAACACGAATACCCAATAGGCGAGTTCGTGTTTGAAGCCTGGAATACGTCTCATCTAGGGAGGGTATGGAGACCACTTCATGCAGGGGGTGTCCTGGGAAATAGCGCAAGCGTTCTGCATAACGAAGTGCTAGCAGATTTCGCCGAATTATGAGTGGCTGACTATGCCCAAGCACCTGACGGGAGGCTGTCGGGGTAGTACAGCAGGCCCCAGTAGCCAAGCGAAGACACTTTTTTAATATAGGTTCCAGCTTACTCAGCAAGGACTACCTTGCTGAGCCATATACTGCAGACCCATAATCAATTCGGGATTGCACCACTGGATGGAAAATCCTCAAGAGGACATCCTGCTAGGATTTCCAACTGTAGTTGGAAAAGGCCTTGAGCAACTGTACCGCATGGCAGCTTGGTGTGAGTTCTCAATATGCTGGGTCCACCGCAGGCGACCAACTATGAGACCAATGTTACCTATTAAAATGTTTCAAGAACCAATGTTACCTATTCAGGTCGAAAAAACTGCAAAAATACCTACCTAGTAAATATAAAGTATTCATCGTTAATTATAAAAATGTTAAAACGTTAATGAATAAAACCTTTTTCAAATAAATGTGAGATGATTAATTTGATTTCTCATAGTTACAGCCACTAATTATCAGTTCTTATGGAAAGTTTACCGACAAAGTGGATCAGAAAACAATGAATTTAGGGTGGCCAATGACTGGTGACAAGGTGGCCAATATTAGGAACTCCCGGCCAATGACTGGTGGAAAACAGATTTTTCAAAACTCATTGAAAAAAATACTTGGTAGATATTTTATTTGTTTAAAATTGCTATTGTATTACGTTGTATGGATGTTTAGCTTCCTAAAACCCTAGGAAAGAAACAAATATCTTCAAAAATAAAGCGGGTAAGGTGATAAACATTGCTAAGTGGCCAATGACTGGTGCCCTTACCCTAGTTCCTATATGTACAATATTGCTAAAGTACAGGCAATGTTAGTTCTTCAAGTTAATGAAGTACTTGACCGTGCTGGAAAGTGATAACTGTGGCCCAGCTAGGAAAACATATTTAGGAAATGTGCGAGTCGACCATTAGACGGTCCCTTGAAAATAAAGTAGTGTGTGCGCTTGAGCAGACGTGAATTTCTTATAAAGTCTACTGTGATCTTCGGTCAGATGCGTTCACACTCGAAGGGTAGATGAGTATACATTTCAGGATGGTGCCCTATGATTCCTATCGTGATTGCTTGAGTAATAACAAAAAGGCATTGACCGCTCCCACCCATTCTTAACCTTATCTAGACGTTCCTAATCTTGTTTTCCTAATGCCTAACAAGTCCAAAAATACCTTCAAACTAAACTAAATCAATAGCTACCAAGATGTGAAAACTCGTTTGAACATATTGGTTAATAATGCATGCATTACAGGGACGACCCTATGGATGGATAGTATGTAATTTTGGTAATATAAAAGAAATTTTGGTAAAATAAGAGAAAAAACAAACATATCATGACTTTTCGAAATTTCCTTTCCCCTCCATTAACCCCCTTCACCGACTCTAAATTTCCATCACGATACTTCCACCATGAAATTTGAAACTCCTGATATACGATCGAAAACTGAATCGAATTCGTAGTTGAATAAAAAAAGAATCACAAAAATCGGACAAGAATTGTTAAAACATCATGATTTATCAGTGTTATTCCTTCCCATGATGAAATATGAAATCCTGGCATAAATGCCAAAACTATATCAAATCCAATCTATATCCAAATATATCAAATTGTTTTGCACACCTGGGGCCTATTTCATAAAACAACAAGTTAACAAGTACAGGTACTTGTATGCACGGTGAACTAGAACAAATGTTTCACCAAAACAAAGAGTACAAGTGTAGAAAAGTTACACTTGTAGAAGCTAAGTTTACAAGTGTAGCAGAAAAGAAAAATAGGGTGTGGGGACAAACGAAATGAATAACGTCAAGCAGGATGCCGAAATTGGAATTTTGTCAGCGAATCATAATATAAACGGTGTAAAGTACACGATAGGATGTTTATCGTACATGACAAGGTGTAATGATTGGAACACAGACAAATTACGAGTATAAACTGTGGAGAAGATGTGTATTTGATTTCAAATTATTCTGATGGCTGGCATAATCGGATGTTTCTTCTTCGTTCAGCGGAAATTATTAATCAGTTCATCAAGTCTTAATGGTGCTGAGTTAGGAATGTCATCTGTAACTTCGAGATGATCTTCACACTTCACTTTGTTCTTCAATGATGGGGAAATCCTCAATACCTGATCAGGAAAAATTGCACAGGGTCACGTACCATTTGAATCTTTCAAGGGTCTCGGAAGACATCCAAAATCTCCCGTTAAACTAAAAAATAACCACGAAATGAGCGTTTATTCGTGGCTGAAAAAATTGTTGGCGTCTTCTAAGCTGAACGCTTCTTTCTTGTCTATATTCTTCTCAGCAGAAGATGATTCCCACATACCTATTAAACACCGAAAAATTGTCAACTCACAATGCTGGAAAAAATATGAAGTAATGGGTGGCAATTAAAGCTAAATAATTTTTTAACGTCATCGTGTTCGATAATTTACATAAACGCATGAAAAACTGTTACTTACCACGAAAATTCGACAACAGTAAAACTAGAACTCCAAGCTTCAAAAACTGTGAACTCGCTTATTTTTGTTGGAAAAAAAAAAAAAATAAATAAATAAATAAAATTAATGACCCCAAACCAACTTTTCCAACATTACTGCTGATCTAAAGATGACGATATTTGGCTACAAGAATTGTCACTCAGGTGGTTAAATAATTATATGGGGTAGTCCCCTACTAGGCGTTATTGCCCCACTCTCCCCTATTAATCTAAACTAATTAGCTCATTCTGCGTTGGTGCCTCGACTAGAACACGTATGTGATCGAATAATAGCCATTTTTAACTTACCATAGAACTCCTTTTGTAAAAGTACTTGTCCTTACTTATCTATAATTTTTTGTTTGTTTCACCCTTATGCTATATCTATCTATCATCTATCTACATATATAAAAATCAATTGCTGTTCGTTAGTCTCGCTGAAACTCGAGAACGGCTGGACCGATTTGGCTAATTTTGGTCTTAAATTATTTGTGGAGGTCCAGAGAAGGTTTAAAAGGTTTAAAATTTCAAATCTGCCCCATAGGGGGTGTTTTAGGGGAGGAGGGGGAATGGGGTATCTTTGTCATCACTGAACAAACTGGGGATTTTTTTTAAATTTTTTTATTGGCATCAGCATGAAAACCTTACAGCCATATTTTACAGGAATAATAATAATGAAATATTTACAAAATGAACATATTTACAAAATAATGTAAATGTTAATATTTACAAAATATAATATAATGTAAATGTATATATAATATAATGTAAATGAACGTATTTACAAAATAATGTAAATGAAATATTTACAAAATAATGAAATATTTACTGGGGATTTGATTGTCGAGTATGTTTGGATTACTCCGACTCAAGTCAAAGACTACTTTTTTCAAATTTTTGAAATCTGATCTAGTGGCGAGGGGAAGGGGGAGGATGTTAAAGCGTTTTGAACGTCACTGAACCAACTGGGGATCTGAGTGGGCGAATCTTTCAGAATTACTTTAACTTGGGTCACAGGCCATTTGATAATGTTCGTCAACCTGTGCAACGCGCGGGTGAACCAGCTAGTTGTATTATAAACTTCTTGTATTGGGCTTGCCGTATTGTAAATAAACAAATAAATTTCCCTGGTAAGGCTGTAAAGTGAAAGCGCTCGGACCATCCAATATAAATTTTTATGAGGAATAGCCGTAACAATTTCCTCCCCTCTCCTTCCAACCAATAATTTTACGAGAAAAGCCTTGTGTAGCTTTATAAATTATCCATTACCATACTCACCTTGACAGACAGTCGATAAAATCTTCATTTTTTATTTTTTAAATTCATTTTCAAACCAAAAAACAAATGTTTCGCCTCACTTAGTTTGTAATAAGTTTTTTTTACCAATGCAGGCAGCGATATTGACGAGATAGCATCTTGAAATGAGACCACTTATTACCCAATTGCATACTTAGTAGGGCCCCCGAGTCATCTTTATTCAGGAGCTGAACAAAGGATTATTATCTTAGGAACAACTCTTTTCAGTGAACTTCGATTTTTGAGATTTTAACCAGCGTTGTAGGACAATTACCCCATTAAGCTGTGGACGGCTAGATTGTTATTATATCATTTACTAGCGAATTACCCGGAACGTTGTAGCCGGAAAAAACAAATTGCCGACTAAAATATTCAACAATGCTCTTAAACAACCGACTACTTTTGCTTCCAAGCTACCCAAGGTAGGGAAGCTTTGTGTTCGTGATTGAAGACGAAAAAATTGTTGTCCTCCAAAATCAAAATTTCTACTTGCTTTTTGCGTTTCAGGGCTAGCTGATCAATTTTGGTTCCGTGTCTGTTTTTGGTAAATACTTGTCACCCTCAAAACTTTACCAAGTTTCAATCCGATTCCGATGAAATTTGCAGGGATTGTGCGGGTTAGCCTCTATACGGTTCCCTATAATTTTCAATTCCGTCGAATCTTTCTTTTTTTTATTAAACTTTATTGTACATAGTACATTACAGTTGAGCGAAGCAAATGTGTATACCGCATAACTTGAGACTTGAAGAGCCGCTAAAACGTGAATTTCTCATAACTCCGATTTCTTGTCATCTGTTAGTTCGATTTCGTTTAAACTTGATAGGTAATTTGGTATAATATGTTCTAGAGAAATGTCCTATGTTGCGATTAGTAGAGTAATAAACATTGCGCATGCGTGAAACTAATATCGATTCACACACGCAAAGCTCCGAGTCAAATGTAACGATTTTGATGACATTTCCAAGGATTGTGCGGGATAAATTCTAGACGGTCCCCTATAACTTTCAACGTCGTCACGTTGATAGTAGTCTGAGCGCATGTGCAAACGTTAATTCATTATAACGTACCTAGATTTCTTATCTCAAATATTGATCCGATTTCGTTAAAACTCGGGTTGCTGATGGGTGGCAGGAGATAAGTGACGAAAATTCTTTTGTGTTAGTCTGCATCAAAAATGTAGTAAAATGCCGGCAACCGCATATTTTTATCTCAATCCGTACTCGAGAAATAATTTTTTAAAGTTTTTTTTTCTGAAAAACTTTTTTTTTCCCTTTAAACTCAAATTTCTCCACTTTACCTGATTTAATTTAGAATTTTACCTCATTTTCAGAATTAGCGTTAAATTTCATATGAATAGTGTACTTGGGTTCTTAAAAAGTACCATCCAAAGACCCTAACATCAGCTCAAACATTGACGATTTCGAAAAAATTATATTTCTGAAAACCAATAAAACTTTAGGTTAAAAATCATTGGTTACGCGTGTAAACTCAAAATTTGCTATGTTGAAAGTGTTGAAAAAGAGTGGAAAAACGTGATGGAAAGTAGATAATTTTTGGCAAAAGCGTTCAGGAGGCACCTTTCAATCGTTTGCGGACATAAACACGGTATGGGACAATTTTTCTGACGTGAATTTGTTGAGTTTGTGTTATATTTGATTACATTTTAAACTGTAAAGTTTTTAGTTGAATTTTTGTTTACAGTGTTGTTAAGAGTTTGTGGACTGTTTTGAATTGCTAGACAATCGAGTCTTTACTAGAGTAATGTCTCAAAATGAAGAGGATTCAAGTGTTATTTTTGATGAGGCTACGAGAAGAATTAAATGTCAAGCATGTGGAAGGGATTTTAGAAGCCTGAATGGACATTTAGCCAGATCAACATCATGCATGAGAACTCTGTCTCAACTTCAGCAACATGCCCTATAAATGAGGAGAGGAGACAAGGGATAAATGGAACACAAGAACATCGAGATGCGGAAGGGGAGGAAACAGAAAATTACATGGATTGGAGGGAAAAACTCCGACATGTATATCACTCACAATTTTTGAATGGGACTGGAGAAATCGCTGATGTAGAGTGGAACGAAAGATGGAAGAAAGTTACTCAATTACAAGGCAGACAATATGACCTACCAGGAGGCTCAGCAGGTAATAATTTTGTAGACCTACTAGCGCAGGAAGTTGAGAGTTTGGTAGCTGGGTCATTCCCTTCAGAAAGAGTACTGATATATTCGGCAGTTTTACTCCAGAGAGACAAGACGATAAAACAAGCAAAAGATATTAGGACTCTTTTGAACCGACGAATTCAACTATGGATAGCAGGAGAATTTGATATCTTAATTGCTGACGCTCTGAATTCAGACAGGAAATTGGACATGCGTAAACAACGATGTCCTCCACAAGACCGAGTAGTGAAAATTTTTCATCGTCTTATTGTGCGAGGGAAAGTGAGAGAGGCCATTCAAAAAGGAAAGGTGGTAGAAAGGTGGGAGAAAGGTGGTAGAACATCAGTTCTACAACCAGACTCAATAGTGGACTCAGATGGTACTACTGTCATGCAAGAATTACTGAAAAAGCATCCTGATCCCTCAATTCCAGTGCAAACCAGTCTACTTAACTTACCAGAGGGTCAGAGTATACCGTTATTACTGCAAGTTCTAATAACAAGTGATCACGTGGAAAAAGTAGCTAGGAGGCTGCATGGGAGTGGGGGACCAAATGGTACGAATGCAGACCAGTGGACAGATTTTCTCCTGAGGCACGGTAGGCAAAGTACACGACTGAGAGAAGCAGTTGCAGCCCTAGCTTACCGGCTCAATAATGAAGAAGTATCATGGGGATCAATACGATCACTTATGGCTAATAGATTGGTAGCGTTGGGCAAATGCCCAGAGGTGCGACTGATTGGTGTGGGAGACTGCCTTCGAAGGATCTTGTGTAAATGCATGGCCTTGGCTACAGGAGACGAAGTTACTGATTCATGTGGAAGCAAACTGCAAGAAGCAAGCTGTGTGGTGGCCCTAAAAGTAGGTATAGAAGGAGCTGTGCACGCAATGAGTTTTCTGTTTACAGAGAAGTCTACACCAGGATCGATGTGGGGAATGTTACTAGTAGATGCAAAGAATGCTTTCAACTCCATGAATCGAATAGTCGCTCTATGGCAAGCGAGGTTTTTGTGGCCTAAGTGTGCGAGATTTCTCTACAATACCTACAGAGCTCAAGCTGAGTTGGTACTTCGAGGAACCAGGGAGAGGCTTTTTAGCAGAGAAGGAGTGACACAAGGAGACCCCCTCGCAATGCTGTGTTACGGGCTCTCAACATTGCCGATCATAGAAGCCCTTCAGGACCCCCAAACAAGGCAATGCTGGTATGCGGACGATTCGTCAGTTCAGGGTGAACTGATAAAATTGAAAGACTGGTGGATGAGGATGAATGAAGTTGGTCCAAAGTATGGATATTTCCCACAGGGGAGTAAATCATACTTAGTAGTGAACCCAGCAGATAAGGCAGAAGCTTTAAAAATTTTTAATGACACGGAGATTAAGGTGGTCACGGGGCAGCGGTTCCTTAGGGGATATATAGGATCAGAAAATGAAAAGCAGTTGTATGTCAAAGGTAAGATAGAAGGCTGGATAAAAACTGTAAACCAGCTGTCAAATGTCGGGGAAGCCCAGCCTCAATCAGCATATGCGGCATTTACTAAATCCCTTCAGCACAAATGGGCATTCCTCCAAAGAGTAGTGGACAGCACAAACGAGACCTATGGCGAATTGAGTGACTGTATATTCGATACATTTCTTCCTAAAATCGTTGGAGGAACAATTTCATCAGAGGAGAAGGCCATGTTCTCTCTGCCAGTATATAAAGGGGGATTGGCAATAAATAACCCAATAAATATGACAAAGTTGTGCTTTGAAACATCAAGGGCGGGAACCGAAGAACTTGTTGGAGCCATAAAAAGTGGAAGGGAATTGAACATCGTAGAACATGTTTCGAGAACCGAATCTGCCAAGAGTCAGGCCAAAAAGAAAAGAGGAGAATCGGAAGACACCCTGTTATGCCAGACAATCAATAAATTTTCCACGAACCGAAAAAGAGCTATTGAAAGATCTATTTACGCTCAGTCAGGTTGTAAGTCTTCAGGATGGCTGTCAGTCCTCCCTTTGAAAAAGCACAACTTTGATATGTCTCCTTGTGAATTCAGGGATGCTCTAGCGATTCGGTACAAACGCCAACCTGTTGAAATGCCAAAGTCATGTGATGGATGTGGCAACGGAACGTTCACATTGCAACACTGGGACTTATCACCAGACGCCACAACGAAGTTAGAAACTTGTTAGGAGAATTGATGTCAACTGCATGGGGGAACTGCGTGAAGGAGCCCATTATTCGGGAACCAATGCTCCGAGGGGATTCGGTGTGTCGAGGAACCTGGGAGCCACAGAAGGAGGCGTTGTTTGACGTCCGTGTCGTAGACACTGACGGATGGTCCCCCTCTTATGGTTCTCGTCCCGTCCCTTCTGTCCTAGCCTCAGCAGAGCAAGAAAAGATGCGTAAGTATCTGAATGCATGTGAAGAGAGGCATGCCTCATTCACACCACTGGTGTGTTCAGTCGATGGTCTATGTGCTCCTCAAATGAATGCCTTTGTGAAAGTATTGGGTGAGCGATTAGCAGACATTTGGAATCGGCCTCAGACGGTTGTTCGAGGATGGTTGAGAGTCCGCATCACAATGGCTATATTACGTGCATCCAGCATGTGTCTTAGAGGCGCAAGAAGAAGATGGAGAAGTGCGGAGCTTGGGTTTGGAGACGGAGCAGCACTTCAGTTAGGCTTATGAGGGATGAAGAGATCAAAAGAACTAGAGAATCAATTTAGCCAACTAAAGAGTTCTACGTTCCAATAAATTGTTGTCCATCTTTTAGGTAGGTACTACTCTTCCAAAACGAATCCTGGAAACTGGCAAATCTCATGAAAACTGCTTCATCTAATACTCTTTCCAACGGTATAATCAATTTTACTTTTATCGTTATTTAGGGGAGGAAATTATGTTTTAATGTTAAAAAATGTGGGTATTTCAATGAAATTGTTGGTTTTCTCGAAAGATGACCCTCCATGAACCTACGAGTATGGGGTCGGTTTCTATGTATTTTTTCACGCTGGATCAAATGGAAACGCTTGCAGATAATTTTCTCCCCTAAATAACAAAATAAAAGTAAAATTGACTATACCGTTGGAAAGAGTATTAGATGAAGCAGTTTTCATGAGATTCACCAGTATCCAGGATTCTTTTTGGAAGAGTAGTAAAGTTTTAAAGATTTTCAGAAATATTATTTTTTCAAAATCGTCAATGTTTAAGCTGATGTGAGGGTCCTCGGATGGTACTTTTTACGAATCCAAGTACATTATTCTTATAGGAAATTTAATGCTGATACCGAAAATGAGGTGAAAAGTTAAAATTAAATGAGGAAAAGTGGAGAAATTTGAGTTTAAAATGAAAAAACGCGGTATACCTGAAAAAACCTTTAAAAAATCATATCTCGAGTACGGATTGAGATAAAAATATGCGGTTGGTGCGATTTTACTACATTTTAGGTGCAGATTAACATTAAAAAATATTCGTCACTTATCCCCTGCCACCCTGTATATTCCAAGAAAATTGTCTATGAAATACATCACATCGCGATTGGTGTAGTAATAACTATAGCGCACGCGCAAAAATTGATTGACCGACACAGACAAAACTCCGAGACTAATGGACCGATTTTTATTAAATTCTCAAGGATTGTGCGGTCTAGCTACTAGACGTTTCTCTATAAATTTCATTGCCGTTGGATTACGAGTAATAGTGTCTTTTGTTCTTCAATTTATATTCAAGTTACATATATGTGAGGAATTTATACTGCTCACCCAAATCGGCAGACGTTTTACTCAAGTACCTACTATAAACAATTTGCCCTCACTTAGGTGGAGATCGGTGCGGGTTCACTACACACAACGAAGTCCCTTCCAAAGTTCAGCACCTCAAGTTGAGTAAAAATAAAAATAGGGGGAAGGTGCTGTAAGCTGTAACTCTGGCCACTTTTTGAAGAATTGTTGTTTTGGTACAAAAATACTTATCAATTTCAAAATTTTCATCATTTTCTCAAAGAATAACTAGTTAGCCACCAAACTTTGAAGAAAAATCGTCAAAATACCAATTACACTTCTCACAGGAACAATTTGAAAAAGAAAAGTGGAAATGGCCAGAGGAACAACCACAGCATGTACCTCAGGCCAGATCTGATTGTACCTCCGGCCGCCCAGTGGATTGAATGGGAACAAGTAAAAACACTTCCTGAGATCAAAAGTACTCTTTATCACAATAAATTATCAGTCTCTGTTAAGGAATAAAAATTATCTATATCACTAGAACTCTTGTTCTGAAAAGGTTTGGCAAAACATTAGTCAATTTAGAATAGAACCTAAGTTGAATAAACTTTATCGCATCATATGGCACATAGCTTAGGTAACATAGTTAAATTAAAACTAGAAATTGAACGAAATAGTAAATAAAAACTAATCTCGAAAGTCCGTGAGCTTCTGCGGTTTTATTGAGCCAGGATGAATGGGAGTACGCTTAACGCCCTCGATACTTCGTGGCATCTGGAAAAAAAAGTTGATGATTTTGTCTTTTTTGAAATCCTTACAAAATTTCCCAGAGAAACGCTTGCATACGAGTCTGCAACACATTGGGACATTTTATGTCTTTAGTTGCAGACTCGTAAGTGTAAAGTATAGAAATTACCTATTAAAATGATTTAACCACCGCTTCACAAATCAAACCGCTCTCGCAATATTCGGAACACCTGCTATTAATCAAATCATCGAAACACCAGCTCAATGAAATCATCAAAAATTATCAAGCGGTTGCAATCATGTTCACAATATCAATTATTGAGAATGATCACCTGTGTGTACACAATTATTCAAATAACCATGCTTATAACTCAGCTTGTTGGCCATGCACTTCGCAGTAGCTAACATAATATGGTTGGGTAAATCGAGAGCTTCCGAACGAATGGTGAACGAATTTTGTGGGATGAAAAATGACGAGGTACCTACCATTTCCCTAACAACGACTTGGTTGTAAGCGGAAATCATCAGAAAACCAACCGTAACGTTTTTTTTAATGCATTTTTTTCGTTCATGTGTCAAAGTAAAGACATAAAATGATCTCGAAAGACCGTGAGCTTCCGTGGCTTTATTGATGCTACTTCCATTCCTCACTTCCGAGATTCCTCCTCCTCTCCAAAGAGAAAGGATCAATGTGAGTTCGCTTAACGCCCTCCATACTTGGCATCCGAAAAGAACCTGAGAAACCAAAACCCGTACTTCTAAGTAAGAAATTTCTGTTCTAGAACCAAAAATTTCAACTCATGTATCATGTTTTCTCCTCGATATTGATTCGAAATTAACAAGCGGTTGCAATCATGTTCACAATATCAATTATTGAGAATGATCACCTGTGTGTAAACAATTATTTATATAACCATGCTCATAACTCAGTTTGTTGGACACGCACTTCGCAGTAGTTAACATAATATTGTTGGATAAATCGAGAGCTTTCGAACGAATGGTCAACGAATTTTGTGGGATGAAAAACGACGAAGTACCATTTCCCTAGCAACGACTCGGTTGTAGGCGGAAATCACTGTAACACTATATGTTTCGTGCGCGGAAAAAAATTGACTCGCAAAATTTGCTAGGACCCCAGGGCTAAAACATGATACATGTTAAAACATAAGGAACATAATTACTTACTGAAGATGTCGAATAGAAAGGTGACTCTGAATATGTTATCATAATGCTTATCAATAATAATGAATCGTAAATTCCAGGAGGTTTGAATGGACCCATCAGTGAACCAATGGTTCATTAATCAAAACAGCGATTCAATCTGTGAGCCTAAACGAGGAAACTCATTTCAAATAGATGATATCATAACCCAAAATGTGGGATTGCTACTTGGACTCATTAAAATTAATTGTTTAGGTGGCCAGAGGTACAAACACAAAACTGGCCAGAGGTAAACACATCGCACATTCCTTGACCCCCAGCCAAAAGACATATCCAGGTCAAAAAAAAAATTGTGACACAATAGTTATTCTTGAGAAAAAACCTCCATTGCTTACACCAATTGTTGATTAGGTTCCAAGGTTTCAATAGGAACAACTAAATTGATCACTTACCGGTCGCGGAATCGAAGAAAACGAGGGCCCTCTTCTTGTAACAATAGGTAGGTACACTATCAAAACTTTGAGCAGCCTTCCTGACTCAATACGCGCTTGCGTAAACGTAAATTATACCAAATACCAAGTATTATTTTCTCACGCCCTAGTCATTCGATCTCGCTCAAATTTGAATGCTAGTTTGGGGATGACGATTCTATCATCCTATATTAATTTCAACATGATTGTATACTTAATAGCTACTGGATTTGGTTGTAGATGGTCCCCTATCAGTTTCATTGTTGTCGAATCAATACTTCTGCGCATGTGCGAACGTAAATTCATGCTCTATTTTTTCACACCCAAGCCGTTCGATTTTGCTTAAATTTGGATGATAGTTGGGAGGAGACGACTGGATTAACCCCAAGCAATTTCAACATGATTGTATCAATAATTTAGCTACTGTGCATGCGCCAATGTGATATAGGTACTTGTAAAGACCGTAATTTCCACAATTTTCGTCCCGTACCGATTTAATTATTCTCAACTCATCAGTTTATTCTGCGCATGCACAAACGTAAATTAGGTACATTGAGTATAATTTTTTCATTTCATAATTGACCAATTACGACGTTTCAAGGTACTTCTAGAAGATATTACGCTTTTCCGCTTCTCGAAACGTAAGCCAACAAATTTTTAGAGGAAGATAATTTTTTTCCTTGTTCGACTCCATAGGTTCATTATCAAAAATATTAGGTACCGAACCATAAAACGTTAAAATACTAATGATGAGAACAAGTTCAGGTAAAAATATGCGGATGATGGCTATTTCCTCAGTTTTTGTGTAGGTAGGTACCTAATTTTATGGATTTTTTCTTCATCTTCTTTCTTTTTTCACCTATGAATGAGCGGTTTAGCCTGTGAGTATATCATAAGATCTCGACACGGTACAGAGATCGGCCTTGATATAAAGTAGGTGCGCTGCGTGATATCGCTCGTCAGTACCTACGTACCATCCTCAGGAAGTCTTTTGAAGTAAGTCACGTCAAGTTATGTGCTTCGAGTCACGCGAAACTATGGAGGCCTTGATGCCCATCACAGAAATAAGTTCGAAGATCCTCCGTACAAAACATAGCCGGGTGAATGAACACATTTCGAATATATTATGAATGAAGACATTACGAGGCGGAAGTGCTTCACAAACTTGTTCTAAAACTACCTACCTAAGTCTTCTACCCAAGTGTGCTGTAGGAGTGGTGCGGGGGCTCCGTAGAAAAAAACGCTGCAAATGATTACACAAAGGTTTATTATTTTTGTATTAGATAGCCCTTCTACGCAGATCATTGGCCTATAATTATTATTAAGCTCCATAACTCCATATATATCTAGTAAATTATCAAAACTTGGCGCATCGTACCTCCCAAAAGGGTTCACAACTTTACAGCTCAGGACCCCACAATTTTAGGGTTTATAGCAGGTGAATGTTGAAAATTTTTCTAAAAACGTCAAAACAACAAAACAAAAACTTAGTAGTACGGCAGGTTGAAAAGGACAGAAATTAGCCTCAGAGGCCCTATACACTATTCAGTGGTCCTCCGAACCTCGTAATTATTTTTGAGGTGTTCCGATCGAGCCCCATTGAATTTCAGCAACGTGAGTCAATTAGGAAAGAAATTAGCCTCGGAGGTTCCGAAGCTGATCAGAATAACACGAGAACTGAGAATATTACAGCAATATAAAATAACCAGGTGACTCAGAAAGCTGATAGCAAATACTTTCAGCTCCGGAGCTCACTCAGCTAATCTGGAGAGCTTCCGACATTAAAGTACGTGTAATTTCAATTTTTAGCAACATAATTTGAATAACAAAGGAATTAACTCCAAGCTAACCCAGCTGTTCTACGTAGCTTCAGGCTGTAAGATTAGTTTCTACATGTACCAAGAGGCCTTCATTTCAAATTTCAGCTTCATAGGTTGAATAGCAAAGAAATTAGCGCAGGAGCTCACTCAGCTGATCTAAGGGCTTCAGACTTTGATTCGTTCCTAGACGTTCCAATTTCAAAACTCCATAAGACTAATAGCAAAGAATTCAGCTACGGAGATCATAAGGCAACGATAGGTAACAAAAGCATTTGTGTGTAGGTCAATCGTTCTTACGTAGGTATCGTTGTTAGATGACGAATTTCGGCCAGAAAGTCTCGGTAAAAACGTAGGTAGGTATTCTTCGTTCAAACTAATACCCTATCTCAATCTTCAAAACATTCTCTACTAGCCGCTCCGGTTCGCCTCCACGTCCAGCCGGGGGGCAAGCCCCCCCGGACCCCCCCTTAAATTGCTCGCTTCGCTCGCAAAATGTGGCATATAGGGAATGTTGCTCGCTTCGCTCGCAAAGTGTGGTATGTAGGGAATGTTGCTCGCTTCGCTCGCAAAGTGTGGCATGTTGGGGATGTTGCTCGCTTCGCTCGCAAACGATAGATCTCTAAGGGTAGGTTTAACTTCTGTAGGGGATGCTGCTCGCTTCGCTCGTTTGAGGAAGTTATACTGCCCACCCAACTTGGCAGACGTTTTTTTCTGTTGGAAATTCTTACAAACAAATTAAATCTTATAAAACTACGTGGAACCACGAAAAGTTTATTAGGGAATATTGCTCGCTTCGCTCGCAAGGTATTTATTCCTTTGAAATGAGTCATCGAGTCCCTTCAAGACTTAAGTGCATAGGTAGGCCTCTCGCAACATTGTGAAACGGCGGCCCGGCTGGATTAAAAATGTCATTTTGAACGCTTCGCCTCGCTTCCGCTCGCAATTTGACCTACTTCCCGTCACTTTTTTTCGATATCCGATTTCGGATTCAGATTCGGCGGGATCAAAGCTGTATTTCGCCCGCGAAAACCGTTCCGAAAAACGTACCTTTACGAGGAATATTTTAATGGGAAAAAACGTAGTTTTTTGTCGGACTTTTCGAGAAAACACGGTCCGTACTCTCGCATTTTTTTGACGCATTTCCCGAAACTTTTTTCTCGATCCGATCGCGCCGTCGTCTTCCTCGTTCAAAAACCTACGAAACCGGTATTTTTCCGGAATTTTCGACGGCCGTTTAGAGGGGTAGAGGAAGCGGGGAAGTGGAAAAAGCGCACATTGATTCTTACTTCGACCCTCCTCCCGCCCTACGGCCCATGGTTCGGCTGGGATTAGAAAATTTTAAATTCGCTCGTTCCCCCTTTTGGAAAATCCCAAGAAGATCCCCCCACTCGTAGACTCCCCCCACTCAGCCGTTTGACCGTGCATAGACACGACAGACAAACAAACAAACAAACAGACAGACGGAGTTTCATTCTTATAAATAGTACTAGCTGCTCCGGCTCGCTACGCTCGCCTCCACGTCCAGCCGGGGGGCAAGCCCCCCGGACCCCCCGTTAAATTGCTCGCTTCGCTCGCAAAATGTGGCATGTAGGGAATTTTGCTCGCTTCGCTCGCTAAGTGTGGCATGTAGGGCATGTTGCTCGCATTGCTCGCAAATGGTAAGGTGTGTCCACACTTGTTCAACTTTCGTGCGTCATGAGGCATGCGTCATGGCGCAAGGTGTGACGCACGTGATGAAGACCAAGGCGCATGCCTCTTCCGAGATGAACGGGGGTGTTGAACGTAGCGAAAGGGGCAGCGCACGCCGAACCGCATGGGTTGGATTTCTTTGCGTCAAACCGTTCATTTCGCGTGAGTTTTCGTGGGGAAAAGTGCCGTCTTCAAGTTTGTTATTATAATGTATGATGTCTGTCACCACGGATTTAAACAATAACGCGAAGGAAACGCTTGAGTTCATCGAGGATTATAGGAAATCACGTTCTGTGGGATATAATAACCGATGTTGGGGGGGGGGGGGGGGGGGGGAGAGAGGGGGGCTCTTAATACAACGTTTTTTGACATATTTTTCGATTTTGCGTCCTTAGATAAGTCCAAACAATTTTTTATTCCAGCTAAGTAGAAAGAAATTGAACTCTACGTCGACTGAACACCATAAAAAGCAAAAAGTTCATTAAAAAAATGTAAGTTAAGTACGAACCAAAATAACGGGTTTTTTTTCCCACGTAAAATTTACCAAGCATAAATTCCGATGGTCAACAGTTCACATTTCCTGAGTTATGCGTCCTTCAAGATCAACTATGATGAACAAAATTTAGATTTTGGCAGTTGTTGTGATTCAGCAGTTTGTTTGCAGTTTAAGAATATACTTAATATAATGTACATCGCGGAGTAGTGGGTTGTTGCGGATAATCGAAGTCAGCGTTGGACAAAATGTAATTACAATATTGCTCAAATTCGTCATATTGTCTGCAAAAAATTGTTAACTATCAATTTTATTGCTGAAAAATTTGTTCTAAATAACATTCTATTATTTAAACAAATATATTGGATTTCTAGAATTTTTTACATTTTGATCGATTTTGTAGCACATTTTAATGAAATTTAATTACAATTTTGAGCATAGGTTTGAGCTTTAATTTTTAAATTACGAACTTCATAGTTGATAAACTTCATTTGAGCAATATTCTGCTAAAAAAAATAAAAACACCGATGTTTAGCCTTTTTTGTCATTTTTTGTGATTTTTTTTAGTATCTACATTTTTTGAAATTTTACCAATTTAATGTGCTCAAAAAGTGTTGTCCAACGAACTCATCCTTTCTTTTGAAATGCTTGATTTTTGGCGAAAGAACGAAGTTTTTATCTCAATTCTATCGAGAGTTATCGTCTGGAATATATATATATATATATATATATATATATATATATATATATATATATATATATATATATATATATATATATATATAAGCGTTAAAATTCAGGAATCATTTCAGAATGCCTCAAAACAGATTTCGAAGAAAATTTTTGAAAATTTTTATTTTAAAATTTTTGGAGCCATTGCAATAGCTTTATTTTCTAAGATAATTCGCTATTAAAGTGTTATAGATTATACATATTAGTTTATAAGAAAATAAAGTGTTCACCAAAAGTTTTTATTGATACCTATTAGGTTATTACAAAATAAAGTTTTAACCGTACTAAACACTTATATGCATCCTTGTAAGCAAAAAGTTAATTAAGTTAACATTTAATTTAATTAAAAAATTAAGACATGACTTGTCAAAATTTCATTAATCAACCATTTCAGTAAAATATACTAGCTGAAAAAAGTTCGGAAAAAAATTAATGTGGCCTTGGGTTACAAAACTCAAGACCTTCTGCATGGGAGTGACGTATGCACGACCACGGAAGACACTAATCCCTAATTAGAAGCACACCAGCTTCAGCTCTACTTCTTTCAAAATCTTGTAGTCCCGAGTTTTCAAATAGTCACTCATCCACATGGATCGCTTCTTCCCCCGCGTTTTCTTCTTTTTTTCTTGTTTTTTCAATCACCACGAATGCTGCACTTATTGAAAGTAGCAAACATACATCGTCTGCTGACTCTATCGCGAAAGGAGGTTGAAAGGAAACTGACGCGCAAATGTGGACAGGAATCGCATGCCTCTCGAGCATGCGTGGGAGGCATGCCCCATGAGGCAAGTTGAGAGACGCAAGTTGAAAGACGCAAGTTGAAAATTGAAAGACGAAAGCGCACAAGTGTAGACATACCTGTAGATCCCTAAGGGTAGGTTTAACGTGTGTAGGGGATGTTGCTCGCTTCGCTTGCAAACGGTAGATCTCTAAGGGTAGGTTTAACTTCTGTAGGGGATGCTGCTCGCTTCGCTCGCTTGAGGAAGTTATACTGCCCACCCAACTTAGCAGACGTTTTTTTCAGTTGGGAATTCTTACAAACAAATTAAATCTTATAAAACTACGTGGAACCACGAAAAGTTTATTTGGGGATGTTGCTCGCTTCGCTCGCAAGGTATACCTATTCTGTTGAAATGGCTCTCGCTTCGCTCGCAAGGTACCTATGTATACCTGCTCGCCTCGCAACATTGTGACATCGAACCCCTTGACGTCTTCGTAGAGCCTTCTCGCGTCCGGGCACAATTAATTTCTCATTTTTAAACGCTTCCCTCGCTTCCGCTCGCAATTCGACCGACTTAAGGTCACTTTTTTCAATATCCGAATTCAGATTCAGATTTGGCGGACCCAAAGCTGTATTTCGCCCGCGAAAACCGTTCCGAAAAACGTACCTTTATGGGGTATATTTTAATCGGAAAAAACGTAGTTTTTCGTCGGACTTTTCGAGAAAACACGGTCCGTACTCTCGCATTTTTTTGACGCATTTCCCGATACTTTTTTCGCGATCCGATCGCGCCGTCGTCTTCCTCGATCAAAACCCTACGAAACCGGTATTTTTCCGGAATTTTCGACGGCCGTTTAGAGGGGTAGGGGAAGCGGGGAAGTCCAAAAAGCGCACATTAACGCGAACTTCGACCCCCCTCCCGCCCTACGGCCCATGGTTCGGGTGGGATTAGAAAATTTTAAATTCGCTCGTTCCACCTTTCGGAAAATCTCAAGAAGATCCCCCCACTCGTAGATCCGGCCCACTCAGCCGTTTGGCCGTGCATAGACACGACAGACAAACAAACAAACAAACAAACAAACAGACGGAGTTTCATTCTTATAAATAACTAGCCGCTCCGGCTCGCTACGTAGGATAACCTACGAAACCGGTATTTTTCCGGAATTTTCAACGGCCGTTTAGAGGGGTAGGGGAAGCGGGGAAGTCCAAAAAGCGCACATTAATTTACTTCGACCCCCTCCCGCCCTACGGCCCATGGTTCGGCTGGGATTAGAAAATTTTAAATTCGCTCGTTCCCCCTTTCGGAAAATCCCAAGAAGATCCCCCCACTCGTAGACTCCCCCCACTCAGCCGTTTGGCCGTGCATAGACACGACAGACAGATAGACAGACAGACAGACAAACAAACGGAGTTTCATTCTTATAAATATAAATAATAGAGATAGATAGAGATAGAGATATACCTACCCCATAGTAAGTAACCGACTCAGTAAGTTGGTGTAATATTTTGAGGAAGAAGATTTATTTTGGCGAACAAAATGCATACCTTTATGTATAGGCCTCGTGGGCCTTTCAATTGTGTAAAAATTGAAATTACAATAAATTAAAAATCAGCTATTTTTTGAGAGACTAATTAGATAATAAGATAATTAGGTAGGTATTTGTAGTAAAAAAATTTAGATAATGAAAAACAAAAATAAAGTATGGTAAAACATAATAATCAAAATATTGTGGTGGGTGGGAATAAGTAAATAAATAATTCAAACTCCAAAATGTTTCTCAGCCAACAAAAGGAAGGCAGAAAAGTCAGGGCAACGACGGATGGCAATGGGAAGGGCGTTCCATATCCTTGCACCAGCAATACGAAGGGAATTGCCCAAGGAGACCGTGCTATGGGGGTACACGTTCAAGGCATGGAGCCTCCCAGAACGCCCATAGGCAAACATACCCTCTATGTATTACGGTGTAGCGGGGCCCTCACCACACAAAAGCCTAAATATGAATATACAAATTCGAAATTTAAAATAATTTACCAAAGAACAGCCAATCAATTTTTCAGAAAATTCAGTAATGTGGCTATATCGGCCTTTGTCAAATACATATCTGGCTATTGAGTTGTAGCAAACTTTTGGCTTCTTGTATTCGGAGGGCAACGAAATTGACAACCCACTGCAAGATTATTCAGCTTCTCTATTACAAAGGAAGCAAACTCCGCCAACCAAAGCCTTACAGAGTTTCTGTGACAATCTTAGCGTGCAGTCGATGGAGTTTTTTTCTTTTCCTTTTTTGAGGTCTCCATTCTTGTTGGCATGACAAGTTAATTCCTTCACCTTGGAAGGAGGGATTTCCTGTACATTATTCAAAGTAAAATGCATTATTTGAGAATCGCCAGGCGAGGAGCAGTCACAGCCAGAATAATTCAAAACAAGTGGAGAGAGACACGAACTGGGACCCCAAGGTCACCAAGTCCACATGCTTCCTCACTTCGAAACCTCGGAGCTTTTTTATTCTAGTCCTGGGTGCTGATATGGGAAGGAAGTTTAATATTATGTTTAGTTTGCATTCAAATAATAAATTCCTACTATTGTTTATTTTAGTGTGTCATCTCAAAAGAGAAAGCAATACAAAATGGTGGCGTCACAAATTCTGCTAAATTTGTAGAAGTTTCTCATGTTTTGCCAATAATTCCTACACTATATGCGGTAGGTACCTACTGAAACGCGATAGATAGCAAAGTTGAAGAGCATAAAAAACTATTTGTTCTCAATCACTATCAACATTAGGGTAGGTAACTGTCCAGATGAATTCCGCCTACCCTAACTGTTTCCTCAAATATCAACCAAGTTTTATGGTCAATCTCTTCGGAAAAGTTGTTATTATTACGAGAAACTACCCAACTTTGATTCCTGGAGCTCTTATTCAATTATAGTAGACCTAGAAGGAATTATAAAATGAAAAGTAAACAAGTCGGAAACTTCATTTTCCCAGAATGTGCTCCCGATTCCGGCTACCAGCTGTTCCTAAAACCGCCTGGTAGGCGGAATTGGGAACAGTACAGTTTGGGTAAAAAGATGCAAATTTTGCTGAAATTACCCAAAATGGACGATTCTTATTTTGTATCGACTAATAAGAATTAAGCCTTTTTTCACAATTAGTAACCAAAACTCTTGCATCGCTTTGGAGGAAAAACCACTTGAGCTGTTTCTCCTTAATATCTTGTAACTATGAAACGAACTTTATATTCGGGAAAACCACTTCATTCTAGTTGAGGCAAAACAGCTCGTGTTTTTGTTTTATTTATTTATTTTTTTTTTCTACTACTTACTTCTACACTACTGATGATGTGGATCATCAGAATTAGGTAAAATGACTTGAGAACGTTCAGTCATAACTGTTCCAGAAGCCCGACATTCATAAGGACGTGTGAGATCTAAAACGTGACTGGAGGTTGGTGAATATTCCTTCATGTGTTCATCTAAGTCAGTAAATGAGAGATTTTCATTAGTAGATTGAGTGTTAGCAGCCATTAAATCTGTAACTAATACTAAAGGTGAAGATTTAATAGAAGTTTAGATCACCACAGTTAAATGATGTCTTTTTCAGTTGGAGGTTGTCGCTGAAGTTTTGGTAGGTGTTGTGTTTTTGGTGCCGTTAAGCCCAAAATTGCCAATACCTATCTTCTCGCCCCTTGTTTACATTATAATTATATTACTTAATGAACTTTTTGAAAATGCAAGCAGTGAATGAAATCGCGGAACTAATACGAAATGATCTACAAGGACGGAGCTTTTTTTTTTATCAGATTAGGCGGCACAAACGCGAAACGCACTGCAAGCAGATGGGCAACTGTTCAAACTTCAAATACATTCCCATTCGGAATAACAGCTGATGTTAACTTTGTAGTGAGGCGATTTGGAGGAGAAGCCACTTGGCTGAAGCTGTAAAACGGATCAGCAGAACAAAACTAGTCGAACGATTTGAAGGAAAAACAGCTTACGTACAGATGAGTGGTATTTACTCCACATTAAATGACGAAAGACCTAACCAAGGAGTGAAAACCGCCAAAGATGGGCTCCTTTTCCTCCAAACGTTCAAATGCAAGCTATTTTTCCTCAACATTAAATTATTCTTACCGAATTCCTTTTCACGGCAGTTGTAATCCATCCTGGTTGAAATTTGAATTTCACTGGGTGAACGTGAGAGAACTAAGCTCACTCAGTGATCAGGAAAGAACATCATTTCAATCGTCTCTTAATATCCCAGAGAGTCGCTCTAACAAATTTGAACTTCGTAGAGTGAAAAGGAGAGAATTTAGCTCTTTGAGCTGTTTGGGAAAGATACCATAATTTTTCTCGTCTCCTAATGGCTCAAAAAATCGAATTTCAACTTCCTTAGGTGAACTGGAAAGAATTTAGCTCGCTCAGCTGATTAGGAAAGATACCATAACCTCAACCATCTCCCAATGACCCGGAAAGTCACCTTATCAAATTTCAACTTCGTAGGATGAACGGGAGAGAGTAGTGAATGATTTTTGTACGATTAAAAATTTCAAAGATGAAGCTCCCAAGAACGAATCGGTTGTAAGCAAAAATCAGTAGAAATTTACTTACCTATCACTTTTTGAGTTTGTGTGCCAAAGTGAAGACACGAAAATGTAAAAAAAATCGATCTATTCCAGAAATTGAAAGATAAAAATAACTGCTGAACATGAGCTTTTTAAAATTCTCACTCATTATTATTGCTTTTAGTGATTTTATCTCTTTATTCTTTAGTGCCTCCACAGCTTTTCTAAGATCCTTTGGGTCCCAGACCTTCTTTTTATTCTTGTTTGACGACATTTAAAAGACGAATCGATGTATGCATCAACTCTTAAAATAATAGAAAGTTGATTAATAGCATTTGCTCATAATTCCGCCTAGTAGGCGGAGTTAGGAATACCCAGGTAGGCGGTGTTAGGCACATATCCTACATGACGTGGAACAAGAAAAAATATAGTTAGAAAACCGTTCTACCGTAAAACAAGAACATTATAATCTCCATTTTATATACTTAAACGGAGTGGAAAATGGAGAAGAGCAGCCTGGAGAGGAGACCTACCTGGTGGTTCAGGCGCAATTCCTCAAACCAGAAATTCAAGTGAAAAACAGCTGGTTCAATTTACGTGAATCACACTGTCTGGATCAACAGTAACGACACCAGACGCAAGTGCTCTCTAACGAGGGATGTACAAACTTGACTTTACAGCTTTCCACATGCAGGTAGCCCATAAATGCTCTTCAAAACACGGGTAGGCGCTATTAGGGCCCTAGGCGGTGTTTGGGTTTCTTACCCCATCACCTAAAATAAAAGAGTGACAGGTACCTAATGGAATATCGGGCTATTTTTGGGTGCGTCCCCCTTAGTGATGCCAGTCGTATGAGATATATAGGATATTATTCAACTTTCAGGATATCCTCTGGGTGTAGCGGGTTAATCGCATCTCCCCTTTAAAGGAGTAACTGATCTATTACCATCACCTACTTGTCTAAAAAATTGTGGAATTACATTAGAAGGAGGGGGGGGGGATTTAATGTATTTGTATATATGTAAATGAATTATGAGCAGGCTAAGGCTCATCACAGGGAGTGACGCCAACAAAGAAGACGAATGTATATATATAGAACTAGCAGCTCCATCTCGCTTCCCTTTAAGCCAGCCCCCCATTAAGTTGCTCGCTCCGCTTGTAAGGTGTGGCTGTGTACATGCGATGGTCTTTTTACCCCCCCCATTCAGGTGTATTGCAATTGAAACATGTTGGGAATGTTGCTCACTTTGCTCGCAAACGGTAGATCCCTAGGGGTAGGTTTAAAGTGTGTAGGGGATGTTGCTCGCTCGGCATGGCTGTATATGTGTAGGAAAAACCACTGCATAGTTTGTACAGACAAACAAACAGACGGGGGGGGGGGGGGGGCAAGCGACCCCGGACCCCCTCATTAAGTTACTCGCTTCGCTCGTATATAGAATCTACAGTTGGGGTATTTTGACGTTCAGTCAGTTCAGAAAAAAATACATACCTATATAGTGTGTGGTGAGGGTGTTATACTGTTTCGCGTTTATTTCGAGGAGTTTTTCGATTAGAGGTCCCTACGCCATTTACCAACCCTCATTTAACTCAGGTTTTAGGGGATAGCTGACCCTCTCAGGGCGGGAACAGTCAACCTCGACCAAAATTCAAGCCTGCATAGGGACGTTTCCACTCTATTTTCTACCTCAAACCTTAGAACAAGCACGACTACAGTTTACATGATTTCGATGATATCTTCAGGGATTGAAAGGTTTTGGTAGTACATAGATGGTCCACCACCTCGTGGATGGTCCGGTTTCGCCATTCTTGATAGGTTTTTGATCGATTTTGTTCAAACTTGGAATCTTTTGTCGCAGATTTAATTTTACGTAATTTGTTATTGTGTTGCTGGCACCCCTGTAGAGCTCCCCTCCAGCTTTCTCTTCACTAGCTCGAGAGAAACAAGTGACCAGTTGTGTGATCGTCTTCACTAAAAACTACCTATACCATCTCTTTTTTGAATTTATCTTCTTTTTCCTTGAGCACCTGGTTCCTGGTGTTTGAAAATAACTTCGTTTTTCAAAATTATTTAAAACACTTCAATGATCTACACCACGCACATATACTGACGACCTGTTCATCATTCTGGAGGACTCAGAAATGTGGCCACAGGCAAAGTATATAAAGAAGGATATCAATAAAAGAACGCAGTTTCACTAATCATATAACTTTATACAAGAATATGTACACTCAGACGGAAAAACGGTAAAATTTTGGAAGCACAAAATACAACTAGAGACGATAGTAATACTGTGGTTGATTCCAATTTTTCGTCTACACAAGTAGGGCGATCGAAGACCGAAAAAAATGGAAATTAATCAACGCTAAGTACCAATGGTTTAAAATCCAACTGCGTCAACTATAGCGAAAATCAAAGGGATATGGGTCATATCGAGCGCTCTCCATTACATAATAAACCAACGATATAATACGTATCTGTACATCAAACGCCAGTAATTAAAATACACACCAACATAGATTCGTTTAAAACAAGTACAAACACATTTTATAAAAAAATTAAAAACAAATTACAAAATAAACAAACAAAATTTAGGTAGTACTCGATTTTGAAAACCATTTTACGAGTATATAGACTAGTAAGAAAATTGAGAGAGAAAAAAATCAATTGGCCGAATTATGATTGAAGATGTGAAATTGAGGATTTTGATGGGGCTAATGAGAAAGTACTATACCCTAGCCGATATTCGAAGAGGCTTGGGTCGCAGGTACCAAGACCCCATTTCTGCACGATTTGGCAATATCCCCTGACGCATCTTTCATCCTAGAGAGGCATCACCGATTCCCGGGATTTGTGATTCCGTAGCTAATAAAATGGAAGTAACTAGAATCTTCCGAAATCCAAAAATATTTACTGAAACCTGGGTAGGTATACAATATTGTTCATTTTCCAAATTGGGGTTGGTGAGGGTAGAAATTATAAGGATTCTCTATGGAAACCTTGTATTTCTAGTGTAGCTTAGCGCTTTCACCGGGTTGACCTCTTCAGAGCTGCTTTGGTAAGTGGTATGGTAGAGCTTGATAACGCTCTAAAGGATATCTTCCCACAATGAGTGTATTACATTGTGTTAGGCATCAAGTCATTTCCCTAACATAAAGGGCTTCACCCAACGAAATTTCCATTTGTTTTTTTTCAACTTGAAAATGAATTGTTCTCATTAGCTGATGCCTGGCGCAACAGGTCTAATCCACTCATTATATGGAGAACATTACTGTGAAAATTCGAATAATTTATTACAGAATTGTAGGAGCTGCGAAGATGAAGGAGGAGCTCCTGTCAGGCTCGAAAACCTGACAACTCCCGTTAATCAAACCTCTTGAGTTTTTCTTGAATGTAACAAGATTAAATTTACAACAAATCTGAATTGTTTAAAAACTAGTGTAATACCTACCTCGTTACATATCTTAATTTTCTTGCGGTAGGTATTTGTAGGTACCTCTCCAGAAAGATAGCAAACTTAACATGCTCGCTCCTAATGATGTGATCTTTGGCATCTCATCAATTGACGTAACGAGAAACAAACCTCGTAATATAACAATATGAGTTTTAGATAACATAGGAATCGTCTGATCACAGCTGGATCACCAGCTAATCATGGGCCGACAGACATAGACACTCACAGAACAGCATGTGTGTAGAGTAGATACCGTAGAAACGGTATGACCTCCCGATTTCATGCATTAATGTCTACTGTAGCCTTTCGGACTCTGAAATATTATCATGTGATTATTAAAATGGAAGTGGGACTGGACATCCGCCGAGCAGTGGCTGCAGCAGTGAGGACTTTATCGTCCCAGCGCATCAAATTGTTCAACTTCTGCTTGAACAGTTTGCTAATCCCCGTTAGGTAAACTTCGTTATTTCAAATGTTTAATCCTCAAGATTAATTGAATTCAAACAGTTTGGGTAAACTCCGGTAGATAATTTTCTCGTGGAATAGTGTCTAAGGCATCAACCTAAAAGTATGTATTATTGAAATACCTAACACTTATCAAAATTATAAGCTACTCATTAGCCCATGAATATGCGGTAATAAACATGTTTATGAAGTTAAGAAATATGTAAATAGGTACCTAAATCAACTATGAAAGATCATGGTCAAGGTTTTCGAAAAGGGGTGAGGTAGGTGATGGAACTTTGTTAGAATAAAAATTGATACAATGACAATAATGTCAAAAACTCCTAGTTTCAATTGGTTTTTAAGAATCATTTCAAGAATCAATACAAACTTGTATTTTTGGCATTTAACATCTTGTTTATTATTTTCAGTGACCTATCAACTTAATTTGTACTTGAAAATACCTGAGCGCATCAAAATATTATAAAAGTGACCAAAAAAGCAAAACCTAACTGTCCTTCGAATTCGATTCAAAATTAAGAAGTAATGTGCGTTGCAAAGAATTGGCAGAGAAGACATGTGTTGCTGAGCATTCTTCAAGTCTTTGCCATGGCACAATAGACCAATAGTGGTCTCCGTGACCAGGGGCTCGTAAACCCCCCCCCCCCCCGCCAGTCTTTGCCAAGCACAAAACGTCCTAATTTTTAATTAAAAATACTTCTTCTTAATTAAATACCTGAATACTCTACGGCATATTCTTACAATAAATTGTTGCAGAAATCATTCAAGAGTAGGTATAAAAGAAATGTATGAGAAATTTTAACATGTATCATGTTTTACCACTGGGTTTTGTGCTCCAAAATTAAGCGAAATTCAGTGCGGGCCGACATGTTTTCTATTGTTCACAAACAACCAATGCGTTCCAAGGGAAGTGTAACTCCCTTAGTTTTCATAGCAGGAAAATCGTACGCCACTTTTTGGAATGCTCTCATTTTATCACAACATCTCATGATCCCTAAGCTGTTGTAGGGTCAAGGAAAGCCGATTTACTGCGCTACATTGAAACTAATATTGCTAAGTAACCATAATGAATTAACAATGAAAAAAGAAGGCACTACATGGTAGGTGCAATTCAGTACTAGGTACTTGTAAGCAGTAGGTACTGGATGCATTCATAGACCTCTGATTAGCTGATTGGCTCCTAAAGCTGATTTCTATAGGATTTAATTTCTGAAGCTGAAATTTGAAACAGGGCCAATTTGATACTGATAGAATAGAATTACCACCTCAATCTTCTGATATTTCTAATTTCTATGCTATTCGTTCTATGTACTTTAAACTGAGCTGATTGATCATTGAAGTTTAATAAAAAAGAAATGACAGGTGTGAGGTGTGTTTCTACAGCACATGATGGTATTGAAGATATTTGTGCTTGAAACCACCATTGGTAGTAAACAGACTCTCATTGTATCTTTCATCCAATCGTGACTCTTCTTTTCATTGAACTTGATGGCATATAGTCCAAAAGCAGCAGTTTTTGAAGTTGTAATAGACTTCTAATAGGAGGCTAATGAGTTGTAATCGGAGCCGTTGGTATTGAGCATCTATTAGCCTGTTGTGAACTATTGACAAAGTGAGAACCACATAGATCAGCTGAGTGAGGTCGGGAACTCATTTCTCCCCAACAGACCTAGGAGGCATAAATTTGGTACGGAGCCTCTATATGCCTGCTGTGCACGATTAGAGAGTTTTTGGCGACTTCAACTTAACGTCACCCGTTACCGTAGTCTTGAGGGAGCAAACGAAGATGCTAACCCAAATGGAACCGGGAGAACGGTTGCCTTAATTTTGATGTCACGTTAACGGTGGTTGGGTAACGCGATATTTTCCCCCCAGCTGTCTTGTTGTCTACTGGTTGACTAATCAATTTCTTCATTTTGATATGAAACGCCGATTTTCAATCCTGAATTCGAATTTCATGTTAGTTTCAATACAAATACGGGCTAATTTCTCATTTTTAGTTTTCAATTCGTAAACAGGGGATGGATAGTAAGCCTCAAGTGTGGAACACCGCGGTTTAGTTGCACTTATAGGTCATTAGTCGTTACGAACTTCATGTTTTTTGGTTTTCCGTTGGGCAAATTATCAACAAGTATGAAAAAGTATTTATCTCTATGACAATGAAACAGGATTTTACCTGACAAAATCATCAGTGAAGGCAGCACTTCACGCAATATTCACGAGACAATAGCTGAGAGTTCAGGTAAACTAAGAACAATACTGCGAAGAGGTAGTGTCTTAAAACTCAGTTTTCTCATTTAAAATATGTGAAATAATAATAGAAACAAGGCTCTAATCGACCAAATAGAGCCTGAGCGCAAAAGAACGGAACTTTTCGATCGTGTTGAAGGCTAGTAAAGCTGGACAGCGGAGGCGGACTTCAGATGGCACATTCGGTTTCTACGCGACTTGAAACGTAAAATAACCAAGTTTGAGGGGTGTTCAAAACCTACCCTCTTCATCAACATGATTAGTTGGTAATGAGGCATTTGAAAAGAAAAAACTACTAACTACTATACCTATTTACTTCAGCAGTATTCGAGTAATTTTGAGGTGAGCAGTAGGGTTACATTTACAGGAAGGTTAGGCTGGTGTCGTGTGCCTTTAGGTCCCCAAACGGGTGACGTTAAATGAGCCATTCTAACGTACGACGTTGCTAACGTCCCCTCAAGGGTACGTTAGGGTGACGTTAAGGGTACGTTAGTGGTCACCAAAAACTCTCTATTGATAAATTGAGGAGCCATCCAGATCAGCTGAGTGACCTCGGGAGATCATTTCTTTCCGGATTGATCTATGAAACTGAAATTTGGTATGGAGCCTCAATAGGCCTTCTGTGTACGAGTGACAAAGCGAAGAACTACCCAGATCAGCTGAGTGAGCTCGGTAGCTCATTTCTCTCCTAATAGAACTAGGAGGCTGAAATGTAGTATTGAGCCTCTATTAGCCCGCTGTGTACAACTGACCAAGTGAGAACTCCCCCTGATTAGCTAAGTGAGCTCGAGAGCTCATTCCTCTCCTAATAGACGGAGGAAACTGAAATTCGGTATTTAGCAACATTTTAACGAGAGAAAAATGATACATAATATTATTTTACGGTAGCAACACAAAATCGACAGTAATTTGTTCACTACCTTACATTAAAAAAATAGCACCAAATAACTTGTAACTATTTTTGAAGTAAATACACGAGACCGGTAAAATTTGTACTCGTTCGTCTCAAATTTTTAACCACATTTGAGTAAAAATGGCAATGCGAATTAGAAAGGTTTTACAGTTGCGCACAGGTGAAAACTAGGACACACAAACTTGAAAACATAAAAACAAGCGAGAAATTTACAGTCAGAGCATTCACTAATGATTGATATACACACACACACATCATATGGAAACCTCTCAACAAACTCGGAAAATTTGGCCAAATGTGTCAATCATTAGTGAATGATGAATGCAGATACAAGATGATAAATGCCTCAAAACTGGATAATTAGAAAAGACGCATTCAGAATTCACCTTTCCTAGCTCTGACAACAACATCACCAACTACTTAATTACATCACCAACTACAAAATTCATTCACAGCTCGATACAAAAAATATCCCCGTAACAATGTACTTCTCAAAAGTCAACAACAGCTACAATATATAAAATACCTACCACGGAAAAGGGGGTATTTGAATAAAACAGCTATGACTAGACTTCCAACTACATAGAAAGGAAGTGACGTACACGAAAAAATTGAATTTCCACCTCCAAAAAAAGCGTATTTATCAGCCTATCACTGGACGGCTACATTATTTTCGACAATTGTTTCCTAACATTCCGAATTTTCATCAATTTTTTCTGGTTTCGTAATGGCGTCTAAGTACCTAACGTGTAGGTATTGTTATATGTACAGGGTCTAATGAGGTTGAAAGGGCTCAATAACGAGGGTAACAAGACGATGCGAAAAAAGAGGAAACTCTGATTAAAATGGAATGATAATTGAAAAACACTGAAGATATTAGTTGTTCTCTTTTTTCCCTCGATACGATCAAAATAAATTTTATAGGTAGGTACGCCTCCGAGATAATCTAACGAAGCACTATCGTGAATTGTGGCATCGGTTCAACGAAGCTAAAACGTAACGTAACAGCTCGACAAGTTATATTAAGGAATTGAAATCGCTTGGGACATATTACCTACTTGAATGGTTGCTCAAATCAATATCTATACAGCGGTATTGTAGTGCTTTTTTGGCCGTCTATGTTGATGGCATCTTTAGGACAGACATCCTTTGGCAATGATGAACAGATTTCTTCGGTGATTGTCTACAGAGGTGATCCTAGGTGAATATCTTGTCTAAGCTTGGGTGACAAGGCCGCGACATATCAGCGCAAACTCCTGGATGATTTCTTGCAATCGACGACGATTTGCACGCTCCCTGTGGGATAAAATGAAGGCGTTTAAAGCTCAAGTCAATTCTAAATACGTTTTATTGCTAAATTAGGTTGAAACAATACAAATATCAGTAGGTAACTATCTGAAAAGCTCATCATTCAAATATGATCATTCTGGAAGCACCGGTGTCGATATGATTCACATAAGGCGCCACCGTCACCGGTGAGCAGTTATTTTTCTGAAGGACGCCTAATATAATCGCTCAACAAATGAGCGAGATCAAAGTCATAACGTATCACTACACAGGGGCTTATGAGGACTTAAGATAGCAGGGTTTGTGTTCCTTGGCCCAGCAGTACAAGACCGTAAAGCTGTGAAATCCAAGATATTCCATCATCCCAAAAGCTAAAAGGTCAAATGGATTTTTATGGAATGGATTACATTTGATGATGGTTTCATTCACCTAGATCAAGTAATGGAGCTCCAAACATGAGAAGTTCAAGGTAGAGCACGGCACGTAAACAAGGACTTTACCAATGTGCTCTTCATTAGTTGCCTATTAGGGCAGTTGTGACGGACACCAGCTGAGCTTTTTTGGCGATTTGTTTTTGTGTGTTTCTTTATTGTTCCAATTAATTATTACTGTAATTCTTATTTTTGACCAGTATTGATGAGATTGATGGTGGCGGGAACGAATTTTGGAGCGTAAAAGGGTCAACCATGATGTCAGCCACCATATTCCTTGTCCTTCTCCCTTTAGCGCTCCTAGCGGCGGACCCTGTTAGTTTAGAGCCTCATTTATAAAGGACAATACGTTCTCCGTCAGTAGAAATATCTCAGTAATACCTCAGCAGTAGCTTTGTGGTTTTCTAGATAACCTTTCCAGGATTGGAACCCCTACTACTGTCCATCTACATTTAACGAATTTATTTGAAGAACAAGTATGTTTTTAAGCGGGGAAGTGAGACAGTACCGATCATTTCCAAGAGAGTATGTCTATCTTTCGCTCAGCATTGGGTTGAACATGCCTTCTCGAGCTGCGGAAATTGGGGATGATCCACGCCTTAATGATTGGGAAGGATATTCCTCTAACGCAGCACATTTACACACTAGTAGGAGGAGGAGCTGTTACACCTCTCCACTGCGTTTGTATCACTCGGATTTCAGCCCTCGATGCCCAGCCCAAGGTACCCTTAAATCCGCGGCACATGATTTATGTCTTAGCCTGATAAGGCCCTTGTCTAGTCTCCCCACTGAGGCTGAAGGGATCTAATGTGGATTTCCCCCAGGTTGCATTAGCTAAGTGAAAAGGTTTTTGTTTTTTCAGAAAAGAATTCACCACATTCTTTAGCAAACCAGAAGAGATTGACATACTGTTGGAAAATCATTCCAAGGGTAACGACCCCCCCCCCCCCCCCCCCCGGAAACATCATTGGGTACTAAGAAATCATTTCCAAGGGTTTTATATCTGATTCGATTAAGAGCATTCTATTTCAGTTTCACCCTAGCGGCAGGTAACAGTTTCCAAATTTTCTTCAAGAAGTGTTGAAGTGGGCTATGGCAAGCTAATAGACCAACAAGTATTTCACATCTTTCTCGGGCATGGCAACTAGTTCAGACGAGATTTTCGTTGGGAGCATCACCAAAAGTCTGTCTCAGACCTGGGAAGATTTTTGTACATTGCACTATTTTCTCTCCCACTTTGGGGCATTGTGGAACATTTACAGACTAGTGTATGTTGAAACAGAGAGCTCTCTTCGACACCCAAACCTCAGTGAAACGCGATTTCGAGCTCTACCATCTCCCAGAACTTCCCCTATGGAGAGACTCAACGCAAAATTTTAATGTTTTCAATCGAAGAGATTTTTAGGTAAGAGAGCCCTGCAAAACTTTTACTAGTATGGACTAGCCTGGAACCTGGTGGATATGCCCTAACACTTGCGTGAGAGTAACAGTACCTAAATCTCCAAATATACTTGATAAATCAATCTGTTTGATGGATTAAGTCCATTACAATGATAAGAGGCATGTTCAAGCTAAGTTATTTACGCCCTATATAGTTAAAAATGGAGGCAAGTGAAATGGGGCAAACCTGTTCTCAACTCCAACCACCTACCAGGTATTTACCGTCAAAATCAATGGCATATCAAAAGCGGGGAATGTGCAAAGCAAGGCTGCAATCATGGTGGACATAAGCCGTAAGTTTTCAACTGCCAGTGGTTAACCCTTCCTCGACTAATGACCCTGTTAACATCCAGTGACACCATGTTTATGGGGGGATTAACAACTGCTTCAACAGTCATCTACTTTTCAGAATCAGAGAGCTATTGTTCTCTTCATGCAATCTCCAAGATTCCATCTCCAACAAAAACATCTAAGACAAAGAACTGATATTCTTGACACACCCCAGATATAGGTATAGAATTGAAAGCATAATACAAGTTTATGTAGAAGAGTGATGAATGAACATTCCAGGTATGTAATGGAAAATCTTTCATCGAGCTGCAGCATAAAATAAATATCTAGTCTCCACTCGATACAATTGAGAAAGAGTATCAGTGGCGTCCATGAGAAGAAGTTCACATTACCTGAGAACGTCTTTGGTGAATTTCATTTTAGCAGCAGACGTTGCCCTTTCCGTTGGGAAATTGACGTGGGCTAAAATTGTGTTCAGCCACCTAGCGAGGTTATCACAGTACTTCTTGTTCAGCATTAGGAAAATGTCAGCAAACGAATCCAACTCTCCTCTAGGAGTTTCGCTTCCTGTTGAACAGAGATTATTCTAGGGTCATTAAACAAGTGACACGGTGTACTAGATTTGGAAAAAACGTTAGAATGGAACATTCACTCATTAGTTTGCCATAATCCGACTTGGATATGGATGATTAGATATTGGGCAACCTCAAATTCAATTTAATACGTAGGTACCTGCTAGGTCTTCTTTTTTAACTCACCTATGCATCGGAGAAGAGTGTGAACAAGGTGTTCACCATGAGTTTGAACGATCACCACAAGCGCCGGGTTGTCTCTGCTATGGGATATCAAAGTGCACAGCATCGTACCAGCAGTCTTCACTGTACCATTCTCGGGCAGCGTGAGGGACGCCACACCTTGAATGAAGAAAAAACTATGCATTAAACTACAATCCATCCTTCGATCCAATCGAAGAAAGCCTCAAAAAGTTATGTGAAAGGACAAGAAAAGGAAAATACGAAAGACAATTTGAAAACAATATGTAGGTACCCAAGTTGAATAGTTGGCTTGGATCGACTGCTAAAAGAATGAGAGGAAGGTTCTTTCTAATGATGGCTCCAGTAAGTTGGAAATAAGCCTGGAGAACCTCCCCAGATTCAGAAGCCTGCGTGGATGACGTAGCTAGGCCCATCGTCGTGTTGGATATAGTACGTAGAAACCCAACCACAAGCTCGCCACTTTTCTCCGACCTCCCAAACAGAAGAAATATCTAGAAAAGACATGAAGTTGTTCATTAAGACGTTGCTATGATAAATTTATTTGACCCATGTACATCCAAATATGTATAACTTTATCATTTTCGAATAATCGGATTGGTTTTAAAAAGACAATCAAATTTCCAACCACAAATTAATTTAAAACATGCACAATGAATATTCACAGAAGAGGAACCGTTAAGTGTGGGAGATGATTCAATTGACGACTGCACCGAGCTTTGGAGAGCCATTGGCAAAGTGATCCATCTGAGAGGGATAAATGCTGCTGATGTCAGTTAGTATTATTAATTTATCTCTCAAGTTTAATGATCACCTAATTTAGATTAATACACAGTACCTACATCAATTGTTAACTTTTCAATCCACTCTGAATATCATCAACATATTATTTAAACCTCTTATTTTTCCTGTTCCCTTATCAGTGACAGACAACTGGTAAAACAATGCGCATTTCCACCAGTCAATGACGTTGCTCCTTGTTTATGCAAAGTAGGTATTACTAAGTAAAAGTTAAAAAAGGTATTACTACTTTATACTATATTAGTAATATTTATAGCAAAGCAACAGAATTGTTGATGACAATATTGAGAGACTTGCAGATTTCTTAAACAATTCTCTCTATGAGTGTTACCAGAAAGCAACATCACTAGTGACATTTATATTTTTTCTTTAAACATCAATTTATGATACTGCTCGGGTAGCGATTTCATTTTAGAAACGTTATATAGTAGTAGAACTACAATAGCTTCTGGTCGATATTAAAACAAATTCCAGTGTGTAGATTGTTGTTTTCAAATAACATTTTCCTACTACTTAATGATTTAGCTAACACATCGTAAGGATGTAAAAGCACTATACAGTACTTAAATTGGCGATAACTCCATTGATATGTTGCCTATACACATTGAGGATCAAATCTCCGATGTGCAACATAAAGCCAATTCCATCTGGCATGAGCAATGGCAGGGAGAGGTCACTGGTCTGCATGTTGTCCTTCAGGACTTGAGCTCGGTGGGCCCTTTCGTAACCCTACTTCCAAGAAGGGATCGAATAGTGGTCAACCGGGTTGCCACTGGCCATACCCGCCTTACTCACAGACACCTTCTTAGTGCAGAAGCTCGAGATGTTGTGTGTGGGAGGTGTGGGGGTGATCTGTCCATCCGCCACTTTCTAGAGGACTGCCCAGCCTTTGTGGACCTCCGAGTCCAGCCTCAGCCCCCTCAGTAGGTTGACGTTTTATCTGGACCAGACAAGGTCCGATCTTTGTTGTTGTACCTGAGAGCCACTGAGCTCTACTACGGACTGTGATATCTGATCTGTGATATATTTATATAAATCTAGTCGTAGTTTTATTTCACTTTGCTGATTGTTTATAATAGCATGTATACAGTTATTTCCCTATTTTACATCTAGTCTTAGTTCTATTATTTTATTTTTTTTTTTTTTTTAAATCCACTTTGGGGGCTAAACAGTGGTCATCACTGTACCCCTCATTTTTCCCCCTCCGAGCTGCCAGAGGAATCCATGATGGCGCTCCTTTTTAGTCAAGGATGGCAACATGGCTCCCCTTAAGATCATGCCACTTCCAGTGTCCCTTTGGACACCTTGTTCAATGCCGCTAATGACCCATCCAGTTGAGATGCGGCTTAAATCTTAAAAAAAGTACTTGAATCATGATAAATATTAAAATAGTCAAGTTATTTAAACTTAAAAGACTTACTTGTCTGGCTAAGTCGATAGTGGCTGAGTTAGGAACTGTTGTGTAACATGTGAGAGCTAGGTCCACTATCGGCCCAACGAATGGTTCACAGGCCTCCACAAGGTTGACAACGCTGCCCTTCAGGCATTTGCACACCTCCTGCAAATGCCCAGCGAATCCATAGAATACAAAATCCATACAATCCGTCAATACATTTAATAAATCTCTGTGTAACTGTACCAAAATATGAATATGCTATGATAGGAATTGCCGTTTGAACACTTGACGTTCCAAAAGATTTGGAAAGTACCTGGACTATTTGAGAATTCGTTGGCCATTGCCGAACAATGGCATTGAGGACTGGTAGCAACTTCTGAATCACAAGGAGCGTGGGTGGGTCAGCCTTCCGTTTGTCGTTCAGGTACATTGAAACACACAGAGTGCCCAACATACGTAGCCTTAGAAGAACCATATTTTTCGACGAGTTACTATTCTGAAAAATAGTGAATTTAACCTTGTGTGATGAAAAATGAAAATTTATACTTGACATTCATGGTTTTGTGCGATGATAGATAACCAACTGATTCATGAATATTAGAATACATTTCTGTGGTTCTAAGTAAGGGGTCATTCAGGAATCCAAGAAACCAAAAAAATGTACCTATCTACTTTTTGGAAAAAATTAACACTCGGCATACGTAATACAGATGGTTGTGCTGGATCTGTGAGATCAAAATTACCCAGGGCATTTATAGTTTAGGACTCTGAAAATACATTTTATGAAGGGACAGTTATTTTTAAAACAAAAAGTGGGTTTATGAGCCGTAGAAATGCTTAGAAAACTTCCACATGAAATAGAAAAAATAATTGATGGGAAAATACCCAAATAAGACTCATTATGAAATATACCGCGGTACCAAAAGAAGGTACACTTAAAATCTTTAAGTAGGTATATAAATGTATTATGAAATATGCACAGATGAGAAAACGAGAGTAGCTCACTGCAAGTCAGAATTAGATTTCATATCACTATTCACTCAAATCTTTTTGGCTCGTGGCAACATGTTCATAACACCAAGGACACAGCATGAGCATGAACAATGCTGGAACACGAAATTGGCGCATGAAATATGCGACAGCAGAAATAATACCCCAAAGTTTGGCAAACTGTGCGGAATTGATATGAGAATTTAAAAAAAAAATTAAAGGAAATAATCCCGTGGGTCTCAGAGATCCAAAAGGGGTTCGAGTTACCTACTTAAGAACTAGCTAACTAAGCCTCCACCAAGTGCTTTGGATGGTGACAGTACTGGGTTCAAAGCCCTTATCGGTTGAGAGGGTAGACGATGGAAGACACCCCCCCCCCCCTCCCCAGTATTAGCAAATAAGAAAAGAGAAAGCGTTGATGGATCCATGAGATTCGGATGCGAAAACCCAAGTGTTAAACCTTTCCTCAACAAACTAGAAGTTATCTACTTCAACTTTGTTTCGGGATAAATCTTAATGTTTGGCAAGTGCTTTTTATCAGACCATGAATTTTCCATGGAAAAGGTTAATCATAATGATTTATCCGAATACAAAGTTTTAAAACATTTCCATATGATTGATAACAAGAACATAGCAAAGCAGGCCATACCACACAAAGGAGAGTCTTGGGTATTGAGAAGTCATGCTGGAACTGAGCGCATCCTAGCGGATTGTCTCCAAACCTTGTAACAACGAGAGGTGATGGAAAGAGAGAGTTCCTCCTTCAAAGGTGAGAGACAATAAATTAAACCTGCTCCACTCTGAGGTCCTCCTGTTTGTTATTTAAACCGTCAGGTATATCCTCAGATGCAGCGTAGGTATTCGAGAAGGAGGAATTACTCCAATCCATCACACTCCTGGGGATTTCAAGAAGCGGGGGGGGGGGGGGGGGGGGGGGGCAGAATGGAAGGGAAGCTCCAATTAGGCAGGGCAGGGTTATGTTTTTAGTTTTTGTTTGATGGGGTTGGGGGGGGGGGCGTTTTGCCGATTGGTGGGGGGGGGGGGGGGGAGGTAGGGGCGCCAGGACATTCAATAATAGAGGAGCTGGGTGGGGGCGAGGGGTAGCTCGAAACCGAGCTCTGCTAACATGTAACAACGAGAGGTTTTGGAAAGAGAGAGTTCCTCCTTCAAAGGTGAGAGGGCGATTAACCTGCTACATCCAGAGGTCCTCCTGTTCGTTATTTAAACCGTCAGATATATCCTCAGATACAGCGTATTCAAGAATCAAGGAGGAACTACTCCTATCCATCACACTCCTGGGGATTAGTGATGTGACGAGTCGAGTTGACTCGAGTCAGGAGCAGACTCGAGTCAAATCGGTCGTAAACTCGAGTACAAAAGACTCTTTTATTGTTTTGATATCCGAAACAAAGTGACTAAACGAAGTAAACACGAACTCTTATAGAGAGATTAAATTGCCAAACACAATAGAAATCAGTACAGCTGGAACAGTTTTTAGCGAATTTATACTATTTACGAGTAATGGACCAATGGACTGGAGCGTGGGAATGAGTGATGAAACGACGCTAGTTCGCCCTAGTGGAGGTTCGGAGAAGGTGGTATCAGTTGTTTGTTTACATTCTTTAATTGACCCAGAGTGTAGAAGCAAAAGTATTGCACTTTTGGCGTGGGAATGAGTGATGAACCGACGCTAGTAGACCGAGTCAAGTCGACCAATAGCGTTGCAGTTTCACGAGTCGACTCGCAAAGATTGGCTATTGGCTGAAAGCGAGTTGAGTTGACTCGCGAAACTATAACCCTATTGGTCGACTCCGAGTCGCCGCGGACCCGCATTAGGTAGCTACAGTAGGGATCGAGTTTCGAGTTGAGTCTGACTCAACTCGTAACTCGAGTTTGCGGGAGTTTGCGAGTCGAGTCACTTGAGTCAGGAAAGTACCTGACTCGTCACATCACTACTGGGGATTTCAAAAAGGGGCGGGGGGTAGAGTGTTAGGGGTGGCAGAGTGGAAGGGGGCTCCAATTAGGCATGCCAGGGGTATGTTTTTAGTTGTATGAGTTATTGCCCCTTTTGCCTATTGGTGGGGGGGGGGGGGGGGGCGCCAAGACCAATAATAGAGGGGCTGGAAGGTGGCGAGGGGTGGGTCGAAACCAATAATAGAGGGGCTGGAAGGTGGCGAGGGGTGGCTCGAAACCGAGTTCTGCTAACATGTAACAACGAGAGGTGATGGAAAGAGAGAGTTCCTCCTTCAAAGGTGAGAGGCGATTAACCTGCTACACCCAGAGGTCCTCCTGTTTGTTATTTAAACCGTCAGGTATATCCTCAGATACAGTGTATTCAAGAATCGAGAAGGAGGAACTACTATCCATCACAACCTAGAGTGCATAGATCAGAATGCTGTATGCTCGCATCTCAAAAATATTCAACATCAAGTAGTCAATCCCTTGATAAAAATTCAGATTAGTTGGATAAATAGACCAGGATGATGTAATAGTTTGGAGGAGGTTTGGCCTCAGTCATTTGGCGCTCGGTACTGGCATCATTTCCCAATGCCCCAGACTCTTTTACCACACAACAGAGATAAACTGAGGGCAAAAATTGTAAGGTTCAGTTAATATTTACTACCGGCTGGGATAAAGCCTGAGCGATTCCATTTGTGTGTTCTGTAACGATATTTCCCAACTGGATTAACATTTCTTCGTAAGGGAGAACGGACAGAAGTCTTCCTATTGAGTACATCAGTCGCACGCATTCCGCTTGCTGTAGGTGACCTTTTGCCAGAGCAGCCTGAAACAGAAGAATCCTGTGAAGTAGCATATTATATTATTTAGATAAATGAGTCATTCCCATTTTTGAAATATATGTCCCCCCCCCACATTGTACCAAAATAACGTAGCCTAAACGTCACGTGTGTTGCCATGATTAAAAAATAAGTTTAAGACTCCATGCTGTCTGGTTAGTCAAAGTTCTTTTCAAGAGAGAGATGCAGAACTACTTCAAAGTCATTCAACAACAGCACACTATCAAAGAACCTATAAAACCTGTGATTTTATAAAATAAATCTCAAGTATGTTACCCACTAAGCCGTTCAGTTAATTATAATTTTTTATCTAGCGCCCAATCATCCAAACATTTAAAAGCCATTCACGAATGAGGGTAATTTATCTCAAAAGCGATGGGCACTCCTTTGTAAAGACCCCACCCCAAGAGGTCTGGGACACTGGAACCTTCAAAAATCTGAAACCCAATGCCTAACTCTACAGGTAGGATGAGCTAGATGCCTCCCACAAATGCATGCTGTAGCTAAGCGATTGCAGAAGAGGGCGCCATATCGACGTTTTCCCAATTAATGTGAGCATCTGCATTTTCAACCAACCCATTTAGCGATTTTTTTACAAAAAAATAAACGAGTTGAAATTGTGCATTCAAGGGAATTTCTAGATGACCTCCACTTCTCCATGATTTTCGGATAAGTGACTTATACTATAATTCATTTGAATGTCAGAAGGAGTTTGTACCTGACACGACATGAGGAGGCTGGGCGCAAAAGGGGCCATGGACGTGGTGCATTCAAGAGTAATATCCTTGAGTGCCAGAGTTGCGCTGGTACTCGTCTCTGTGTCTTGGAACGAAGCAACCAGCGTAGGTATCAGCTGTCCAAGCACATCCGAGTGCCCGATCCACCACTCTGAATAAGCACCTGGAACATTTCATTAGATTTTGTACAATCGTAACATTGATAAAAACCAAATTATGAAAATCTACTATATTGATTTATGAAATAATTTGAATCAACATTCCAGTAGGCGCGCCTAGATGAGCCACACGACTGGCGTGTGCTGCACGCCGTGTGGCCGATCCTAATAATGTTTTTTTGACACTTGAGACTCGTTTTTCGTAACGTGTTAGAAGGTTATTTACTTTTTAAAAAAACAGTATTTCAAATAAACTCCGACAGATTTGGAAAAAAAAGAATGTCATAGCAAACACACTAGGTATTTCTAAAAATATTTACACAATTTAATTAGTAAAATGAGCATTACCCACGTATTATATTTTTTATTTTATTTTATTATATATATTTTTTTTTGTATAAATATATTTTTTTGAAATATAAGAAAGAACATTTTGAAAGATGTAGAGAACAAACAAAAAGAGAAAAATTTTGGGAAAAAATTCTATGTAAGTAACACAGGGCTTTTCATAACGGTAAAATTACTTTTCGTAGGTGGTAAGTAAATGAAAGAAACAGAAGAAAAAAATTTGAAAATTTGACAAAATCATCAAATGTTTCTGGGTTTTATTCTGAAAGCTCCTTGAGAATCCGTCTGATCTGTATAGGCAAAACAAATTGAGGTAACCTAAAATAATATTAATTTTCGTGATTATGGTAGGTGAAGTTTGAGAATTTGACAAAATCCTCAAAAGCTTCTGGGTTTTCTTCTGAAGGTTTCTGCACTATATGTCTGACTGAATACCTCACTCTCTCAGGATTTTTCTTCTACGCCAACCCTCTGAAATTCAAACATTTGTGGTTCCGCACTGCACCATCAAGATGGTTAACCTAGGTATGTAAAAATGATGTAAAAAGTACATACCAATGGCGTGGTTCAAGGCGTTGATGACGTTTTTGTTGGACAGAGCAAACTGCGGAATGTTGAGAAGTAGAGAAATTATGGCCGTTCTTTCCAATTCTGCCGCTCCTCCGTTTGAGGGGTCATCCCGGATTCCTGTTGCCACAGCTCTGTCACCTGCTGGGTTCATAAATTCTATAAAAATTTAAAGATTATGACTTGTTATTGTGTTGAGTTAAGGATAAATTATAAAGTTGAACCCTAGGATTCAGGCCCATGTTATACACACAGGAGGTACGGGGATAGACAAATACAGGTAATGGAGGTTCCTAGAAGTCATGTATCCCTACTCTGTTATTCTATGGATATATCAGTTTTTCAATCCGCTGGTTCCGAAACTATAAATCCCTCCAGACACAATCCAGTTTTTTATTACTTAGCCTGCTGTCGCAGTTCGGACCTTCCCAATATTTATAGGGTAGCATCTCAGCCAACAGTGTTATTGGAATTAACTCCACTTGTGTTTATTGACAACTAAACATGTCATAAAAACACATGTTGAGAATGTTCAGAACAGTCTCGTGTTGTGTTGTGAAAAGTTTACGAAAATATATTTTATTATTTTGTAAACACGGGATTTCTAATTATAAGAGGTTATAGACTCAGCGTGCTTGTGAAAGTGTTCAAGAACCCAAGATGAACAACATCAGAATTGAAACACTTGGGAAGGACAATTATGACACTTGGGTGATCCAAGTTGAAGCCCTGTTGAGAAAGAACAAGTCGTGGGATAATGTGATTGGAAAAATCGTGAAGCCTGCGGCAGATCCTCCCCGTGAAACTTTTGAATTAGAAGTTGCGAAATGGGAATCGGACGACCAAGATGCAAAGGCAGACATTATACTCACGTTATCACCATCCGAAGTGAAACATGTAAAACATTACAGAACTGCAAATGAAGCATGGAAAAAGCTCAAAGAGGTTCATCAATCTACAGGTCCTGCTAGAAAAGCCACTCTGTTGAAACAGCTAATATTGAGCAGAATGACAGAAGGACAAGACGTTCGGGAACATCTGTCACAATTCATAGATGCAGTTGAAAAATTGCAAGATATGAATGTGCAAATTCATGATGACTTGCTCACGATCATGATGTTGTATAGCCTTCCTCAGTCGTATGAAAACTTTAGATGTGCGATAGAATCTAGGGATGAATTGCCTAGACCAGAAGCCCTTCGAATAAAGATCGTTGAGGAAAGTGAGGCTAGAAAACAGAATCTTGGAATATGTAAATCAACACATGAAGATGCTCTGTTAGCAAAGAAACAACATAACAAACCGAAATCCCGTAAGAATGAAGAACGATTCAAATTCAAATGCCATATCTGCAAGAAATTCGCCGGACACAAAGCTATTGATTGCCCTGAAAAAAGGAAACAAAAAGAAGAAAGAGGGGAAGCCAGTATTTCATGTGCACTGATAGCTGGTGAATCGGATATGTCAAAATGGTGCCTAGATAGCGGTTGCTCATCACACATGTGCAAGGACGAGGAAAGTTTTGTTAAGGTGGAGAAAACAGAACAAGATCGCGTAAAACTTGCCAGTGACGACGTAATAACTGTAGAAGGAATAGGTACTTACTGTACCAGTAAATGTGAAAAATGGTGAAAAGAATCGTAACATAATCCTGGAAAAGACGTTGTTAGTGCCAGACCTGAGAATGAACTTAATGTCAGTTAGTAAAATAGTTGATAGAGGGAATACCGTTGTTTTTGACAAAAGAAATGCTACAGCATACGACAAAAATGGTGAAGTCATACTGTCAGCAAATCGGATAGGGGATTTGTTCTATCTGCGCACTCACCCTAACGAAGAAAATGCGTGTGCAATGAACGGAAGAACTAGGAAAAATAATATTGACGTTTGGCACAAACGCTTCGGACATGTGAACGAATTCGACTTGAAGCGAATGGCGAAAGGCAAAGCAATGGGACTGAATTTAAAAAGTGACGTGAAAATGTCCTCATGCAAAACATGTATCCGAGGAAAGATGTCACAAACTCCATTCCCAAAGAAATCTGAAAGAAAAACTACCGAAATTCTTGAACTGATCCATACAGACATTTGCGGGCCGATGAGAGTAAAATCCATTGGTGGGTCTTCGTACTTCATCACATTTATTGATGACGCAACTCGATGGTGTGAAGTAGATTTTCTGAAGAAGAAATCGGATGCTTTGGAGCTATTCAAGAAATTCAAGAATAGAGTCGAAAAACAGACGGGGAAAAAGATCAAATGTATTCAGTCTGATAATGGTCTAGAGTATAACAACAATGAGTTTAACAAATTTCTTCAAGAAGAAGGAATAACGAGAAGACTAACCGTTCCTGAAACCCCTCAACAAAATGGAATAAGTGAAAGAAAGAACCGAACTCTCGTCGAAATGGCACGTTGTATGATGTTGGAGGCGAACATGGCACCAGCGTTTTGGGCAGAAGCCGTTAATACTGCAAACTACATCAGGAACAGATGCCAATCGAGAAGTATCGGGGATAAAATACCATTTGAACTGTGGAAAGGGGAAAAACCATTTGTTAAGCACTTTAAAATATTTGGTTGTAAAGGATATTCACTGGAAAAACGGAAGGGTAGGGGGAAATTCGAATCGAAAACAAATGACTGCATTTTCTTAGGCTACTCAGACGAAACAAAAGGGTATAAAGTGTGGTATCCAAAATTACACAGAACCGGAATAACGAGAGATGTCGTGTTTCTCGATGAATTTAATTCCGACCCCCTAACATTTGAAGAATTCTGTGTGGAGCCGAAAGTATGTGAGAAGAAAAGTAATCACGGGGCAGCCATTGAAATCGAAATTCCAACCAAAACCTATGAGAAGTCCGAAGATGAAACACCAATCATAAATGAACATACAAACAATAATTTAAATGAAATCTTGTATGAAGAATATGAAGATATTTCAAGTGATTGCTTGAGTGAACATGAACCAGGAAATGAAAATTTAGCCGGAATGCCAGAAACAAGGAGGGGAAATGAAATTGAGGTAACCCAAGAACCTGAAGTACATGAACTAAGAAGATCACAAAGAATCCCGAAACCTAAAATATTTGATTGCTGCGCTGTTCCAAACTCAGAAATACAGACAGTTGGAGAAATTAGGGTGAAGGATGCACTTTCAGGACCGAACAGAAATGATTGGGAGAAAGCAATAGAAGCTGAATACCTAGCACTTCTGAAGAATCGCGTTTGGGATATCATTGACAAACCAGCAGATCGTCAAGCCGTTGGAAGTCGATTGATTCTTTCAAATAAATACAAGAAAGATGGCACTCTCGAACGACGGAAAGCAAGACTGGTTGCTAAAGGATTTAATCAGCGTGAAGGAGTTGATTTTCACGAAACATATAGACATTTGTCACCACTTCATCAGAGGCGCAGTGGAAGATGGAAAAATCATCATCAAGCACATGCCAACGGAGAGGATGGTGGCTGATATTTTGACGAAGCCGCTCCCGGGGCCTCGGCATTCTATGTTGAGGGCAAGCCTGGGAATAGTCCAATCCCAGACTTGAGGGGGAGTATTGGAATTAACTCCACTTGTGTTTATTGACAACTAAACATGTCATAAAAACACATGTTGAGAATGTTCCGAACAGTCTTGTGTTGTGTTGTGAAAAGTTTACGAAAATATATTTTATTATTTTGTAAACACGGGATTTTTAATTATAAGAAGTGTCCTGTGAGTAGATATGTAATGTTTCGCTTTCGGAGGGTATAATCAGTCGGTTTGATTGGCCCCTCCCAGGGGTATAACACCAATATTCGGTTCTTTTATTATCTTCCCACTTGTTTATTTGTTCTAAGTCTTGTTCTAGTTATAAAACACTAGGTAATCCCGAGTTGAGGTTCAGGACCAAATTAATAGGAGAGATTCCAATGTCATTTTAACAAGACGGTCGGCTTCATCATTACCTTATATTCCCACATGCCCAGGTACCCAAAGTAGAGTTATTCTGTGACATGGTGGTGTCCTGATTGAAAAGAAAATTGTTGAGCACTGTGAGTTGGAATGGTGAGGACGAGAGTCCTATTAGCCGGGTCTGAAATACGGTAGCCGGATTATGATACATTTATCTTGCCTATTCTAATGGTCGGATTAATCAAACTATAGCAGGCCTAATCTAATAGCCTGATCTTTAATACTGTAGCTCAAGCTCAATAAATCTCATAGTCAGCTTAAATAAACTAGCTCTAATAATCCCAGCTTAGAAATATCATAGCTTGATAGGAGAGTTTGAGACCGTGGCTGAGATCTGTCACCGTCGCTTTAACTAATTAATGAAAAAAGGTACTCAGGAGGTTCGTAGAGAAACAAGTTGCTTAGTGGGCAAGAGCAATATGAACACCAGCCCGGTTAGCCGCCTTATTTATATGTTAGTCCCCACTGGGGACTTCTCTTTCCAGGGTAGATGATCTACCCTCTTAACCAGGTATGACCCAGATTGAGTTCGAATCATGTATATTTGGAATAAACTAAAATATTTCACAAGTCGGGCACGACAGTCTGTTTCCTAGAGCAGCCTGCTTATGGGAATTTAAAAAACTCCAGGTCAACTGAGAAGTAATGGCGTAGGATGATATTTCCTTTTAAGCTAACTGGTTATTGTTATAGCTGATATATGTTGTAATTGTTATAGCTGATATTGCCTTTTAAGGTAACTGGCTATAAGATAATATGTAAATTTTTGTTCCTTTGAGTCGTTTTCTTACTACCAATGTAAGACTAAACTTGACAATACTGTTTCCGATCCATTTATAGGACCCAAAAACATATCGATGAAATATCTACCACTATTATTATTATATGTTAACGGAAATATCAAGAGAAAAATCTCTCCAGACCTTCTTGTTATGAAGGCAATGTATTGTAAGAAAAGGATAGTATGTTCTCACCTTCTTCCCCACTCTCTTTCTCAGGGTCTTCATAGCTCCAAGCCATCTCCGCAAGGGCGAACACAACATGGAGAACAGCTTCAACTTCCTGCCAAGTCTCTGCCCTTGCCATGGTATTCGTCAGGAGAGATATGAGGTAGTGTCTGACAATGAAATAGCAGCTCACCTGTGCAATGAATGGAAGACAGAATTAGCTGTTGAGTAACATGGGCTCACATCGGTATTTAACAAATTAGGGCACCCTAGTTGGTAGTCTATACTTTTTACAGTGAGGATTCAATTTTTGAAGGATCTTTGCATTCTTGAAAAGTTTAGAAACTCGAATGCCTTACAGCAAGATGAAGAGATTTTTAAATTAGAGCCGATATTTTCAATAATGCTAAGTGAATGTGACTAGAAAATGAGAATAGGATAAGAAGTCTACTTCTTTATTAAGTGAAAAACGAAAATTGAAGAGCTATAATGTTGACTGATTTTGAGGGTTAGGCAATCATCAATAACAAACAGTAACTCTTCATTTTTCATCATTCTCCAAATCGAATCCAAACCTACCAAAACATCCAAACTTAAACCCACCAAAATCTTCATGTTTAACCATAATCAATAATTAAAGTCACAATAATCAGCTTACAATGGTGTCAGCAATGTCTTGGCGGTATATGCGCAGGAGCTCAGCTTCTGATGCTGTCAGAGTGACACCGTCTGGCGGCTGCTGACTTTTGTACAGGAGGACTTGACAAAGCTCTTCGTAGACGGGGACAACATAGGGTGACGCTGCTCTCATCTCGGTCTCTCGAAGAGCAGTCAAATCATCCTAGTCACGAAACAAATAATAAAATAAATAAATAAATAAATAATAATTAACACTGTTTACATATAAAAATCCCAAGTGATCCTATTTACAGTCTAGATTATATGGGAAATACTTTAGCAATCTTCAATATCTTCATTCTTGGAGAGATAAATTCAAAGGCAAGCTTCATCGGGTCAAGATAGTGCATATAGGATCCTCATGATGAAAATGAATAAATTTGTTATGGGATGCAACATAAAGACTAGATCAGTGGATAGATTTTACGAAACGAAATATACATACAATATACATGCATAAATGTACGTACATTGAAAACCAATTGAGACTCACTTGTAGCATATACCAGAATGGAAAGGTCAGGTGGCTTTGCATTTCCGTCGTGGGGTATGAACCTGGAGACTTGGTGCAAGCGAGAAGGGAATGAATGAGGCCTGAAAAATACAACGTAAGTATTAAAATATCGAATACCTACATAAGTACACGCATGACAAAATTATTTATAAGTATTCTAGCCTAGGGAGGATTTACCTGTAGCAACAGAAATCTGCCAAGTGTCACCTGATGCGAAACAGGGGAGGAGCAGATGGCAATGAGATTCTCCAGCACCGATTAAAACTCTGTACACGCCCACAACGAAGTCCTGGAAAAAATAGTGTTAGATTGCATCACTTCATAAACAAGCAAAGTATATGGGCAGACCTCATGTGGACACCTCCCAATGATCATCATTAATTATCAACAAGAACGTGTGAGCATGTTAAAACCTTTAAGCACCTTCACTACTTCTATCTAGCTATCTACTCAATAAATCAAGCCTTCAAGTTAATGAACTACTCTCATAAGTGACCGTCCAGATATCACCTGTTATCCTGACGGCAAGACTGGTTGTTCCAGAATTCTCTCTATCTCTCTCGGACAAGTAATATCTTTACAAGCCTGAATGCACGATAAGTGTCTATACTAATGAGACTAATCATACTTGCTTTGCTGTAAGTAGCCTAGCGTATATTTTATTGAAGCAGTCGTGTTTGATGTCCTGTATTAGACATGTAATGAAAAGGTAGTGCTGGACGGTAAAATCTCTTGTAATGGGCACCACCCAATAATGGACGTTTCATCATCAATAGGAACGTGTGAGAATGTTGAACGTGAATTTTCACAATCTAATGGACCCAATTCACTCTCAATATGAGGGTAGTTAGGGATGCAGTAAAAGTTTGATTCGATTAGATCTACGATGGCCTTTGCGCAGGCGCAAACTCAAATCACAATCATGAGCAAAACGTCGAAAATATTTTATGGTATTTTCCGTGATCATGAGGGTTAGATTCAAGGGATTCATCGCTGTTAGCATTATTATGGGGCAGGATATACAGTAGTTAATGATTATTATAGATTACCTACTTCCAATAATTGCATCTCATAATTTCGCCACTGTGAAAAGAATTGAAACGATTTACCTGAATTAGGCTTTAATTCACTTAAATAACTCTACACGAATAATGAAATAATTGAATTGAGAAATTTAGGCTTGATTATCCTTGACGATCAACCAGTAGCAACAACAATAATAATACACTGAATCACCACAGCCACCAAAAAATTATGAAATCCTGGGTGAGAGCTAAGCAACTTCCGTGGGGCGAAACTAATGTTCACTCCATTGCTTCACGTTTCACGTGTTTATTACATGCACAACTCCTGGATATGCTGAAGAATGAATGGAAACGGAAAAGGGGTGGAGTGGGTGGCCACCCGATAAATATCATATGACCCAGACTAATAGAGAAGACAGGGGACAGGCAAGCCAAACGATCCCAGTGCGATGGCGGCTGTCGTTAGCCATTCAATGCCGAAATACGTTTTGGGCACCCTCCATTCTTCTTCTTGTCCGAAGGAAGCTTACTATTTCCCAGTAAATCACGTTATATATGTCATATGACCCAGGCTGATAGAGAAGACGGGGGACAGGCAAGCCAAACGATCCCAGTGCGATGGCGGCTGCCGCTAGCCATTCAATGCTGAAAGACGTTTTGGGCACCCTCCATTCTTCTTCTTGTCCGAAAGAAGCTTACTACATCTAGTCAATCACGTAATATAAATATACAGGGTGTTCACACTCAAGATTGTTAACCTCCTAGGGGTCAATTCTACAACTAATTTCCAACAAAAAGTTCTATAACTACGCATGAAACATCACCATTCCACTCTGGCTTCTCAAGACTTTTCGGAACTTCTTATCCTGTATATTGTTAAGCACACTATACAGTACATATAAATTACACTAATATATACATTCACTTAACAACAACTCGGCAAACATCTTTACGAGGTTCTGCACAATAACAAGGCTAAAGCTGAGAAGACAAGAAGAAGTGAGTTACATTCATATTTACAACCCATGAGCATGTGCCACCATTAGGCCATTTAACTCAAATACATGTAGAAACAACTGAAACTCATGGGGACTAACTTGATTTTCAGAAGATGGTACGAGCTGGTGTAGCTGTAGAATCATTTCAATGGCTTGTAGGACTGGGCGAATTTGGTACTGGTGACGATTGGTGGTAACTATATGTAAGAGCGCCTCCAACTCGTTTTCACAAGATCTGAATAACAAAAGATGGATTGTGGTTACAAAACTAGCACCGTAAGTATCAATTGTTGGACAGTCAAGTACTGGTCAATTTTAATGCGATTTTAGGGTCATCACCCAATAGGCAGTCAGGATTGAGTGTGAAGGAAACAAAAGGAGAACAGAAGAGATTGTCAATAATTGCCCGATGATAGAAAAAACTGAATTAGAAGAGGAATCAACTCACTCGAGAGGGTCAGAAGCTTGTGATCGCACGATGTTGACCAGCTTTTGGATGAGGTTAAGATTTTCTGACAAGGGCTGATTTCCTATAGGGAGCCATGCTGTGAGCGCCTTCGCTGCCTGGTTTCTAACATCGCCGCTCGCGCCATTCGCATCCATGAGGTTTTCTAGGAGCGCCATGACTAAAATATTTAAATTCAAAGCAAATTGATAATGCATGTCAATTTATTGTTATAAATATAGAAGTAGAACAAACAATTGAAAGGTTTATAGGTTAAGGTAATAGGTTAAGAGGCCAGATGGTCAACATACAGACACCCAAGGGTGGTATGTATATTCATGATTATGCATTATCATCATGAAGGAAAAGATGACTTTTCAAATCAATCAAATTTAATGGAATGAAGACAACCTAAGAACCTAAATTTAGTTTCTGGAACTGAACAATTTAAATCTTTGGTTCTAAGCACACACCTTTCCCTCTAAAATATTATCAGATTAATTGATGATTCAATCAAAAGGTAGGTACTACAGGTGAAAATCATTTGGCAAAGAAGTCGTTTATGAGTGAATCAAAGAGTAACACGTAAATTAATATAAGTTCACTATTTGTTACAATATTTGTCTGTATGTATAATAAGTATGATAAAAAGTATTATAAAAGATTTCAATAAAAGGTATTATAGTAAAGAGCATTATAAAAAGTATAATAATCTGGGTACCTTTGGGAGTGGCTTTTTCCATTTCTAACTTCACAGCGTTTCGGTGAGCTGAATTTACGATCATCGTACTCCACTGAAATAATGAATGAGAAACGGCAAGTTATTGAATACAGAATTAAACTATGAACAACAGCGAATTGAAATTGACTGAGAAACTATATGATCTTATGATGCCATCTCTTCATGTTAAATCACAGTACTGACACTCAAAGGTTCCATATGGGGAGATACAGGTAATCATACAAGAGTAAGGATATTCAGTCACTATGTTATGCAAATACATATTATCGTTTATGACTATCCTAAACTTGAGAAGAGTTGGAATAAATTTATTGGTTCGCACTTCAGTACTCAACTAAGAAAGATGAATTTTTGTTTCATGACAAAGGTCACCAAGTTACACAATCCACACGCTGAATTGCGACTCAGGTGCATTCAATGAATAGAACAGCACTGTATTTTGCATCCTTCGAAGTAGGGACCAAAAAAGTATTAGAGAGGGATTGGGAATTTTATCATCTGGGGGGAGCCACAGCAGATGCTGACCTGATAAAGTCAAGAGAGTCGAATTATTGTCTTATCTTGAAGTGACGCTACTAATCTTCAAGTAACGTCGAACCACCAAAGGGATTTTCCCCGTGTGTTCAGTTTCCAGTATTTCTAAGTTTCTTAGTTCTTTCCTTATTCACAAAAAGGTTTTGCAATGGCAGATTTTGAAAATGTATGAACAAGAAAATAAATATAATTTTCATGAATCATGAATATCAACAATAAATGAATATCACTGTTATCGATGCGTAAGGTTAATTTGCCACAGGGAGGAAGAGATGAGATAGGTAGGTTCGAGATTAAGCATATTTACATTACATAAGTTGGTGGTGGAAGTGGCAATCAATCTGTTTTAAATCAACTTGAAAGGTTTAAAAAATAACAACGTACTTCTTCTGGTATGACTGTCAGAACTTCAAGTAGGATCCATATCGTACGGTCAGGTGGGATATTGGGCAAGTTTTCAGGTCTGAAGATGCAGAGGATGTCTTCCAAAGAGTGGTGCCAATGGTTAGGAGACGTTCTTATCAAATACGTAGCAAGCTGGAAAATACAGCACACGAATTAAAATAATTTCAAAACAAGGTCATTGAAAATTTATTAGATTTAGAGATAAAGAATTTTTAGGTTTTCTTGACACAGACCTGTATAATATGTTGGTAGACAATAGAGAGTTCCTAAAGCGATAGGGAGATAGAGATGAGGCACCTTATCGTGAACGGAAAACACTACTGCGCATGTGCAGACAGATGAGGCGCCTCATCTCCAATAAGACAAATTTATTTCACCTAAACATGAGACGCTTTATCCCAAACCAACCTATCTCATCTCTTCCTCCCTATCGCAAAGTAACCTTACACATCGATAACAGTGATAATCATTTCTCGTTGGTATTCATGATTAATGAAAGTTATATTCATTTTCTTGTTCATTAATTTTCAAAATCTGCCATTGCAAACCCTTTTCGTGAATAAGAAAAGAACTAGGGAACTTAGAAATGCTGGAAACTGACACACAGGATAGGCGGGAAAATCCCCTTGGTGGTTCAGCGTTACTTGACGATAAGTAGCGTCACTCTAAGATGAAATGCCTCTTGGTTTTATCAGGTTACCATCCGCTGTGGCTCCCCCCAGAAGATAAAATCCCCAAGCACCTTATCCCAATTGACTTATCGTTTAGGAACTCTCTAATATCTTAATCTAATACCTAGAGCATACGTAATATGGAAAAGATGAGAAATGTATTCCAATGCTGATGTCTGATATTCTATTTTAATTCGTGAATAATACATCATGAAACCTGTGAAGATTTCACTAACATGGATTCAATACTCGTGTGAGAATGAGCAACTCGAATAAGACATGTCCTAGATGGGCCTATAAAGGCCCATTTACACTGAGCGTGCACTATTTGCAGGCGTTTGTAAACAGGTCGTGCCACACCACGCAGAACGATTGCAAACGCCAAAAACGCTGCAAATTATTTCACAAAGGTTTATTATTTTTTCAATTGAGTATGATCGCAGTTTTAGTTGGCTTGCGTACGTCATAACGTCGTACGTCCAGACTCTTCGGCGTGTCCTATTTCGAGTTGCCACAACCTATACTTCTATAATTATATACCTACGCATGTTTATATTTCTTGATTTGAGCTCCTATCTATTCAAATAAGTATTGCCTTAATAATATCATTATCTAAGTATGTACGAAAAGTCGAGAGGATATATGTTATTAAATATGAGTAGGCAAAGCATTGGTATTAACACACAAATATGACCTAGAAAAAAACATATATATTCTCCTACGCCCCAGGCGCCATTCCGCTTTCCGCCACGGTGTATATGGGTGTTACTTGTAAAAGTAATATACATCCGTTATCCTACGCCCCTTCAAGGCGCCGCGCCTCCTCCCCTCCCCCCTCATGACCCTCTGCCAATGTTTTCATCATTCCACTAAGCGTGCCAGGCGTGTGCGCGTACGCCAGTCTAACACCCGAAGCCTCGAAAAAGACACTTTTTCACCTAGTTTTGGCTCATAGCACCCATGGGTGTGGAACGATCGAGCTGGCGAGAAGTTAGGACCAACTAGACCCCAAGTGGAGGCTATGTGCGAAAGAACGGATTTTTAAATTCAATTCTAAGGCCTTTTATGGCCCGGACGGCGAACGGCGGACGGACATTGCAAATTTGGATTTTACGCACTTTGAAACGTAAAATGAAAAAGTTTGAGGGGGGGGGGGGGGGGGGGGTGTTATAAAAATTGTTTGCTATACGATCACATAGGCTTATTATTGACAATAATAAACCAAAAGGAGGGTGTGCGTTTACACTGCCTGGGCACGGCCAACCAAACAGTTATTCTCGGGCAAGGAACATGAGCCTGGAAAAACTTAAGTCGGCAGAGTGACCCCGCGCACGAATGAACGCTGTTCACAAATATTGCACGGTGCGGGTGAATGTTTACACAGCATGCGCACCATGTTCGTGACCGTTCACAAACCCTGCATGCGAAAGATGCATGCTCAGTGTGAATGGGCCTTAAAGGCTATAAGGAGTGATGAGCGTTGAATACGTTTTTCACCACCATTTCGAATTTTAGTTCCATAGGTTGAATAGCAATGGAATTAGTTCCAGAGATCACGAGGCAACGGTAACACAATCCTTCTTGTGTATGGCGTTGTTAGACGACCATGTTTGGAAAGAAAGTCTGTAAAAACATATTCTACGTTGAAAGATTATTATATTTTCCTTTATGAAGACAATATGTGACTTACAGCAATGCAGAGCCGGTTCAACACGATTTTCGGCCCAGACGAGTATAATACGATTGCTTCCAATATCCGTTGTTTCAAGTTGTCATACTGATCTTCGGGGACTTCCGTCCAGTTTTTCATGAGTTTAGTGTGTAGGGTTGTTGCAGCGAAGAATTGAGCCTCGCATGACTGAAAGAAAACAAAAATCAAACCCTTCATTATCTGAAACCGAAGAATACCTACATCATAATAACGACAGCTTCCTTACATTTTGAAATCTCTCAAGGCACCCGGTCGGCATCCCCCCCCCCCCCCCCCCCCCCGGCGTTCAACCGATTTCAGTGATTTTTTTTCTCGTAACGTTAGACCGGAGAAGCAGTCTCGAACCGTTATAAAATAGTTCGTGGCTCGAGATTTTGGCCAGAACTTTTAGTTCGAGACATGCGCAGTAGATGTTTATCACAGATTACGGGTTTAAGACACCCGTCTCCCGTAAGGTACCAAGTCTGAAAACCGTTCGAACTAGAGTTGGAAATAACAGTCCTGAACGCCTCAAAGCACTCCCTTTTCAGTTCCATTGGTTCTGGCTCGATTCCGATCTGATTCTCCTTTAATCTTCTAAATTTCAAATTAACATAGAGGTTTTCAGTTACGTCAATATTACAATAATCTAGGTAGTATCATGAATGTCTTATTTTTTTCTACTTTGGAGCAATCTAGCGACAGTAGCAATCAACATTGTGTAACATTGTGATTAACAGATACAAACTTTGACCGAAATTTGAAGGGTTAAATATGCAATAATATTCTGATAAGTAATAATTATGGGAGGAATTGGACTCGTGCCCGACCAGCATTGGTCGGATAATGATTGTTGAACTCAACCCTGTTTGTTCTCAGGAGAGTCTGGGGGATTTTCTATGTGTATAATTTGGAGATTGGATGTTTTCAAGCTTACGTCATAGATTAGTAGGCCAAATAGATTTGAATGGTGAGTATAGTTTGGTGGTCTGGATGCTCGTATCTCAAATGTAAAAAAATATCCTAAATCAATCCTTTTGGTAAAATGTTATAGATCTGTTGGACAAATAGATCAAAATCTGTAGTTTGAATGGGGAGATCTTCCAGACTCTCCTGAGATCGTACGGGGACAAGTCGAGCTGTCATTGCCCGACTAATTGCTTAACGAGTCCAACAACTCCCGAAGTGAAGTTTTTACTTATTGCAATACTAATAGCAAAATTTGTATCTAAACCCCACAACTTTCAATCAAAGTGTGTATCTTTATAGTTATAGATCGACCCTTATCATAACTCTTACAGTCGAAGAGGTTTGATCACACCGGCCTCATAGCTCAGATCATTGGAGTGTTGCAACTATGGAAATTTCCCGTAGTTGTAAGGACGCGAGTTCGAACTCCCATCGAGTTATCAGATATTTTTGGGCCGTTACAGTGGCGCAGTCGAAATAGGACCCGAAATCATACGAAACAATAATTTATTAAATCCCTCTCGAGCCAAAAGACTGTTTAACATTACATTTCCTGTTGTTAGCACCTTTCACTTTCTCACTTGAGTCAAAACGCACCGTGACAATGACCTCGCTCAACTGCTGACTTGTTCCAGCGAGCATCTGCTGAGCCAGCGGCCAGCAGTTTCACTTCGTCATTCGACCTACCCCAAACCAGCCGAGACGGCTGGTATTTGACTCCGGGGAAATGTTACGCTCTAGGAAAATAACTCTCACAGTCGAAGAGATTTGATGACACCAGCCTCATAGCAAATCATTGGAGTGTTGCAACTATGGAAATTTCCCGTCGTTAGGACACGAGTCCGAACTCCTGTCGAGGTATCAGATATTTTTGGGTCGTTACACACGTCTACCTAATGGGTATAGAAACATTTTTTCTATCTATGCTGCTTATTTCGTATCTACTTTCCTACAAAAGTAAAATGGTGTTTAAACTTCTACTTTCCGACGTATAAAGTGCGTACCTACTTTTAATTTAATACTACTTAGCGTCCAGTAGCTCAACGTCCTTAACCACTTGTATAAATAAAGATGAGTTTCATCAGCAGATTTAGACAACCAATTCATTTATGGTAACAAGGGGTTTTTTCAGTTCCCAGTTACCACCACAGTGCGGAGACAGCCTGTGTCTAGGTAGTTTCAATAATTGAAAACCGCAGAAGGCAAACAATTAGGTAAATATGTTTTCAGGAGTGTATGGAGAGAGCATTAGGCAAAATGGTGAATCATATGTAGCTATGATACGATGATGTAAGGACGTATACGATACATTAGATGCCCATTATCAACAAGTCAAGAAAGCAACGAAGAAGTCAACAAGGTAATTGAAAGCAAGTGAAAATCTTGTAATATTGGATAACTAGGTGCTGTAAACCTCACTTTTGGGGCCACAATGACATGAAACGAAATTTTGACAACTTATATAGGAAAGTAACTTTAATTTCACAGCTTTGGAAATTTTCGGCCTCGAGTGTGAGGGTGCACCTCAGCTCTAAAAATACATACCAGTTGAAAAATCAGCTACGATACCATAGTGTTTCTATGAATATAAAAATTATTTATAAGTTAAGTAGAACAGCTTACTGACATAAATAAGTAAATTCATACTCGCCACTGTCACGGGGTCAAGTGCATTGAAAGATACCTACTCTAGTAGGTAGTTGATTAACGAAAAACAAATTTTTACCCGAGATTCTTACCGTTTTGTTGAACTTCAATAAAAATCTACTGAAATAACGTACCCTGTTGGGTTGAAGGAGTTCCCAGACGAAAGCCCAGGCGTTGGAGGAATTCTGTACGGCGGTCAACCATTGGTGAGCCTCGGCCTGTAGAGTCGAGTTGGTATGATAAAATTGCGTCAAAGCGCTTTCCACGTTCTCCAGCGTGATGTCCATTATAGACGGGCTGTCCTTTAAAACTTTATCTTCCGAGGATTATAACGTTAAAATCCGTGCGGACGCTTCAAGAAATACAAAGCCCGACGGTAAAACAACATGATTCAGCTATAAAGTTGTCTGAAATTTCCCAACAAACTTCACGAAAACGGAGGAACGAACGACAGAGTGCGGGAGAACAGCTGAGCGATATCAGGAGACAGAAGAGTTGCCAACATTGAGAGAACAAAAACCGTAGCTTGGGTCAGGTTATCCAACCATCGTCCAAAAACTCGCGCGCTTTTTGTTGATTCAAATGTTAGAACCAAGTGTCTGTCCCAGGTTTTTTTAATTGACCAAATCAATTCCTAATCTCAAAAAAAATAAAATAAAATAAAATAAATAAAAAATAAATAAATAAATAAATAAAATAAAATAAAAATAAATAAATAAAAAACCAAGTGTGCTAAAGACCACACGGGAGAAGTGTAAACTTCTATGACGATTTTCTGCTAAATATAATAAATATAAAATATATTATGGAAATGATTTTGGTTGCCGAAAAAATCTTGTAAAGGCCAATTTCAAAGTATACAAAATTTTTATTCAAACATTATTAAACTTTTCTTACACATAAACTAATCACAACATTGTTTCTATATTTTAACACAGAATGTGTTTTAGCCATGGACTAACTAGCCGAAAATGGAACGCGGGATGGTAACGAAATGTGTGACGGATGATTTTCACGTACAACCGAGTCGTTGCTAGGGAAATGGTACCCTTCGTCGTTTTTCATCCCACAAAATTCGTTGACCATTCGTTCGAAAGCTCTCGATTTATCCAACAATATTATGTTAACTACTGCGAAGTGCGTGTCCAACAAACTGAGTTATGAGCATGGTTATATAAATAATTGTTTACACACAGGTGATCATTCTCAATAATTGATATTGTGAACATGATTGCAACCGCTTGTTAATTTCTGATGATTTCATTGAGCTTGTGTTTCGATGATTTGATTCATAGCAGGTGATCTGAGTATTACGAAAACGGTTTGATTTGTGAAGCGGAGGTTAAATAATTTGAATAGGTAATTTCTATACTTTACACTCTAGGAAGCTGTAATTTCGTTTGTAGCCTCTTTAAGACATTTACTTGACGATGCTCAGGGTCCGGATCAGATGTGTGGCTCTTAAAGCTAATTTCTATGCTTTACACTCTAGGAAGCTGTAATTTCGTATGTAGCCTCTTTAGGACATTTACTTGACGATGCTCAGGGTCCGGATCAGATGTGTGGCTCTTAAAGCTAATTTCTATGCTTTACACTCTAGGAAGCTGTAATTTCGTATGTAGCCTCTTTAGGACATTTACTTGACGATGTCCAGGGTCCGGATCAGATGAGTGGCTTTTAAAGCTAATTTCTATACTTTACACTCTAGGAAGCTGTAATTTCGTATGTAGCCTCTTTAGGACATTTACTTGATAAATCGCTCTTGATTTATCACGAATTTATTTCGTTTTTTTTTTCGTAGTTTCATACTATAACTATATAAATTGATGTTATAAATGAATAGTAAACAATGACGCTTGTTTGGTTGTCACTTGGTTGCGCGACAACGCAAACACATTCTGTGTTTCAATAATTTCGTCTGAAGTATGTAAATAGAGGTAACCGGGGGTCCAGGGGGCTTGCCCCCTGGCGAGGCGCGGAGCGCCGAGTTCTGTTTACATTATTATTTTATTCTTTATTCATTAACCGTCAACAACAGTGTTGATTGATTACAATCATCTGACGACTCTAGAAAAGAAATTATTGGCTCATGGTAACTGAAATAAGAGATAAATGTTCTTGACTCAATTTTGTGTAGGTAATTTTCTGTTACGGTGCGCGTCTACAATTACTAGGTATAAGCAAGTTTAACTTCTCAACCAAGTGACAACAAAACAAGCGGCATTGTTTACTAAGATATCCATTTATAACATAAATAAATATACAACTACGACATGAATGGAAGAACAAGTACGAAAGAAATTGCCTGATAAATCGAGAGCTTTCCAACGAGTGGATAACGATTTTTGTCCGGTGAAAAATAAGAAGTTTCATTTCCCCAGCAACGGCTTGGTTGTACATGAAAATCAAAAGAAAAAACAGCGTGACGGTAAAATCGTATTCACACCCCGCTAAATTTTTCGACGCGGTGCACCTAGGTATAGAAATTTACACTTCAATAAAATAAATAAATAAATTTAAAAAAATAAAGAGTAAGAAATGTAGGTACTTATTTTCAGTTGTTACTAGGGTCGGGGAGGGGGAGAGAGAGAGTGCGTACCTGTTTCTCATAAATCAGTTGACAGTTTTATTACATTCCCCAGACCTTTCTACGTCGAAAAACGTTTGGATATAATAAATTGAAGTTAGTAATTCATTAAAAATTGGGAAAAATCTAGAAGCATTCAAACAACGCACTTGCTTTGCTTGTTTGACGCACGGGGCAAGTTCGTAGGTAGGTACGTATTGCGGGGCAAGTGTGTTTTCAACTTTCTACCCGAAAAATAATAAAAATAAAATGAGCCAATGTAGGTAGTTTTGGGTATAATTTAAAATGGGTAAAGGTATAATTTTTAATTAAAAATAAAAGCTGCAAAATAGATAATTTTTAGGAACTCTACGTGAATTCCTGGGTTGATAAAATGGTCAATAAACTCATCCACTAGTTGGCTGTCCTCTGATTCGTTGTTGGTTGGGGAATGAGGTTTGCGTGAGAGAGAATTTGAAGACTCAAGAGATTTGCAGAATCGGATAGGACTGAGGTTCGGGAGATGCGTGCTGTTGTGCGTGGGCGTTGAGAAAGAGGTTGTGGATGGAAACTAGGCTTCAAGACCTTGATATATGCATGGAAAAGTATGTAGATGGGTACTTGTCTTAGGTTACTTTGAGATCTTGATATGTAGGTACTTATACTCAGGCTGTTGAAACTTTTTAATAAGTATCTACTAGTCACTCAGAAAATTATTATAGTTTTTTGGAACGAAGAATGGTGCCCATAATGATTTTTTAAACTCCAATAATAAATTGGATTTTGAATTAAAAACTATTTGTCCGCTTTTGTGTTCTCGACTGTCAACCACTTCAACATCATCAATTCCTCTACTGGTGCATTTTCATGCATTGCTATTTTTGGCATTTCAACTATTCAAATGAGGAAATTAAACAAAATCAGATCATAGAACCATTGAGAAAGGTCTGCAGCACACGTGCGCCAAACATGATGAATGGAGGAAATTCAATAATGGGAAAATAAATAATTAATAAATAAAACAATAATAATAATTTAATTCTTACAAATACAGAGGAAAAAAAGGGGTAATTCTTCTTAGCGTGTTCGCTATTGGCACGATCACCCTACTGTAATGAATTAAAAATAATGTTTCACATCTGATAAAAGCCGGTTAAGATTGTTCAACTTTATTGTACTCGTAAGTACATATTCTAGTAGGGAGAAAGAATTATTGCGTTGCAGGTTACGTTTGGACCCAACCATTATTTGGAAAACATAACTACGACTAGGTATATTATAGAGAGGTAGGTATTGATTTAAATACTGCCAACTAGACGCTATTGAAATACAAATATTTTAATTAATAAAGGTTTATTTACGTTTCAGTTAAGCATAATATACAAAAATACAAATTTACTATAAATTGATAACCTACCTACTATAAACCTACCTAAGTAGGTACTGATTTTATGATTTATCCATATTATTATGTGGTAGGTAGGTAAGTAGGTACAGCCTAAAATTCTATCGACAAATAATTCTGTTCAGCAATGAGAAACTGTTCAGTCCTCTTCTCAGCAGGTTGCGCCGTCCAACTTGTGCAAATCGAATAGGACTTTGGGCCTGCGGTGAAATCGGTCGACTAAGTTGGCGGTGGAAAAGTATGGGTCCAGAGGGAGTTTCGTGTTGCTGTTCATGGTGAATCGGTACCGCATCAGCAGCTTGGCCAGCACGCATTTCATCTCGGTCATCACGAACTTGATAGCTGAAAAAGCCACAGTTCCTTTGAGCCTGACGGCTAAAATTAAAAAACATGAATATGCTTTAGCCGTACACGACTCACTCCTCGTCGATTCTCTGAACCCGACCCCCCATCGGCCTCTGAACTCTGTTTATCATTCAAAACAAAAAAATGTTTTAGCTCCTCGCTCTCACTTTATTATAGAAATGATCACGACCATTGAGCTCTTGTGAGATGATGATCTCCTAATAGAAACTCGCGAGTAAACATTCACTTTATTATAGAAATGATCACGACGATTGAGCTCTTGTGAGATGATGATCTCCTAATAGAAACTCGCGAGTAAACATTCACTTTATTATAGAAAGAGGCTAAAGAGGCTACATACGAAATTACAGCTTCCTATAGTGTAAAGTATAAAAATTACCTATTAAAATAATTTAACCACCGCTTCACAAATCTAACCGTTCTCGCAATATTCGGATCACCTGCTATGAATCACATAATCGAAACACCAGCTCAATGAAATCATCAGAAATTAACAAGCGGTTGCAATCATGTTCACAATATCAATAATTGAGAATGATCACCTGTGTGTAAACAATTATTCATATAACCATGATCATAACTCAGCTTGTTGGCCACGCACTTCGCAGTAGTTAATATAGTATGGTTGGATAAATCGAGAGCTTTCGAACGAATGGTCAACGAATTTTGTGGGATGAAAAACGACGAAGTATCATATCCCTAGCAACGACTCAGTTGTAAGCGGAAATCATCACAATTATTGGCGCTACTTTCGTTGCACTCTCGTGGGACATTTTTCGGTAGTTAGGTCACGGCTAAAGCATATTCATGCTAAAAGAAATTAGGATAGTAAAAATTGAAGGGAAAAACAATAGATCATGGATATGTCTAGGTAAATGTTGTCTAGTAGTAGAAATGAACGCAGAAAGATGTAGGCAGGAAGTGAAAACAATAAAATTACATATAAACACGTACCTCATTTATTATAATTAAACAGAAATTGATTTTGAACTGGTAATGCTTAATAACAGCTTATGGTAACTAAAATATGATAGGGTCAGGCGGGGCAAGTGTGTTTTGGGGCAAGTCCCTCTCTTCGTTTATTTCCTTGTGAGGCCACTCTATTCTAATAAGTTTCTTAGCAAATAATAGAACAAGTGTTTATGATCATCTGATAAAAGTTGTAACCTCCTCAGTGAAAAAATAAGCATAATTATAATTATAATTGGAAGCGTTTCCCGCGAAGCCTTTGTCCGATATATAACAGTGTGGATCTAGGGAGTTAAGTACTGTTTTCAATGGTTTTTCTTGTATAAAACCCTTCATTTCATGTTTATTCCACTGTTTATCTTGCAACCTATTGTCTTTGCATGAATGCGCACTTGATAACTTCAAGAGTACAAAAACTGTTACAGTATATTAATAAAACATTCTTGCCCCTCTTTTCTTGACGATGGGGAAAGTGCGTTTTCAAATAGGGGGCAAGTGCGTTTCATTAAAAACCACATGAAATTACCAGGAAAAATAAGAAAATCGAAGGTCTTGAAGCCTAGTTTCCATCCAGAAACTCTTCCTCCACCCCCACGCACACAACCACACGCTTCTCCCTAACCTCAGTCGTATCTGCAAACTCTGGAGTCTTCAAATTATCTCTCACGCAAACTTCATTCCCCAACCGACAGCGAATCAGAGGATAGCCAACAAGTGGATGAGTTTATTGACCATTTTATCAACTCAGAAATTCATTTTGAGTTGCTAAAAATTATCTATTTTGCGGCTTTTATTTTTCATTAACAATTCATTTTAAATTATACCTATAATCTACCTACTTTGGTTCATTTTATTTTTATTATTTATCGGGTAGAAAGTGGAAAACGCATTTGCCCCACTATACGCATATACGTTGTTTGAATGCTTCAAGGTTCTTCCCAATTCTTAATGAAATGCTAACTCTAATTCATTATATCCACACGTTTTTTGACGCAGAAATGTCTGGGAAATCTAATAAAACTGTAGTCATTATTTAACTTGTAGCTTCACAAAGTCAGATTTATGAAAAACGGATACGCACTTGCCCCCGCTGACCCTACAATCGTAATCTCTCGTTATCAGATGATCTACATGTCGTGTGAACATCAGTAACTATATTATTCCATGTTGTAGAAATGGCTGGATCATTGTTCAGTTGTATAGGTACTAAATGTTTCATGCAGGAAATTTATATAATCTGCGCCTGTGTTGGTCTATGTATCCAAATTACGTCTCCATAGAGGGCTATAGGAATAGTGATTAGCTCAAGCTCATGCAGTTCTTCAAAAATTCCCTTAAGTCTATGACTATCTCTATCTATATATATATAAATCAATTGCTGTTAATTAGTCTCGCCAAAACTCAAGAACGGCTGGACCGATTTGGCTAATATTGGTTTTAAATTATTTGTGGAAGTCCAGAGAAGGTTTAAAAGGTTTAAAATTTCAAATCAGTCCCATGGGGGGGGGGGGGGGGGGGGGGGAGGAGGGGGAATGGGGGGTATCTTTGTCATCACTGAACAAACTGGGGATTTGATTGTCGAGTATGTTTGGATTACTCCAATTCAAGTCAAAGACTACTTTTGGTTTATTATTTCCAATAATAAGCCTATGTGATCTTGTAGCAAAAAATGTTTATAACCCCCCCTCAAACTTTGTCACTATACGTTTCAAGGTGCGTAGAATCCAAATTTGAAATGTCCGTCCGCCGTCTGGGCCATAAAAGGCCTAAGAATTGACTTAAAAAACCCGTCCTTTCGCACATAGACTCCATTTGGGGTCTAGTTGGTCCTAACGTTTAACCATCCCGATCGCTTTACTCGCATAGATGCAATGGGCCAAAAACGGGCGAAACGAGGTTTTGAGTGTTAGACTTACGCACGCCTGGCACGCTTGGCAGGGGGTCACGGTTGGTGGTGAGGGGGGGGGGGGGGGGGGGGGGGGGGGGGGGGTGGAGTAAGAGGAGGCGCCGCGGCACCTTGTGGTGTCTGGGGTGACCAGGGGTGTAGGAGAATGGATATTTATTACTTTTACGTGTTATACCCATATAATACACCGCGGCACCATGAGGTGGGTACGGCGTTCCTTCGAGGCATGAATATATGTTTTTTTTTCTAGGTCATATTTGTGTGTTAATACCAATGCTTTTCCTACGCATATTTAATAACATATCCACTCGACTTTTCGTACGTACTTAGATAATGATATTATTAAGGCAATAACTATTTGAATAGATAGGAGCTCAAATCGAGAAATATAAACATGCGTATATAATTATAGAAGTATAGGTTGTGGCAACTCGAAATAGGACACGCCGAGGAGTCTGGACGGGCCTAAGATGTACGCAAGCCAACTAAAACTACGATCATACTCAATTGAAAAAATAATAAACCTTTGTGAAATAATTTGCAGCGTTTTTCCAAAATTTTCAAATCTGAACCACTAGGGAGGGCGAGAGGGTGGGGGAGTTAAAGCATTTCGAACGTCACTGAACCAACTGGGGATCTGAGTTGTCGAATATTTGTGGAGTATTCTAACTTAAATCACAGGCTACTTGAAAGTGTTCAAATCTAACTCATAGAAGGGGGTGATTTAGGTGAAGGGGGGGGGGGGGGTATCTTTGTCATCACTGAACGAACTGGGGATTTGATTGTCGAATATGTTTGGATTACTCTAATTCAAGTCAAAGACTACTTTTTCAAATTTTTGAAATCTGACCCAGCGGGGAGGGGAGGGAGGGAGAATGTTAAAGCGTTTTGAACGTCACTGAACCAACTGGGGATTTGAGTGGGCGAATCTATGCAGAATTACTTCAACTTGGGTCACAGGCTATTCAACGTTCAAGTCAACCTGTTCAACGTACGGGTGAACCAGCTAGTTATAAGAGTGAAACTCCATTTGTTTGTATATTTGTTAGTTTGTGTCGGTCGTTTCTATGCACGGCCAAACAGCTCCAGTGGGGGTCTTCTTGGATAGTGTTTAAGCGATTTTAAAATTATCTTATTCCACCTGAACCATGGGCTGGAGGGCGGGAGGGGGGGGGGGGGGAGTAGGAGCCCCTTTTAATGCGCGTTTTTTTTCCCCGAGTGCCCGGGATGCGATGGGATGTAGTCCACATACCATGGAGACCTACAGCCCATGGTTCGGGTGGATGTGGAAAATTTGAAAATTGGTTACAATCCCTTTCTGTTGACAGTCCCAAGGGAATGGCCAAAATAAGAAAAGATAAGATAAGTAGAATAAAGATTGCATACAGCCCATGGTTCGGGGAAATTTTGAAAATTGCTTGCAATACCTTTCAATTGCAATACCAAGGGAACGGCAAAAAAGCTAATATGTACTTAGGTTACTTAGGATACTTAGGTTTAGTCATTACCAGAATGAGAAAAGTTGTTTTGTCTAAATCTTATTATTTTGAGTGAACTAAACCATAATCTACATTTTTATGGTGTGTTATATGTTTTACGAGGCCATACGGTTGTTATGTTCATGGCTTACCAGTAATACAAATTAAAAGCGTATTATCGCTTTTGTTTCATACTCACCTAGGCAAATCCTTGGGCCGTCTCCGAAAGGGAGAAATGAGCAGGGAGGGTGAGACATTTCTGGGGCGAATCGGTCGGGGTCGAATTTTGTTGGCTCTGGGTACAACTCGGCGTCCATGTGAATAGCCACACTGGGAATCATGAGTTTAGTACCTGCCTGAACCACAAAGATATGAATGAACTGTATTTAAAGTTAAATTCATAGCAATATAGAGACTTTTACAATCAAAGTTGAAAAAGTATCTTGCACTGTTCTTAAACTTTGCTCAATGATTCAGCAAACAGTTATAGATTGATAACTCATTATGGTTCTCAGGGACTGTACGGATTAGTTCCTAGAATGAACTCAAATGTTTTATAATGTTGGTCCATTATTAGCTTCCTCGCATGCGCAAACGGTAATTTCACGAAAAGCCTCATTGTACGATCTAATCACTAAACTTTTCAAAAAACTGTGGGTTATTAAAGGATACCTTATAAGTGGAAGTCTATAAATTACCTGTCTACATATAGATATGAGTGAATTTTTGAAGAAAATTAAGCTATTGCAATCGCTCCAAAAGTATAAAATCAAAGTTTCGATAATTTTCTTCATAAAAGTCCATTTTGAGGACTTCTGAAACGAATCCTTGAGTTATATATATTTATATACTTGATGGGGACGAGTGAGTCCAATTATTCCCACAGTGATTACTAATCAACATGTGTCATAAAACATACATCTGTTATAGTTCATTGTGTTTACCGCCAATTAGATGGGGGGGGGGGGGGGGGCAGGAATGTTTACAACCTCAGTTTAGAAATGAAGGAATCGATTTTAGGATGTTTTAAATTCATCGAGGAGAAAGAGGGGACTCTAACGATTCCAAGTCGTGTTTTTTACATTAGAAAACGATAGTTTGAAGAGGAGAAACCTCGTTTTGAAAATATGGGGCAGGAATAAAGTACACCCCATTTTACATCTAATACATACAGGTATGGTCACTTCTGTGCCAGGGAATGTGTATTCTTTGGTGCAAATTCTCGTCAGGATCGGTGTTGGTGTGTGAAGTCGCAAAGTCTCTGTAATAATCAAAAAGTTCACAGTAATTAGCCTCTTTACACAGAAAGATAAGGGCTACATACAAATTGGTACAATAAATAGAAAATGGAAAACATAAATGCGCATGTGCAAAGATAGGAAGTAGGTATGTAGGTAGATACCTAAAATTATACCTTTTAAACATTGTTCTAAGTAGTGGAGTTTGTTGACGGACTCGTAATCCAAAGTTTTAGTGGAACTGGAGGCCATGACTTCATTCACTTCGGCTCTCGCCTTTTCTTGAATCTCAGGGTTCATGGCAAACTCGTAACAGAGATACATCAGCGTCGATGAAGTTGCTGTAAAAATTAGATATTTGGATGTAGTTTTTTAGATGTAGATTTGGATCTATCGAAATGAATTCCATGATTATGAAAAATAGGTAGGTAGCCATTTCAATAAGTGCGACTGACTAAAGAATAGGACTAAAAGGGTAAGTAAGTATTCTTGCATCAATTATGTTTTCCAAATTATTCAATGGAGCTGGAGGTATTAGCAATGATTTGCACTACTAGGCCACTGGAACTCGATCACCTCCCCAGGATCATGCTAAAATCTATCCCAATAAATTTATGTAATTCCGTGAAGAATTTAGGAATCATTTTAACGCCTAACTTGCACTGGTTTGAACATACTTCTTTAATATGCCAAAGATTTTATGGTTCACTGCGTTCTTTGAAGAAACTAGCATATTCTACCCCAGAAGAAACTAAATTAAATTTGTTCAAGGCTCTAATTATGCCAATATTCACGTATGGTGACGTAATTTATATAATATGCTCTTGTGATGCAGCCTCCAAGAGACGTATTGAAGTGGCCTTCACCAGTTGTGCGAGGTATATCTATAATCTCAAGCCTAGAGGTCATGTGTCCCCTTACATAAATCAAGTTGTGGGATGTGGTTTGTTTGACCATCTGATGATTATTTGTCTGCTACCCTTTCTATTCAAGTATTTGCACAGATCCACCTGAATACCATCGTACCTGGACTCCTTATTTTCGTTCGGTTCATCCACTAGGCTAACTCCTCTAAATCAAATTTTTGAGAGAACTAAACCGTTCAATGAGAACGAATCCATACGCGTTGCAGGGTCAAGGATTTGGAATGGTCTGCCTGTAAGTATTAGGTCCCTTCCATCGCTTATTGCCTTCACTTTCTTCTTATGCCTTCAGTTTCGCTTATTGCCTTCACTTCTTATGCCGCTTCATTGCTTTTTCTTTCTCCCTCCCCTTCTTCTTTCCTTTTTTACCCTATCTTTCCTTCTTTTTTCCTCATCTTATCTTCACCCCCCCCCCCCTCCAACTTCTAATCAATCCTCTCCTAATTTCATCTGTAATTTATTCGTTACTGTTTGATAATTTCCTCCCGTTGTTATTTTTGCTCTCCATTTCTCCGAGTTGCATTACTGTATTTTTTTCAATGGTTACTGATTTTATTTTTATTTTGTAAATTTAATGGGTTTTTTTCTGTATTCAGAGCTAGGCGGGAACTTGAGCCTATTCTGAATAAACGGTTTTATTATTATTATTGAAGGTCGAATGATTGAAGCGAGATAGTTGGTCGGGATGTAGCTAAAAGTGGTCTCTTAGTTATTACTAGAAATAGCAGAGGCTTTCTTTAAACCTCAAATACCTACCATTCAACATTGTGGACAATCCTAGTTGTTATTATTTATTTAAAAATTCTGTCAAGGGTGGGCAGTATAGCTTCCTCCCTTATTGTAACATGGATGTGCAGAATTAGTTTGAAGAACCAACTACGACTTAATTGACACTATCAAAAATTCATGGATGCGCATGCGCACACCAGAAGATGAGCTAACTCACTCCATTCCTGAAAAATGTCATCAAGTTCATTAGTCTCGGAGTTTCAGGTGTGTCAACCAACTATTATAGTTGGCTGACCTACTATAATAGTTTTGCGCATGCGTAATAGTTATTACTCAACCACTGGCTTCAAAATACACGAGGCCTTCTTAAAACATATACCGATCCATCTTTTTTATTTATGGGCCACGGGTTTTACATGAGAAATATGACATAAATTACAGAAATTAGGAAAGTTCAAAATTAACAAAAAACATGAGGAAAGAAAAACTACTATTTTCTGAGTTTTAACCATACATTGAACCGATAGATCGGTAAAAATAAATGTTATGAGAAATTCACGTTTGCTCGGATTCGCACACTTATTGATGTGACGGCAATGACCTTCATAGGGGACCACCAAGGAAAAGTTTTGTCGAAATTCGGGTATTTGCGGAAACAGGTACATAACCTGCGCATGTTTCATAATGTGTACCAATGGATCGTTTATTATCGTGAAATGATGTCAAGGAACGGAAAAATAGGCACCTAGCTACCTACTGAACGGAAGAGCTAAATAACGATAAAGGTATCTACCATTCTTTTACTGAAACATGAAATGCTCACCGTACCTTCATTTCCGACCGTCAGGAATATGAATGCTTGGCCAATAATAATATCATCTGTGAGTTCTAAAAAAAAGAAGATAATAAAGATAACAGTTAGAATCATCATAGAATAACACAACGCAAACAAAACAATAAACAACGATACGACAAAAATAACTAGCTGTATTTCTGCCAGTTGTAAAAATGAGGGGGGATTAATTGTCATTTTCCAACTTTCGACGACTTTTAGACATTTTAAAATACACCCGAATTCGCACAATTCAAAGCTTAAAATGTTCACCTTCTGATTTCCCGTTCCCCAATTTCTCCACTTTTCTCATCTCTCCTGTTTCTCAATCGGTCTCTTCAATTTTCCAATAGGTATGAAAAATGCCTAAATTGTCAAGTTTTAAAGGGGAATTTTTTTCAACCTCTCAATTTTTTTTGAATTTGTTTGGTTGGAAGTTTTTGTACGACTTTTAAACTGGTTAAAATTCCTAGGTGCCACAGCTTCAACGCCTAATTTTCCATTTGCTCATCAGTTTCTACACTTTCACTTATATTTTATTACCCTCCGATTTCCAACTTGGAAAATTTCTGAGCTGGTATATATTGCCGGAAAGTTGGACATTTGTAGTGAAAATACGAAATGCTCACCAAAATGTTCCGTTTTTTTGTCCTCGACCTGAGCGTGGAGATATGTGTCACATGCGTCCTCTAGCTCAATCTCAAGGGATCCTTGTTCTTGGAGGTGGACCATAAGTTGAAGGAAATCCTCTCTTCGGATTTGACCGCTTTTTCGACTTTTCAGAGCTTCCCTGACAATGTCTAGATCCAAAAAATAAATTAGCTTAGAAAAATCAAGTACCTATATAGAATAAATTCAGGTCCCAAATACCTTACCGTCCCAAAAGTACTTACTTCAAAAGCGGAGATGCTACAGTTTGTAATAATAAAATTAATAAGTAAGTTTGAAATTCAGATCTTCAATGACATAAGTTCAATATGATATCGTGGAGGTCGTGGGTTCTGGTCCTTATGAATGTAGAAGTGAAACTAAAGTAAGGGAATTCCATTTAAAGGAGATATTCCCACACCACATTTGGGGAACAGCAATGATGTCAATAATGAATTGTGTAATTTGTGAAAATCGGCCAAGCCGTTGAAGGAGTGCCTCATTCCCAAACGCAGTCAAATAGAGTGAGAGAATGAATGCCCTCTACTGCCGTACTAAGAATAGGTCCCGTATCTGACCCAACCCTACTTTTGGGCAAATGCTTCTTTAGGTTTTGAGTCGAAATTTCCTGATATAAGCTGTATTTTACGTTGTCTCGAGTTCCAAAAGGACTCCTTCTATAGAAAATTTCTCGCTGAATCGCGTAGTGTGGATGGGGAAGTATTATTTTGGTCAGAAAATAGCAAAAAAAGGTGTAGAGCATATGTACTAGGCGATTTCCTCATATCTGGTGCACATACGAGTTTTCGTTTTGCAATAAGACTGATGCGTTTTTTTCTAATACAAAATCGGTACCGCTCTACGTGGGAAAAATATTATTTTCTCGTATATGCAGGATACTAGGAGAAATAATCGTGATTGCCAACCACCGAAAACCGTATCTGATCTGACAGGAGAAAATACATTCGTATGATCATACAACGAAGAAAAATCGTATCGGCCACTGATTCTGAAATAGTATCAGACGCCACGAGTCCTAAACTACTAAGAAATAAATTCTTATCTTGACTTTCAAGAGTGTCGCAATTCGTATGTACCTGAATACTAATAAAATAATTGCATCTGACGCCCAGATGCGGGTTTTTGCACTAGAAAAGGCGAGTTACGGAGTTTCCATTAGTAAATCGAACCAAAACGTAGTTAATGCGATAATTGTAAGCTGTTTTTGAGGCATTTCCCGTTGAGATCCGACTTCGAGACTAGCAAAATCGAAAGACGGGGAGCTACCATTATTAACTCAATATGACCAAAAATGCAGCTATATGGGATCTATTCTTCGTACGGCAGTGTACTAGAAAAGGCCGGTCCAACTATTGGCGTGGCCCGAATTGGATGATATCATGCATTTTGTGGCTTGGCATCTTTTTGTACGCGAAGCCAATAATCTTCATGAAATGAAGATCATTTTTTTCTTATAATTTTGTGTAGAATTCAAAACTGTAATAAATAGGTAATGGGGGTTTGCGCAATTGCGCGGTGCACGAAAAGGTCATGGTTGAATTCCTAGCAAAAAGTTATGGCGGACACAATGAGTTTTGGATTTTTAAGGACGTCCCTCTGAAACTATGTCTAATAAGCAAGAGAAGACGACTATTGGAATTGATCCAGGGGGATGGGGAACAACCCAGAAAGACCGAATCCGCGAAGAAAACCAAAGATCTGTTTGCATGTGTTACGAATTTTTTCGACGCTTCCTAGGCCACAATTCTCAACTGATTTTTGAGATTCTTTCTTTGATCAATCTCAATTTTAGTCTAGTTGTGCAAAAAACCTTGGGAATTTCGGATTTGCTGTTGAGGTGGGGGGTGAAGGGGATAACTATCGATTCTTTCAGGCGCTGCCCAAGCTATATCTCGACCGATTTTCGTGATTCTTATTTTGTTCCATTTAGATTTCGATATAGTGTTGGTACATATGTGAAGAATTTTAAATTTCATCATGGGAGGAGGAAGTAATACTGATAAATCATGGTATTTTAACAGTGTTCGTCCGATTTTCGTGATTTTTTTTTTTGTTCTACAAGGAATTTGGTACAATTTTGAAAGGCATATCAGGAGTTTCAAATTTCAATACGGAAGAGGGTGAATGGAGGGGGTAATAGTAATAAATCATGATGTTTTAACTATTCTTGTCAGATTTTCGTGATCTGTTTTTATTCAATTATGAATTTGGTCGAGTTTTGGAAAATATGTCATGAGTTTCAAATTTCATACTGGAAATTTCCTGTCGGTTGAGGGATTTAATGGGGGGGGGGGGGGGGGGTGTAATTCCGGGAAGTCATGATATTTTTGTTTTTTCTCTCATTTTAACTCTCACCAAAATTATATAAAATCCATTGGTAGGGACGTCCCTGTAATGCATGCATTACTTACCAATATTCGTTATGGATTGTTGCTTTATCCTTGGTAGGTTGGGTTGGTTGAGGGATGAGAATTTACAGGCTTCTCTGATAATGTGGTTTAGTGCTATATGCTGAGCGCTTTCGCCAAATATATGACCTCTTCAGAGCTTATTATTTTATTGATGAATGATCTGTATAATGTTTAAGTAAAAGTTGAAATGCCTCCTTGAACATCTTAGTCACGACCAATGTTTGGTGATGTTACTAGGGTCAATTTTGTGCTTAAATTGAGGAAAATGCAATTTAAGCCCAAAATTGACCCTAGTAACAATACCAAACATAACTGGTCAAGACCAAGAGGTTCAAGTTTCAGACTATGTGTGTCTCTCCACATATAAATTGCATTTCCCTCGAGTTAAGCACAAAATTGACCCTAGTAACATCACCAAACATAACTGGTCATGACTAAGATGTTCAAGGAGGCATCCCAAGTTTTAGTTAAACATTATACAGATCATCAATCAAATAATGAGCTCTGAAGAGGCCAGATATTTGGCGAAACCACCTCAACCACCCAACGTACTTACCAATACGTCTTAACTCGTATATTGACGGAGATAAGCCGCAGGTGCATAAATTGTGAGGCACCCTGTATACCAAGAAATTTGTCCGCAAAACATATGGTCATACAGAAATGTTATAGACCGTACATGAGCCAACCAACTGTGACTCACTCGCAAAATAGTTCATGACGTCCGTTGGCATAATGTGAACGCGGAGTCTCGCCGCGAGGTTCGGGAACAAATCATGGAAGATCCAACTGAGCACCAATTTGAATGTGATAACGTGAGCTTTGTGCATCATCTTTCGAAACTGGCTTTCCTTTTCCTCCGTAAGAACGTTGGTTTCCATCCCAAACGCCGTAGACCTGGGCAAAAATAAGTTATTACGAGCGTATCAATAGTGCATGAGTTTCAGACAGGCATGACTTACGTATATAAATTCAGATGAAGCCGAAGAATTCAGAAAAATCTGCAAAATATTACACAAAGGTTTACAATTTGTGGAATTTATAGCCCATCAACACTGATTAAGATTACCAATCAATAATAATTGAAGCAAAGAAGTGCAAAAGTGCCTTCCACCAATTTTTACAGGAGGCCAATTCAAATGTTAGACGTGAATAGTATTAAAGGAACATGACTGAATTAAAGAAAACATTTTTCTCTGATAACCTATAACTAGATGAAAGCTTGGACCAAGTTTAAAATGTAATTTAATTTGCGCTACAGCAGTCATAGACATTCAAAATTTTAGGAAGCAGAAACCCGCAGAAAGCAGGGACTCGGTGTTTCAAAAGGGTGTATGTGCCATGGGGCGACTTGATGTAGGAACTATATAACGGTTCCGGAGTAACTTCTACCTGCTCCATATCACTGGCCTTAGCACGTAGACCTGTAAAATGCAAAAATGCGAGTTTCATATTTTTGGCACTTAGACCCTTTGGCCCTTCCACGCTTCAATCATTGAACGTATAATCTGTGGTCAGCTGACCAGAAGTTTCATGCAGTAGTTGATTGGTACAAGAAACTAAAGTTCGTCACCCAATTTTCCCATTCAGGAACTTTTATCCTTAGCATTGCATTCCTTTTATCGCAAGCATTGGTTGTACATACTTCATTATTACAGGTTGTGTACTATGGAGCTGTCTTTATTGCTTCATGGTTAGTCCCTACCTACTGATTGTTGGGCATTGGTGAGTAGGTAGGTGTGCCTTGTTTTGCGATTTAGGATTGTCTTTTTTCTATTTTTGCTATGTTTTGTCATTGATTTTATTGTTATTATTTTTATCATTGTGAACTTAGGAACTGTTAAAAGCGTTGAAAGGTGATTTTTTAAATAAATTTAATCTTCAGTTTGTAGGTCAGCTCGTGTATATGCAGATGAACTAGTAAAGGGCAAGTGTTTTATCTAATTTCATTAATGTCTTCATAGTAGGTACAGTGTGATAATTACCTACGTTTAATATTATTATATTAATAAATTAAAACAAACTTAAATAACTACCTAAGGGTAATAATTATTGATAATTGATCTGTGTAGGAGGGTTATCTAGTTTAGAAATTTTAAACCTTTGTGTAATAATTTTCGGCATTTTTTTCTTGGAAATTTATTGAAAACAATGAACTAGCAATGCCACTTTAGTAATAATTTGCAGTGTTTTAAAATTCTTCACGTGAAAGTAGTAGGGGTTTTCGTTTAGTTTTTCTCGAAACAAAGGGTAAGTGGGGCGAGAGTAAGAGCTGGAATACCTTTGCATTCCCACAACTTTTTATTTTACGAGAAGCAATGTTTCAAGGTGCAGAATAGCAGAAATGAAGGATACAATCAGGGACTCACGCCACAACGTCTAAGGAGTATTGGAGAAAGGTCTCTTTGAGATCAATGGCTTCTCTGTTCCGGTCGACCACTTGAAAGAAGACTTTTGTGAGGTCTTTCATCAAAGGGAACATTTTTCTCACTTTCGACGTTGTAAACATGGCACCGAATTTGCCTCTGCAAGCTCTCCATCTAGAAAACACATAAAATCCTGCCTATTACTGAAGGTTCACAATGCAGTAGTAAAATGAACTAAATCTGAATAAACTACCTGCCAACCAAAACCCCTCTCCACCTCTTATTAGAATAAAAACTCGTAAACGAGTTCCACTATATGCTTTACAAGCAGATACCATGTTACATGGATATGTCTTTGATTGGGGATTTCATAACGGTTGTCCTCGAGAGTTGTAAAAAAATCCTTTAACTTTGGACTGTAGGCGACGAAATGTAGGATAAAGAATTTATTCTATTATTCTTGGAGTCACAATAAGCAAACTATACAAAGTATAGTTATTTCTCCAATACAGGCGCTATCATTTTTATGTTCATGATAGCCCGATTTTTCATTAATAAATGAAATTATATCATTTATTGTTTCATTTGATAACGTTTCGTTCTCTTACTGAGGACATCTTCAGATCTTGCTTTCTTGACATTGAGTTGACTTGGTTAGCCACTGTTTTATTTGACAAATCCGTTATATTTGGATGTTTATAAATTTTTTCCTGGACACACCAAGATCTGAAGATGTCCTCAGTAAGAGGACGAAACGTTATAAAATAAAACAATCAATGAAATAATTTCATTTATTTTCCCTGGGCCGCATCCCAGCTAATTCCAACAAAACCACGGTTTACTCGTAGAAATGTTGAAAACTGTGGAGAGAAGCCACTAAAATGAATTGTTTTCTACAGTCGACTGTTGTCAAGAGGATGAAAATGTTTCCTGTGGAGTGGAGTAAATGATGCTATTGCTTTACGTTAAGAATATTGTAACCGGCTTATTAAAATTGTTTATAGTCCAATCAACTTAGTTTAGGAATGTAGCCAGGTACGTAAGGAGGGGGAAATTGGTAGCTTGAGATGTGAACATTTATCACATAAATCAAGCGCTTTCACGAGTGGCGAACGATTTCTGTGCGATGAAAACTACGGAAGTTCCATTCCCCTAGCAACGGATTGGTTGTACGTGAACATCATCACAAATTGTGACATATTTTTTTGCGTCACGAAAATTTTTGGTTGACCCCCCAGAGCAAAGACATATCCATGTCAAAAATGGTCTAATTCCAAGAGAATAAAGAGTTACACTGTTAGATCGAATTCGACGGTAAGGTCATGGCCAGTAACATACAATTACTGAACCGACGAATGGGAGCTTGAATCCCTTTGGTCGAGAGAAAGGAAAAGTGCGGGAGGTACAACCAATCAAATGCAAACTACATGTAAGGGGATTACAGCTAAGCCAATGAGGTGAAGGGAGGGGAAAGAGTTACTCGAACTGGTTTTAACAATGTGAAGGGAGTAATTCCAAGCTACAAAAATGAACCTCAATGGTGAAATTTATTGAGGGATTTCTTATTCAAATATTTACGAAATTTACAATTTTTAATGATTTCGAAAATTTCTCGTACATTTAACATACCTCCGTTTGGATGGAATAGAAGGAATTCTACAAATTGCCTATCTGCCACATCAAAATTCTAAGTGGTTGGATTCCCTAAGATGATCTGCGAATTCAGATTCACCTGTATTTTCCCTGAAATCCTTTTCATGTTCGTATATTCTTCGTTTTAAGAGAGGTACCTACGACTTGCATGTCTGATAAACATATCTCCACTAGGCCTATGATCTGGTAGGAGTGTTAAAATTTAAATTGCTAAAAGTCAATAATTTTCTAACTTTGGTAGCAAATATTTCTTTGAAGCGATTCAATACCTAATACACACTTCAAAAGAATTAACTTATCGCTTTTCCTTGTAGACGCCAAAGACCCCAGATCAAGGACATTGTTCACATTATATCTCATGTTTAGGTATCTACCTAGTGGAGATGGGATTTACCCAGTGTTTTTTATCTAAAACACTGAGAATGTCTAGCGATATCAAGCTTCGCCAAAACAAAATGAATCGCGCTTCTTCGTGGTTATCAGCTCTAAGTCATGAACGGAATAAGATATCGTAATTCTGACCTCACCATCGTGTTCAATACTAAACAATTTCTAATGCGGCGTAACTCTGCGAGAAATGGAAATTGTTTGGTCTAATTATCCTAAAGCCTCCCTTCACATTGGGTAGTAAAAAAACAAAAAAAAAAAAAAAAAAAAGACTTTTTCCTGATTTTTATTTGCTTAAAACTTAGTACCTACCCCGTAAATGTTCTCCAAGTTTCACTTTGATGTCTCAAAAATTGTGGAAAAAATTAGGTGGTAGGGTTGTTACTTCTTTTGAGAAAAATGTTCAGTTTTCATTCTGTTTTGGCTCAAGTCGGAGCTTGATATCGCTGGTATTTCTCAGTGATTAGAATAAAACAAAAAGAACAGGATGCATCCCATCTCCATTAGGTACCTAACCATGAGATGAAATGTGAACTTTGTCCGATTGATCTGGAGTCTTTGACGTCAACTTGGAAAAGGAATATCTTAGTTCTTTTGAGATGGTATTATCCCGTATGTTCCCCTATAATTGAAAGTAATTACCTACAATTAAAAAATATTATTTGGAAATCTTGTCCGTTGCCAGACAGATGTCTGCGGTGTTAATTTGGAATTTAACTCTCAAAGCTCGTTTGAAATTTCGTTCACGTACTTCTTGCCGCACATTGAGACCAAGTTGACCTCAAACGGTTTGTTCTTCTCGTCAACGGGAATACCCCGGTCGGTGAAATGGTGAAAGTCTTTTATACACACGTGCTGAAGCAGATCTGGAAAAAGATGAGTTCCCATCACAAAAATACATCGCAGTACGAAAAAACGTCTGCCAAGATGGGTGGGCAGTATAGCTTCTTCACTTATTCTAAAATGGACGTATAGAATTAGACGAGGAATAAATTACGAGTAAAATTATTGAATGCGAAATAGAACAGTGTATCTGTGCAATCTGGAATCGATTATATGTGTATCTGTGCATGCTAATAGGGGAAACGGAGCTATAATTTATGTTTGCATATGCGGACACCTTACCATCGATCCAACGGCATTCACCTAAGGCAATAGTTCCTAACTCAACTCCCACCGGGACCCACAAGTTGAGAATTTCGAATATCGCTACCCACGAGTTTCATATGAACCGACTAACCATCCTAGCTACTAGCCTTTACTCATTCATCCTCTTTTGCTTATATCAGCCACCAATTAACCTTTTTCGGACCTATGGCATGTGTGACATGCCAGACGACCATAGCCTGGACGTCATCTGTAGACGAGGTTGAATGGCTAGTGGACGTATGGCATGTGTGACATGCACTTGTTGTCAGCTCGATTTAGACGTATGGCATGTGAGACATACCACCGCTTTTATCCTCAATTACTTATTCCTACGAACTTCTAAGTAATTTCTGGGCGGTATTTACCCATCTGAGATACCTAGGCAACGTAATGCTTCAATAATTTTTAAGAGTAAAATAGTAATAATTTTAGAAGAGTTACGAAAAAATTAACTTGATCATAGGGTCCAGCCATTCATCAAGATTACAAATCAGTCGGGGAGATTTGAAAAATTTGACTCAATTTGGAACACAAACAATATTTTGTAAGAGTGTTCAAAAATTCCAATGTCGACGTAAATACCATGACGTCCAGGCTAACTCATCATCACAGAAAAACCTTCGTCCTAGTTAGCAAATGGCGGCTGGCAGGTGACACATGCCATACGACCGCAACGCTTGATTCACCTTGACAGCCTTGCGTCCGCAAAAGGTTAACTCAAAAATGTAAAGAGTTTTCAAAAGTTCATAAATAAGAAATGTAAGAGTTCTTATAAAATAAATTACCTATCAAGTGTAGGTAGGTACGCATTACTGCACTATAAATGCCTACTGTACTTTAAATCTAACGGCATTTACCATCTAAAGTACATAAGAAGGTGATGGAATTGGTAAGAAATTATTTATAAATCAACCCGCACAGTTCATGAGTATCGGTACATTAGTCTCGGAGTGTCATCTGGTCTCAGCGTTTTGAATTCGCAATAATTATTACTCAATCCATCGTGATAAAATACACAGGGCATCATCTGTAGTAGGTATCAAAGACAAGTAGCCAGTTCATTAGTTATTGTTGTTTTGGGGTTGTCATGTGATTGCGTATCTGATTTAATAAAAAGTTCATTCGGTGTTGAATGGTCAAATAGTGAAGTGTTATTCTATAATTTAGAATAGTTCGTAGAGTATTTCAGTGGCGACGATGGTAAAAGGTAGAAAAAACACAAGATCAAGTAAGAAGGAGAAGAGTGAAGAAAGAACTAATGTGGGGAGCAGCTCGGAAGATGGCGAGGAGTATATACGGTCGGATATACGGTGGGAAAGAAGAAAAGATAATGGGAAGAGCAAAATACGTGAATTTAAGTTCGATCGTTTCGACCAAGAGACTGAGGAATGGTCGTACTATGTCAAAAGGTTTGAAATCGTCTTAAGTAGACAAGAGATATGGGACCAGTCGGATCGATCTAAGATATTATTATCGTCAATAGGTCCCGAGCCTTTTCGCATAGTGGTGGATAGCTGTTCGCCAAGGGATATCGAGACCGTGGAATATGATGAGTTGAAGCGCATTCTGAAAGGGTTCTATTGCAAGGAGACATGTGTGTTCGCTGAAAGGCGCGCTTTCACGTTGAGATGGAGGCAAGCTCAAGAAAGTATATCCCAATACGTTTTAGATTTGAAGAAGCTGGCTAAAACGTGTGATTTTGGCTCCACGTTAGAGGGAAGGCTGCAAGAGCAGTTGATTGTTGGGATAAATGAGTCAACGTGGGAAGAAGAATTGATTAAAATACACCATACAATTGAAGCAACGTTCCAGGAGATAGAGAAGATGGCATTGCTCTTAGAGAAAGCCAAAACCCAACAACAATAACTAATGAACTGGCTACTTGTCTTTGATACCTACTACGTGTGCGTAGTTGCCGGCCCAGATGCTGCTAGACGGCAACTGCGCACACGACTTGATCATCTCCGACCAGATCTGCAAATGAACATTCAAAATGCACAAAGACATCAGGCCAGTCGAACTAAGGAGCGAGCGATTCGCGAATTTGCCGAGGGTGAACAAGTCTGGGTACAGACCACTAAAGACAAGCAGCCAGTTCAAGGGGTGATCTTCAAGAAGACAGGGCTCCTGTCGTATATCGTCCTCATTGAAGGCCAACAACATCGCAGACACGCTGATCAACTGAGGAAGCGGAGTTCGGGCGAGGCTGATTGAGGGGGGGAGATATGTAGTAGGTATCAAAGACAAGTAGCCAGTTCATTAGTTATTGTTGTTTTGGGGTTGTCATGTGATTGCGTATCTGATTTAATAAAAAGTTCATTCGGTGTTGAATGGTCAAATCGTGAAGTGTTATTCTATAATTTAGAATAGTTCGTAGAGTATTTCATCATCGTTGACATATTCTCGACAACACTCCAAGTTTAGACGAAATTGGACAGATGGATAATGCGAAATCGACGTTATAACAAATTCATGTTTTCGCATGCGCACAGACTACTATCAATCCAACGGCAATGAAATTTATACCTCATCATAACTGCTGAGCCATCCGCTGGCCGAAATGCTCTCTGGACGTCACTGATGACACCAGCCACTTAGAAGAGAGATGCCAAAATCTTTAGGAAGTGGCGATAAACTACTGACAATATGAAAATCGGACGGTAGCCTTTAGGCTCAGTTCCTCCTTTCTTTGGGATGGAGATGGTCCAGGCATAAGTCAATGCTCTTGGGAGTCTTCCCGATAGAAGAAACAGGCTGAGGATAGGAAGTTTGACATTCTTTATGGCTTTATTCCAGCGTCGGGCAGAAATACCATCAGGTCCAGCAAATATGGAGTTTTTGACATGGCTTTCAGTGTCTCTTCACAAAGCACTGGCGTGAAAAAAAAAAAAAAAAAGCTGAGAAAGGAATCCTTGGTGAAGGTGGAGGTACCACCAGCTCGGAATGGTTGTGGCTGGGAGCACTCAAGAGCGGCACCTGATTTGCACAAACTCCCGGAGAGGGGGCGAAACTTGTCCATCCCCAACTCCCTCTCGTACTTCCGCAGCTTCACAAGCTGGATGCTTCTTCCATAACCCCTGGATCCGCTGGTATTCCCGTCTCCTTGCTTGCTTAGCTGCTCTGTGACTTCCACAGGGCGCCAAAGCAGGAGGAATTCCTCCCTGATGCCTCGCCACAATTGCTTCCCAAACCTGTGGGAAGATCCTCATCTTCCAAGCCAACAGGCCCTTCCTGCAGGTAGGTGCTATCATATCCTTCAGTACGACCTACCTGCTCTCCGAGCCTCAACACTTCACTCTTCAAGTCCTCAAGAAAACCGGAGGTCCAGCGTGTGGATTGCTGAACGGAGGGCTGTTGCCGTTCGCCTGTAGGAGATGTGAGAGAGGCCCTACTTCTATTAGCCAGGATTGCATCCGAACAAGATACTTACAGTGGGGCCTCAGGTTAAGAGACAGAATGGCAGAAAGCATACGCATGGGAAAACGTACTTGCAAAATAGCATTAATATGGTGTACCTCATCAAGCACAGCCTCTGCCTCCACTGCTGCCGTTGCCGCGAATCCTCAGAAGCATACATGGGCTGCTCTTGCTCTATATCAATTGCAGCGTTGGCCTGTATAGGATGTTTTTGCCAGACGAGGACACTGAGGCCACGCTAGGAACTGAAGGTTCTTTCACAGTGGGCATCTACAGGGGTATTGGAAGAGGAAGAAGGATAGGAAGATGAGGATGAAGAAAAAAGATATGAAGGCCATCGCCCCTGCCTGGAGCGCCCCTGATAGACTCCCCTAGAACTCGGCGTGCCAATTGGCAGGCGTAGTTTATGAGGCTAATTTGGCTAATTTTAGAAGGGAAGGGAAACCCCTTAACACGAGCCTTCCCAAAAATTGCTGGCTGGGTATCCAGAGTGTGCCAGTTACGTATGGGGACGTATGACCTTGACTTAGGTAGGGATACGAGGGCACTCCAAAGAGATAAAAACACCAACTATTACTCTACCCCAGCAACCCCCCCCCCCCCATACACACACAAACGCGAACTTCAGGAATCGTTTAAGAATGCCTCAAAACGGATTTCGATGAAGAAAATTTCGAGAAAATTTAATTTAAAATGTTTCTTAACCCATTGCAAAAACATAATTGTGTTCTGCAAAAATGCACTAAAATGGCAAAAAAGACTAAAAACCGCTAATTTAATATATTTTTTTGCAGAAGTGTACTCAATTAAAGTTCATCAAGTAGGTACCTATCAATTAAAAAATTCAACTTCAATTTTTACCCTAAATTATTCTGAAAAATCTACTTGAATTTAATTATTAGGTAATTGCTCAAAAAAAAAAAAAAATCCAATATATTTTTTTGAATAGCAGATTATCTTTTAGAATAATTTCGTTCGCCATTAAATAAATAAGTAACATTTTCTTTGAACTCTAAGTGATAAATTTCATAACAATTAAACATCAATATAACACGATAATTTACAAAAATTAGCTGGATCATGCTGCTTGACTTGAACTTTTTACTCTATTACTTGACAGATTTAAGCAATTCATTTAATAGAAAGTAAAATTTACTCACTCAAATCCTTGATGATAAGATAAGGCTTCGTAAAATGGTAAATTCCGACCAACGGTTCATTTCTATAATCTGATATCAGTTCCATCGAGATCTGGTAGAAGTTCGAGGTGTAATATTTTATGGCTGTTCCTAAAAATAAATGATGAGCAGTAGGTACATAAATTACCTTGGCACTATAATAGTACGTGTTATTTGTATACAAAACCAGCTGTCCATCCTGGCTTTGTAAGGTAAACTGATAACCACTGGTGGCCCTTTTAACAACCAAATGAATCAAGTCAAGATGAAAGTTCTGGTTCGAGCTGAATCAAACTGAACAACTTCAGGTAAGTACCTACTTAATTGAAAGTTGAGGCTTGCGGTCCAAGTTAGAGTAATCAACATATTCGCCCAATCAGATCCCCAGTTCGTTCAATGGTGTCCAAGTTACAAATCAAATCGAATCAAATCCGTTTTTATTTGTAAAGGGCCTTGCCAGGCAATACAAAAGTCAATTATAACGTTTATATAGTAATAACAATAAATACATGTAATATGACTTGAAAGATAGAATAAAATTATTAGGAATTGAAGATAGAGGTGTCAAGCAGGTAATAAGCCTATGTGATCGTGTAGCAAAAAATTTTTATAACTCCCCCTCAAACTTTGTCACTTTACGTTTCAAGGTGCGTAGAATCCAAATTTGAAATGCCTGCCCGCCGTCCGCCGTCCAGGCCATAAAAGGCCTAAGAATTTACTTAAAAAACCCGTTCTTTCGCACATAGACTCCATTTGGGGTCTAGTTGGTCCTAACGTTTAACCATCTCGATCGCTTTACTCGCATAGATGCTATGGGCCAAAAAGAAAAATTGTCTTTTTCGAGGCTTTGAGTGTTAGACGTGTTAGACGCACGCCTGGCACGCTTGGCAGGGGGTCACGGTGGGTGGTGAGGGGGGTGAGCGGGGGGGTGGAGTGAGAGGAGGCGCCGCAGCACCTTGTGGTGGCTGGAGTGATCAGGGGCGTAGAAGAGGGGTGTAGGAGAATTGATATTTTATTACTTTTACGTTTTATACCCATATAATACATCGCGCACTATGAGGTGGGTACAGCGTTCCTTCGAGGCATGAATATATGTTTTTTTCTAGGCCATATTTGTGTGTTAATACCAATGCTTTTCCTACGCATATTTAATAACATATCCTCTCGACTTTTCGTTCGTACTTAGATACTGATATTATTAAGGCAATAACTATTTGAATAGATAGGAGCTCAAATCGAGAAATATAAACAAGCGTATATAATTATAGAAGTATAGGTTGTGGCAACTCGAAATAGGACACGCCGAGGAGTCTGGACGGGCCTTATGACGTACGCAAGCCAACTAAAACTACGATCAAACTCAATTGAAAAAATATTAAGTAAACCTTTGTGAAATAATTTGCAGCGTTTTTTGAAAAGGGCCATTTTCGTGTTGCAGTGCCCAGTTCGGAGCCTTGTGATGGAGCTATAAAAACGTCTAGGATGGGGGCTGGTGTTTGTTTGAAACCAGGGAGGATAAGAGGGGCATCAGGGAATATTGTCCTGTGGTGTTCTCCTCTTTCGTATGCATTATGTTGTGCTTTCCACATGCTGTTCATCTGAACCCTAATGTGGCGTTTTAGGTCGGTGTATGGGAATATGTTGGTGGGTTGAGCTTCAGGTAGCTGAATGGCATCTTTTGCTAAAAGGTCGGCTCTCTCGTTGCCTGGAATTCCTCGGTGCCCCTTCACCCAGCAGAAAATAACTATTATACGGTGGGTACGAAGATATGATGCATTCATCAAAGTTTTGGCTTCTAGCATGGTAATGCGAGTATTAGATTTAATGTTCTTAAATCTCGTTAGCAGACTGAGAGAGTCACTGAGAATCACGACTTTTGGAGGTAGATTGTGTTGCGTCTCAACATGGTAAAGAGCCTCGAGTATAGCATAATTAATATAGAGCCTCGGATATGATTAATATAGATAGGTAGCCCAAAAGAACGTACAGACTAAACCAGTTTCATTCGTCCGAACACCCCCTATGGTTTAGATGGAAAACTTGAAATAGTCTGCGATTCAATTAAGAGTATTTCAAACATTTCTACCAGGAAGCTATAGTTTATTTAGTGATGTCCAAGATAACCTCCCCCCCCCCCAAACCCCTAATGGTCGGGTTTGAAAATTTCAAGTACTTACCTAGTGTGCAATTCAAGTTGGAGCAGCCCGAACATATTTCAACGGTGACGTCTCCAGTTTATATACTGATGTCCATGATAACCCATTTCACCCCCATTCAACTCCCCTAAAACACCCAATATTGTAAAGATTTGAAAAATTTCAAGTAGTCGGTGATTTAAGTTAGAATAATCCAAACATATTCAACAATCAGATCCCCAGTTTTCTCAATGGCGTCCAAGATACCGCATTTTACCCCTTTCTCCCCATTAACACCCCCTCTAGCTCAAATTTTAAAAACTTTAAATAGCCTATAATTTAAGTTGGACTGATGCAGATATTTCTCCCTACTCATATCAGTTGTCCGATGACCCCTGTAACCGTGAAAAGCGGACAAACATGAGATAGCCAGACAGAGATAAATTGAGAAAATGGTACCAATCGTCTACAAATAGCATGAAATGGAAAAGAAACGCCAAATTCCATGATTCTAATCAATGTACAGACAGACATACTTTCCATTTTATTAATATAGATTTGTCATTCCAGACGATAACTCTCCTTAGGATTGAGATAGAAATTCCGTTTTAGCGTCTAGATATCATGCTTTCCAAACAAAAGGATGAGTTCGTTGGCCAGCACGTTTTGAGCACATTAAATTGGTCACATTTCAAAAAATGTACTAAAAAAATCACTAAAAATGGCTAAAAACGGCTAAAAATCGTTTAAATTAATATTTTTGGCAAAATATTGCTCAAATAAAGTTTATTAACTATAAAATAGTAGATTACAAAATTTTTGTACGAAATTATGTTGAAAAATGTACTTAAATTTCATTAAAATTTGCTAAAAACCGATAAAAACTGCAAAAAACCTAAAAATTCAAAACCTCTATTTGAATATGAGATTATTATATAGAATACGTTTTTTGCCATAAAATCAATAGTTGACTATTTCCTTGCACTCAAAAAGCTCAAATTTCAAATAATTTCATTATACAATACGACAATTTACGAAAATTCGCTCATACGATCATGTTGCATGAATGGAATTTCCTTTTCATTCCAAAACAACTTTAGAAAATTGACAAAATACCGTAGAACTGTAAAAAAACTGTGAAGGGTTCAAAATACAGTAGATCAACTTGAAATACTGTGGATCTGGCATAAACTGCACTGAGGGGCGATTAAAAAGCAGCTTGAACGTTGTGTGAGGTTTAAACTGGCTTCTTACCCCTGGCCCTTAATCGATGATGATAAACTCGGATTAGGTTACTCGTACTCTAACCGATATTTTGACGCAGTCTCTATAAGGGTTTAACTTCCCCTTCAACTTCCCCTTCTCACTCTAATTGGTAAATATGTAATGTGTGTAATCCGAAATCTATATGATGTATAAAAATCAATTGCAGTTCGTTAGTCTCGCTAGAACTCGATAACGGCTGGACCGATTTGGCTTATTTTGGTCTTAAATTATTTGTGGAAGTCCAGAGAAGGTTTAAAAGGTTTGAAATTTCAAATCTGCCCCATAGGGGGTGTTTTAGGAGTGGAGGGGGGAATGGGGTATCTGTGTCATCACTGAACAAACTGGTGATTTGATTGTCGAGTATGTGGATTACTCCAATTGAAGTCAAAGACTACTTTTTTCAATTTGTTGAAATCTGACCAAGTGATGAGGAGAAGGAGCAAGTATGTTAAAGCGTTTTGAACGTCACTGAAGCTACTGGGGATCTGAGTGGGCGAATCTATTCAGAATTACTTTAACGTGGATCACAGGCTATTTGATAATGTTCAAGTCAACCTGTGGAACGCATGGCTGAACCAGCTAGTGTAAAATAAAACCTCGCCAACTTTATGGTTGATAAAGTTTGACGAAATATTTGGTAGAAATCGTAGGTCTTACCGAAAAATGGGACGAGGGTTCCGTAGATCGGAACGCCTCTTTCAGACCAGAATTTCAGCTTTTGATTCTGCCAGCGCCAGACAAACGTCAGCACGGCCACCCAAGTCAACATCAGCAGAGTGAGAAGCATCCTGAGCATAATAATAACAACAATAATAATATCAGTCAAACAGCATTACTTTACCCGTTAAACATTGCAAACAAAATAAGAACAAAATCAAAAGTACCTACTCAGACATGTACCATGACTAATAGAGCAAGTTTTCAGAGAAAAGTTGTGGATTACATCAAATTAGGCACTTGAATTCTGATCACTGATTCCGACCATGTCCTGAATTAAACTGAGGGGACAGCTGTGTGACGAGAACGTAAAAAAAATTATTTTAGAACACGTAGGCGAACTCGAAAATTAGGTCTATCATGGGCATTTTGCTTCCAAGTGTACCTAAAGGTAGCGGAAGCATTGTTTTCACTTTCGGGAGAGAAAAAATTTTTGGTCTCCAAAATCAATATTTCCACTCGCATTTTACGTTTTAAACCATTCTGGACAACTTTGGTTCCGTGTCTGTCGTGTGTCCGCAAATCCTTGTAACAAGCTTATTTTCCACATTCTCATCACATTTGGATGACATTTTCAGGGAATGTGCGGGCTAGGAGGTAGACGGTCTCCTATCAGTTTCATAGTTCTTGACTCAAAACCTCACACTGCACATGCGCAAACGAAAATTCCATTATGCTCCATTTTTTTACGCGTTAGTCGTCCGATCTCGCTTAAATTTGGATGATAGCTAAGGATGACGATTCGATCATCCCATATCAATTTCAACATGATTGTATCATTAATAGCTACTGCGCATGCGCCTATGTGAATTCCTTGTAATGACCATAATTTCCACTGTTTTCATCCGACTTCGATGAAATTTTCAGAGAATGAGCGGGTTAGGTTGTAGATGGGCCCATTTCAGTTTCATTGTTACCAAATCAGTACTTCATTCAGCGCATGCGCAAACGTAAATTCCATTATGTTCAATATTTTTACTCTCTAGTTGTTCGAGTTCGCTTAAATTTGGGTGATGGTTGGAAGAAGATGATAGGTACACGAAGATATGAACCACACCCAACTTGGACGACGTTTCACCTATTTAGAATCTTAGAGATCTGGGAGTGATCGAGATTGACTCAGCACTGAAAAATACTTTGACTGTGACACTCCACATGCCCTTTTGTCAAAAAACTTAATTTTTTTTAAAGCATTTTTCGGGCCATTAAATTTTAAATTTGAACCTGAAATTCTGGAGCAATCGGGCTGGCCAACGAACTCGACCTGTATTTTGCCCTGACGTATTTTTCTGATTTGGAAAGAATTTTGACGCTGTATTTTAAAGGAGTTATATCGGGAAATATACCTTATAAATAAACAAATATACATACACACATATAAACGACGTTAAAATCTAGGATTGTGTTCTTTGATGTAGGGACGCATATATATATATATATATGTCTATGCATGTGTCATTCCAGATGATAACTCTTTTCAGGATTGAGATAAAAAATCCGTTGTTACGCCCGAAAAATCAAGCTTTCCAAATGAAAGGATGAGGTTGTTGGCTAGCATTTTTTAAATTAAATTGGTCAAATTTCAAAAAATTGGCTGAAAAAATCACTAAAAATTGCTAAAAACGGCTAAAAATTGTTAAATTGATATTCATAGCACAATATTACTCAAATAAAGTTTATCAACAATAAAGTAGGACATTCAAAAATTGATAAACAAAATTATGCTGAAAAATATATGTACTTAAATTCAATTAAAATTTGCTAAAAAAATCGATAAAAATTGCAAAATCTCTCTTGAATGGCAGATCGTTATTTAGAATATGGTTTTGGCCATTAAATTAGTAGTTAACACTTTCTTTGCGCTCAAAAGGCTTGAATTTCAAAACAATTTAACATTATTCAGTATGATAATTTACGAAAATTTTCTCTTACAATCATGCTGCATGACTGGAACTTTTTTTTTTTTTAATTCGATTTTGGAATCCACGGATCTTGAAACGTAAACCAACAAAGGTCGATTACAAAGGTTCATTATTAAAAATAATAAACCAAAACTCATTTCTGAGACTATAACTAAGCAATTAAAACATAAATTTCTGTTTATTTAAACTTTTTTCTCCAAAATATGGATAAATTCTTAACGAGTTTTCAGAACTTGAGAAATTTACCTGTAGTGATTGGTGTGGGTCTGATTTATTTCGCCGACCAGTTGGGAGTAACGAAAAAGGTTGTAACTTGTGCGCGGTAAAGTCGAAGCCGAATTCACTGGCTATCTCTGCTTATTTTAATGGAACACGAGATTAGGTTTAATTTATCTCTGAATCCCTGAATCGTTATTAGCCGAGAGCAAAGTTTTCTTATCGGTTGTTTGCGTAGTGATCCGTAGTAAATTGCATTGATACGGCTTTCAGGAGTTATATTAGGGTAACGTTGCGCAAGTGGGGGACAATACAATATAAAATTGCCACTACAAGGAAATCGAATAAAGAGAAGGTTAGAAGGATCAGGAGAACACTTTAAATATGTATTCGTGGTACTAACAACTTTGGCTTTCGATCGACTTTTATTTACCGGAAGCATTGTTTTCTCTTTCGGGAGATGGCAAATTTGCTTTCTCAAGAAGAGGTCGATCACAGCATGGCTAATAGAGCGGCATTTCAAAGAAAAGTTGTGAATAAAACAAACCTGAAACTAAAAATTTTAGGACATACAGCCGAACGAAAAAAATTTGGTCGATTATGGGCATTTTTCACCTAAAAATCGACTTTTCTCAATCTTTTATGAGTCTTGGAGATTTGGGAGTGGTCGCGATCGACTCAGCGCTAAAAATACTTTGACTGTGACACCCCACATGTCCTAGGTATATTGTCAAAAAACAGATTTTTAGAATTTTTTGGGACACTAAAATTAAACCTAAAATTCTGGAGCGAGCTCGGATTTTCCTGCGTATATATTCTGATTTTTACATTCGACGTTAAAATCTAGGATTGTGTTCTTTGATTTTCTTTGAAAATTTGCTAAAATCGAAATTTTACGTTTTAGACCATTCTGAACAACTTTGGTTTCGTGTTTGCGTGTCTGTCCGTGTGTCCGGAAATCTTTGCAACAAGCATGACTTCTGTCGAAAACGCAGGAAAAGAGACTTACAATGTGTTTGTTACATTTCTAGAATAAGCAAGAAGGAAGGGTGTTTCCTAAATGACTCCCGAGGGACATCAAAAGACCCAACTGACTCCAGACCAGAGCGAAAAATGAAAGTCCCAACTGACTCCCTGGAGGAGGTTAGTTCTAACTGACTCCCGGCGAGAGAAAAAAAAAAAGTTAAAAGGGCCAAGCTGACTCCCTGAAAAATTTGTGGTGTTAGTCGATATTAGCAAACATCTCTTCATGCCTACCCTAATCAATGTGGAATAACATGTAGTGAAATAAGTACAAATAAGTACAAAACCACTCAAATAAAAAATGCTTTGTTCGCCATCCTGAACTTTTTGTTGTTCGTCCTCAAAGTGAGGTCGGAGTTTTGAGGACATTTTTTGACGAATCGATAAATCGGATATCCTTACCTTTGCTTTTCAATGTATTTTGTCATCCATTTCTGTCCTCTCACAATTGCTGGCCTTGGCTGATGGATTCCACCGATCTTAATAGACTGGATTTTGGCGTACGTCTCAGTCTGGACTTGCTTAAGGGCATCTACTGTAAGGTAAATGTTCGGATGAGGATGATTACATTCTTTGTTGTACCACGAATTGAAGGATTTGCAGGGGTTTGTGGTCAACGTCACCTCAGCTGACTTGGACGCCCAAATAGCGGGTGGGTACTTAGCGTTTGACGATACATAATTATCGTGCAGGTATTCAACAAAAAGTTGGAATTCCTCTCCCTCTCTTGAAGGTTTGTACATCAGCCATTCACAGAAGACATCAGCCACTTCATCAGGGTCACAGCACGGCAGCCCGAACGCAGGAGTCAATTAGGTAACGCCCAGAAGGAAAGGGGAAAAAATCAGACACTGAAATTATCATACAACTAGAGGCCTGTTAGGGCTTGGAAAGCCCTAATCTAGTCCGTATAACAGTAGTACCTAACAGGAACCCAGCACATTATAGTAACGATATAAGTCCTACCTATTTGCGGCGTTATGTGACCTGGTGCAAAGCTAAGGCGATGTTAATAAATGATTAAAAAAGAGGAAATAACGATCAAAATGTAAGTAATGTAATAAAATAAATACCACCAGTTGAGGTGGTCCTCGCCACTATGAGACTAAACAAAAAGCACACTCCAGCAAAGCTCGTGCTTGTTCTGTGTCAGGATTAATTTCGAGTGTTGTGTCATGTCCAATAGGATCGTTCAAAAATAACTCTCCTAGATGTTAGTGTAACTACACTACGTTTCTTACTTACCGTGGCAACTGTTGTTACTGCCACAGCCTTATAAACAGAGAGTCTCAATATCAAATTTCAACTTCCTACAGTGAACAGGAAAGGATTTTGCTCACTCAGCTGATCAGAAAAGACCCCATCACTTCACTCGTCTCTTAATGTCGCAGAGAGTCTCCCTATCAAATTTCAACTTCCTACAGTGAACAGGAAAGGATTTAGCTCACTCAGCTGACGAGAAAAGACCCCATCACTTCACTCGTCTCTTAATGTAGCTGAGAGTCTCCCTATCAAATTTCAACTTCCTACAGTGAACAGGAAAGGATTTAGCTCACTCAGCTGATCAGAAAAGACCTCATCACTTCACTCGTCTCTTAATGTCCCAGAGAGTCTCCCTATCAAATTTCAACTTCCTACAGTGAACAGGAAAGGATTTAGCTCACTCAGCTGATCAGAAAAGACCCCATCACTTCACTCGTCTCTTAATGTCCCAGAGAGTCTCCCTATCAAATTTCAACTTCCTACAGTGAACAGGAAAGGATTTAGCTCACTCAGCTGATCAGAAAAGACCCCATCACTACGTTTCTTACTTACCGACACTTTTGCAACAAACTTGGGGCCGTGCTGATTCGGAATTATATTTAAAAAAACCGTTCGGAATTATATATTTATAAAGTCCGCTAAGTTCTTCAGTTTCAGTTTCTTCGTTCAGAAATAACTCTCCTACATGTTAGTAACTACCGTGAATTGATGGCAACTGTTGTTCCCGCCTCAGCCTAATAAACAACTCTCGTTGATAAGGACAGCCTAGAACACGATCAAGGCGGGTATAGAGACGAACGGCGACACTTTTGCAACAAACTTGGGGCCGTGCTGATTCGAATGAGCAGTCTAACACTAAAATCGGACCGCGAAGTTCTTCACAATTTCAAAGACCGTTCGGAATTATATATAAAGAAGAGATAGTATAAGATTCAGTCGTGTGTTTGCACATGAAATTTCATAATTTTCCATTCCTTTTCCTTCCTCCTTTCTCAACCGGGACGAGGTCGGGCTATGACGGAGTTGAAAGAAAATAAAACGAACACTTCCTTTCACAAAATTAAAAAAACTATCTGGTAGGGAAAAAACATGAAAAAAGGCTTTCAAAGCAGCCGTTCAAAATGTCCGCCTCCTTGCCGAATCCATTGCTCGGAAAGGGGATGGAAAATTATGAAATTCCATGTGCATACCCACGCCAAATGATGGTCATTTTACGCATCTAATCATCCGATCCTTATCGTTTCCTATAAATCTTGTCACTCACAAACTAGTAATTGTCACTGCACATGCGTAAACGTCAAATCTATCTATTTCTAGTAGTTTATTTGTCCGATCTACGGATCGGGAAATCCGGAGAATAGTTTGTTTCATAAACCTGAATGTTTCACCGTAATCGTATCATTAGCAAGTGTTGTACATGCACGAACCTTGAATAAATTGTTTGTTGTTCGTATCTTTAGATTCGTAGTACAAATTATCCCCCCCTCACCTGCTACTACTTACAGCACAAGTTTACATAATACAGCAGCACTATAGGACAGTTTTTGAATGTATTTAAAAATAAATGTGTATTGATTGTTGACCTGGTGGCACTTTTTACGCTCACATCCCAAGGATAAACATTGAAATCTGAAATCAAGTGTTTAAATAAAAAACCGCTCTCTCTCTCTCTCTCTTGGGCGTCATAGACAATGTGTCCTAGAAACCTAACCGATAAAATAATAAGGCATTGAACATCGATCAGTCAATCAGTCAAACTGAAAAAGTAGGTCGAAATAGGGGCTTTAGTTTGAACTTTAACATTGTAGGTTAAATTAGTCTTACATTCAACGTTGAGTTAACATATCCAAAAATGCAAGAGATGATTTTAAGTTCGCGCTTAACCATAAATAACTTTTAATTCGGGATTAATGGAATTCATAGGGAACCATTTCGCACAACGAACTTGCACATCATCAAAATTAGAATGTGAGTGGAAATAGAGTTGACTGTTAAAAAAATTAGCGGACTTATAGACTCAGAAACTGACTCGAAACCAAAACATTCAGGGGTCTCAATTTCATCAGCGATATATTACCAGAAAGCTGAACATTTCCCAGTCAAAGGCCTCCCTACCAGTACGTACATTTGGACGAACGATAAAAAGACTATTTTGAAAAGCACTCCATACTTATGATGCAGGGCGCCATTCGATGAATGGGAAACACCAACGATGGGGAATAGAGATTTGGCATTGATTCCCCATTTTTGGGTACAGTGAGCGGCAATACCAGCACTCGAAGGTGATGATCAGCAAAACGCTGATGGTCTCTGGGGGTCTCGGACCCCATGGGTCTATCTTGAGAGTTAGCTTGATACTTAGTATTAATCTCCTCGCCAGATAGGTAATTTTTGCAGCATCAGCATTCACGCTATCAAGTCTACTATTGAAGAGCAAGGCAATGCTGGTGTATTTACCTCATTAGGAGCACCGCAAGCTTCAACGGATGGCAGATCCTAAAGATGGTGGCCATGAGAAGCTCTACATTCTAGAGCATTCAAAGTTTGATGGCGGGAGGGGGGGGGGGGGGGGGGATATCAAACCAATTCGTCGATGTGCATCATTGCAGCCACTGAGAGCCGTCCATTCTCGGTGCATCAAGATCTTTTGCTTGCTGCATGGTAGTAACGACATGTCAATTCTCTTCTGGATCATTATTTCGTGGTGATTGTCAGCTTCTTTCAAAATTCTTGTAGTTCTTGATTATTGCTTCTCAAAAGAGTAGTTAGTGGAATTTAACTGCCCGCTTTGAAGTTTGCAATGTGCTGAGAGAGTCCTGCTAAGAATGTCCTTGCGTGTCGGTCGTATAGAACGTCCCATTATAGCTTGTATCAACCGTTGAAACCCCAAAATAAGACATTCTTCTCCACTACACTCCATCTGCTCACTGGGTATGTGGTGTACATTCCGGCACGGAGCGGATATGCAAGACCCGCACGACAAATTGGTCTTGCTGCGATGGTATATCTTTGGCGCCGTGTACCTCCATCAATAACGTTAACAAGGAATACCTACTACTGCGTTTACTCGTCGATTGAACTGAAATAAAGGTATTGAAAAGCGCTGCAAATTATTACATAAAGGTTTTATTACTTCTGTATTTGATAGCTCGTCTGCGCAGACCATTGATCTATACAGGGTGGATTCGGATGGGTGTGCAACAACTTTTTTGGGTTAAACAATACCGAAAATGGATTAAACCGTCGTCAAAGCGCAAACCCGTCTTTAAGATATGATTTAAAGAAAAAAAATTATTGCCTTAAAAACTCATAATTCTCTATTTTAAATCCATCAATTTCAATTCTTGACCATTAACGATGAGTATCCTTGGGGAAAAGTGTCCTTTGATTCTCAAAAAATACCATATAAAGACCTATATGATATAAAATACCATATATACGAGGGTCATTTCAAAAGTAAGTTGCACTTATTTTTAAAAAATCGCGAGATGATCCGATTGGGCTGAAATTTTTACAGAAGTTTCGTCTGGGTGTTGTCGCAGCACCGTAAAAGTTTCAAGTTGTTATCTCAAGTATCAGCTGTTTACCAGTTGTTACAATATGGAGCTACCCATGTGTTCTACCGCCAAATGCGTTGTTATTCGTTTTTTCACAGCCAAAGACAAATCCGCGACAGAAATTCATCGCGAGATTGTCAATGTTTATGGAAAAATCACGGTAAGTCGTCGATCCGTGGCAAAATGGTGGGATTTGTTTCTGGGAGATCGAGAAGTGACCCACGATGAGCCCCGTAGTGGTCGACCGTCTTCGTCTCGGGTTTCATCCGTCATTGATCAAGTTCGCGAGATTTTGGAGTCAGACCGGCGCTATACTCTTGACGAGATCATGTTCAAACTTCCCAACAATATTGAACCAAGCCGAGCGAGTATTCACCGGCTCATTACCACAGATTTGGGGTTCACAAAGGTTGTGAAAAAACGAATAACTGAACGCATTTGGCGGTAGAACACATGGGTAGCTCCATATTGTAACAACTGGTAAACAGCTGATACTTGAGATAACAACTTGAAACTTTTACAGTGCTGCGACAACACCCAGGCGAAACTTCTGTGAAAATTTCAGCCCAATCGGACCATCTCGCGATTTTTTAAAAATAAGTGCAACTTACTTTTGAGACGACCCTCGTATCAGCCTAATCATGAAAGATTTAAAAAAATTTAAGATTTCCAAAAATTCGTTGATACTTCATTAATCTTATTTCAAATATATGATCAGAAGTTGAAATTAATTGATTTTAAGTAAAGAATGGATAGATGGAGGATAGATTTTAATTGAGAATTGATAGATAGAGATAGATAGAAAGATAGAGATGAGAATTGATTGGTAGAGATTGATAGATAGACAGAGATAGAATTTATTAAATAAAGACATGTTTCATGAAAATTCTATGATGAAACCCTAAGCCCATAGTAAAGCGCTGAGTCCTTTTGCGGAAGGCAACATCAGGAACTGTTTTTATCTTCAAACTGAGCGGTTCTTTTGACAGGGAGCGGTTCACCCCCCGGCTTGAGGGTGGCGGTTGTTGCATAGTCTGTTGGGGTGGGAGGCCAGATGACAATCGATATAAGTACCTCTGGATTTACCCGCCTTTCTCTTAGGTAGATCTTTTAGGGGATCTTGAATATTCAATTCGCTGATAAATTATTTATTATCAATTCTTACTAGAGACGTTAGAATTTACCTTTTACGACTTGTATGCAAATAACGCCGTACTTATAGCCTATTAGTACAAGCACATACGTCCCAAATAACTTTCACCTACTTAGCGGTGGGAGCAAGACATTCATAAAGCACGATGATGCATTTTTGATTTCGGAAAAATTGGCTTATGAAACATCTAGAACAATGGAAACATACGTACCTATCCTATATTATTTCTTATAGGTACCTAGTAAATGATATTTTTAATAAAGAAATGTTTCCATATTCGAAGGATACGTATATTAGTTAGTAAGCATATGAATCAGCAAATACTGCTTTCAATACCCACCAATCCTGGTTTTACAGCAACCTTTTGACATTAAACACCGAGAAAACCAAGTGTTTAGAAGTTGGAAAAAACATAGATCGGTCCTCTTGTAGGGAGCCACATTTAAGGACATTTTCTTTTAAGTAGAATCGAGTTATACAAGGAATGACCAAATCAGAATTTCGAGGTGACGTCCAACGTGTAATTATCATTCAAATAATTATATAGATCTTAATTATTGCTCTTATTTAATATTGAGCTCCGTCCCGAATTTCAGCTTCTTAGGATAAATTGCATAGAAATTAGCGTTAAGAGCTCACTCAGCTGACTGGGGTGGTTCGGCAAGTTAAAATCCAATCCTACTTGGCTCACAAAGTATCCGTTCCGAATGTCGGCTTCCTAGGAAGAAAAGCAAATAATTGGATTTTCTGAATTATGAAATCAGCTCTCGCTACTAATTATCAATGACGAATTTGGAAACCAATTTATTTTGAATGACTAGCTAGTCATTTTGCGACCCATTCGGTCAAATTCGGACCAGCCGTTCTCTAGTAAAAGCTCGACCCCCTTGTGAAAAGCGACCCCCTGAATCCCACTGTCCATCACTCTGGACGCATTTTTGAATAACAATTTTTCAAACCCAAACATTATTGACATTTTCATGTCTTTGCCCTGGCACATTGCACAAAAAACTGTCACGTAACGTAACGTTTCCGCTTACAACCGAGTCGTTGCTAGGGAAATGGTACTTCGTCGTTTTTCATCCCAAAAAATTCGTTGACCATTCGTTCGAAAGCTCTCGATTTATCCAACCATATTATGTTTACTACTGCGAAGTGCGTGGCCAACAAGCTGAGTTATGAGCAAGGTTATTTGAATAATTGTGTACACTCAGGTGATCATTCTCAATAATTGATATTGTGAACATGATTGCCACCGCTTGTTAATTTCTGATGATTTCATTGAGCTGGTGTTTCGATGATTTGATTCATAGCAGGTGATCCAAATATTGCGAGAACGGTTTGATTTGTGAAGCGGTGGTTAAATAATTTTAATAGGTAATTTCTATGCTTTACACTCTAGGAAGCTGTAATTTCTTATGTAGCCTCTTTAGGACATTGACTTGACGATGCCCAGGGTCCGGATCAGATGAGTGGCTTTTGAAGCTAATTTCTATGTTTTACACTCTAGGAAGCTGTAATTTCGTATGTAGTCTCTTTAGCACATTTACGTGACGATGCCCAGGGTCCAGATCAGCTGAGTGGCTCTTAGAGCTTGCATACGAGTCTGCAGGGGGGTAGGTGATGTAGCCTGGCTCGAATTCAATGAAGTACCCACGGGTGTCGGAACAATGAGTCAACACGATCGCGAATTCAATTAAGTACCCACGGGTGGGCGGTTTCTCTAATGGCCCATTTAATTGATTTGTACGCCCCGCCGTGCGATGCACGGGTGAGATCTGCCTAGTAATAAATACAATAAGAAAACACACATGAAAATGTCCCAATGTGTTGCAGACTCGTATGCAAGCATTTCAAGCTGCTTTGTCTTTCTTATGATTTTCACGTACAACCAAGCCGTTGCTGGGGAAATAAAACTTCTTTAGTGTTTATGGGACCAAAATCGTTCTCCATTTGTTGGAAAGCTCTCGATTTATCACGCATTTTCTTTTTAGAGCTATTGCAATACCTTTCTTTATTGGTTTCTTGGCAACATATGTGGTTTCCATGTCACTATAGCGAGGCGTTTTTGACGCTGTTGAGTAAGATAAACGAGACGTTCGCGAACAATCAATTTGAGTCACGAGACTCTAGACCAGGGGTCTCCAATCTACGGCCCGCGGGCCACATCCGGCCCGCGATCAGGTTTTGACTGGCCCTCGGAAAAATTACAAACTGAAACTTTTCAAAGACTTTTTCAAAAATGAATTTCGTTGAATCTAAATACAGATCTTCCTTATCCGATGAACGTTTGAAATCCTAATGATCAGAACTACTAAGTTTAACCCTAAATGGACTGATATTTTAAGTGGCTAACAAATGCAATCTTTTCATTAAACATGTATTTTTATTTTTAAACTTTACACTTGTGTACCTACTCATTTATCGTCAGGCTTTTCTTTTTTCATCATTAAAACTTAAGAATCATACAAATTTGTAGTTCATTACAATGATTTGGTCTTTTATTATCCTGCGTTTTCATAAGGCTTACTTGAAAACTTCTTTTAGAGAACAAATGTGATTTTATGACAAGCAGTAATATTAATTCAGTTTTCTTAGCTATTCTAATTTTTAGAAGTTTACCTAATGTTATATTAAAAATGTATGGGTATTTGAATAATCATTGAAATTTTTAGTGAAAGTAGGCCTAAGTAAAAATCATTAATAATTGTCTTACTTAGGTCTGGTATATTTTGTTCACCACATTATTTTTAACTATCTTGAAAGAACATGCTTTGATTGGTCCAACAACAAAGATATATAAGGGAATATAGCTATTTAGAAAACGAAGCCCAGAATATCTCAATAACCACCACTGAGCACTCTTAATTGAAACAAAACTTCGTGAATGTATGGGAGGGGGGGGGGGCTCGGGAAATATTAGTAAATTGTTGGCCCGCCTTGTCGCAAATATTTTATAATGTGGCCTTTCAGTAAAAAAGATTGGAGACCCCTGCTCTAGACCCTGACCAACTAATCTAAGTCTTACTAAGGGATTGACTACTTGATGTTTTGTATTTTTACATTTTATGTCTTTGCTCTGGCACATAACTCGAAAACCGTTACCAAATTTGTTACCAAATAATTGTGATGATTTTCACTTACAACCAATATGTAACTAGGAAAGTAACTTCAGAAATTTCATCGAACAAAAATCGTACACCACTCGTTGGAAAGCTCTCAATTTATCTCTAAATACCATGATGTTCATTTGTATGCACATTGACCCCCTTCTTTGTAGAGCACGTTAACATTCCGTCAGTTTGTTTACTAATATGTGAATTTCTTTTTGATGATTTCCGCTTACAACCGAGTCGTTGCTAGGGAAATGGTACTTCGTCGTTTTTCATCCCACAAAATTCGTTGACCATTCGTTCGAAAGCTCTCGATTTATCCAACCATATTATGTTAACTACTGCGAAGTGCGAGGCCAACAAGCTGAGTTATGAGCATGGTTATATAAATAATTATTGTTTACACACAGGTGATTATTCTCAATAATTGATATTGTGAACATGATTGCAACCGCTTGTTAATTTCTGATGATTTCATTGGGCTGGTGTTTCGATGATTTGATTCATAGCAGGTGATCCGAATATTGCGAGAACGGTTTGATTTGTGAAGCGGTGGTTAAATCATTTTAATAGGTACCTAATCATTTAATAGACGAGTCTGCAACACATACGAGTCTGCAACTAAAGACATAAAATGTCCCAATGTGTTGCAGACTCGTATGCAAGCGTTACTGTTTATACTTCCCGCTCCCTCATAGTTATGTCTTTGTTTTGGCACATAAACAACAAAAAATCGTTACGAAAACAGCTGTTTCTTTATGATTTTTTTTTTTCTTTTCAAGATACCAACGTCCCCTTTATTATTTGAGATGCGAGCGTAGCGAGTGGAGCGCTGGGAATGCCACGCAGTGGGTAATCGAACTGAAGAGCAAGTCAGGGTCTAGAGTCTCGTGTCTCAACTAGATTGTTCGCGAACGTCTCGAAGATAATTCTTGTTTGAAGTGTAAATTATAGTGTTTTTGTACGCGATCCACTATGGCAGGTAAGTTTATTTTCCATAACTTTTAGTATGTTAAGCAAAAACCCTAGGATGGTACTTAGTTTTGTTAGTTTACATTGTTAACACTAGTTATAGCTCACCGATACACATTTCTGTCAAGTTCCACAGTAAATAGAGTAATTTTAAAAGTACGTCCACTAGTCTGGACATCAGGAGTTGGCTTCACTCTTTTCTCACCGGATCTTGCAACATCATGAATCGAGTTAGGTAGTTAGATACCTATAATACTTCATTAGATTTTAATATAATTTGTACCCTACTTTCGAAGTAGGGAAGTAGGTATAGGTAAATTGATTAATTTTTTTAAATAAATTTTTTTGCAGGTAGACGTATTTTTGATATCGGCGATATAGAAGACATCGGGCTTCTGCACGAATGGCTGGACGATCGTCGTGCGAAGTCAGCTACGAAAGGTCGATAGTACGGGCAGAATTGAACGAAACCATGTACTTCTTTGGCTGATGTTGGCGTGGGCCATGTGGCTACCCGTTCCACCTTTGCTGGGTCCGTGTGTGCACCTTCGCTCGAGATGACATACCCTAAGTAGGGGATACTGCGTCTGAACATGTCACATTTTTTCGCGTTCAGTTTCAAGCCATTGGCACGGCACAGAAGGAATACCTCTCGCAACCAGTTCATCATTTATGAGAACGTCGCCGCATCCACCCTCACGTCGTCCAGGTACACCCGAACGCGTCCTTTCCTCACAAGAGCGTGCAACACCCGGTTCATAGCCCGCTGGAAAGTCGCCGGCGCGTTGGTTAAGCTAAACGGCATAACTTTGAATTGCCATAGCCCACGGGGCGTACAGAATGCTGTCTTCGGCTTGTCCTCCTTTTTCACGGGTACTTGCCAGTACCCACTCTTCAAGTCCAGTGAGGAGAACCACGAACTTCCTCTTGTCGCCACCAGGAGATCATCAATGTGGGGTAGGGGGTGTGCATCTTTTCGGGTCACTTCATTCAGCTTCCTGTAATCGATGCAAAATCGTGTTGAGCCATCTTTTTTACCAACCAGGACGACTGGGCTAGCCCAGGGGCTGCTTGAAGGTTCTATGACTCCATCACGCTCCATCTCCTGAATGAGCACATCCACCTCCTCTAGCCGGTGGACCGGAATCCTGCGTGGGGGCTGCCGAATCGGCACATCTGGTTCTACCACAATTTCATGTTGTACTCCCTCTATCCGTCCTAATTTATCACCTTGTGCCGAAAAAACGTCTGCAAACTCCTCGATCAGTCTGGCCACCAAATCCTGGTCTGTCTCGGTTAACCCTTCCTTCGCTCGTTGGATGAGTTCTTGCACATGCGTCGACCCTCTGCTGGTTTCTTTCCTTTTCCCCAAATCTGCCATCCCTTCCTCCTCCCCGCTGGTCCCCTGATCTTCCTCCTCTTCCTCGCCTGCTTCCTGCTCTTCTTCCTCTTCCTCGCCTGCTTCCTGCTCTTCTTCCTCTTCCTTCCCCCGTAGTTCCCGTACCAGGTTTCCTTCCTCCTCTTCCTCCGTCGTGACCTGGGCTGCCGCTGCGTCAATTTTGCACCTCACTTTAGCCAAAAAATCCATGCCAAGAATGCAGTCGTCTTTAATGTTGGCAACCCAGACCGTGTGCTCCCAAGCCTTTCCTCTTCCCAACCCCACCTGGGCCACCACACGCCCTTCCACTGGGAACTCCTGGCCTGTCACCGTGCTCAGTACCGTCTGTATGAGGAACTTGGGGGAAGAAAACGAGTCTCCTGATTCCTTCGATCACACGATCGATGCGATACCTTATTCAACCGCTCAGAAAGTGGGAAGAAATGTGGTCGGGCCAAACACTGTTGAAGAGAAACTAATTTTGGTGATGATGATGACTAGCTAAGTTATGCTTTCTGAAAGATAGAAACTGTTTTTACAACTCTCATACTACAAAATAATTCTGGTTTTATTATATTTTACTACATTTTAAAAATACCGACTTCTTGACAAACTAAAACTACATTATTTTCCATTATATTGGTTTGTTTTCATGTTCTACCAAGTCCCTATGTCCACTAACATGGACATGGAAAAATATGCTGTTAGTTCACCTTGATCCTGATGTCCATTGTGGTGCTCAACAGGTGCAGCAATCTGCATAAAATTCACTACGTGAGGTCTTTGAACCATTATCAATCTACCTCAAAAAGAAAAAAAATTGTGTGAAGGAAAAAAATCCGGGACTGAAAGGGTTAATGAGGATACATATACATACATAAACGGACAAAGTGAGTAAAATAGCACATTTTTTCTCAAAGAAAATGCGCTAAAAATTGAAATTTATCAAATGTTTTCACTGTTCATGGGTGATATGACAAGTTCATTTTCTTTTAAGTAGATTAGTGTTTTACAAGGAACGACGAAATTAGAATTTCAGGGGGACGGTTCACTCATATGATTCAAGTGGTTCTGCAAGAGATTACAATTACAATAGCTGAGTGAGGTATATTCTCTCCCGTTCATCCTAGGAAGTAGAAATTTGATAGGGAGACTCCCTGAGACATTAAGAGACGATTGAAATGATTGGCTCATTCCTAATCAGCTGTGTTTTGGGTATTTCTTTCTTAGTGATAAACTGTTAAGGGCGTCGAAGAACTTGCTTCCTGAAGCGAGTTTTGAAGATCAGATGTGTGATCAAAGGGATATATCATCTCGTTAATTCATAATTAATAAATAAATGAAGCTAACTTCTCGTATGTGAACCCTAGAGCCATCAGCTCTTTTCGTTATATTCTTGTTCTTAAGAATAAAAGTACGAAATATCTTTTTCCCATTTACACAATCTAAAAGTTTCTCGTTTCAAATTGAACCTGTCGACTGACTAGTAGATATGCGCAGAGCGCAAAGTCGTTGGATTTTTTTTTTTTTTTTTAACACATAAGAATTTTAGGAACTTTTTTCAAGTCTAATGAAACGTTATATTTATTTCACACAATCCATGCTATTAATCCCTCAATTACAGGACGGCTAATAAGCGCGTCTGCACTCCACTGGTAGTAAGGCTGAACTGTTATTACAAGTCTTATAGAAACTTATTAGCCGACCACCCGTTCCCGTGAACAGTTCCGAAATACTCCGTTACGAGTACTAGCCAGCGGAACGGTTCTTTCCACCCCAGCGGCCGGGGGCGGCGAATTCAGTTTGCCCTAGGACACCGTGAGACCGACGTCGGCTCGCTTCGTTATCGCTTTCACCTCCAGATTCTAAGTGTTCACCCGAATTATTTCCTCCCCCTCATTTCCTAGCCCCAATCTCTCCCCACGATTCTCCCACTCAAAAATCATTTTTACCACTCAATCCGTTCTGGTGTTCTTACAATTGTTATATTTTATCGTCGAAATACAGGAACATGGCGGATTTCCGACGTCACAAGATGACCAACAGGTAGAAAAATACTCGTTCGAGAAGACCGACGCGATGTCGTGTAGTTGATTTTGACGACCAAAAGGCGAAATAACGATGTTTTGTCGACGTCGGTCGATCGTTGAGATCGTAGCGCGTCGGGAGTGACGATAGCGTTTTGCGCGCGACTCTCGTGATATTATTGTTACAATGAAAAGTGCTTTCAACAACTATACGGATTTCCTGAATTTCGAAAATGGTGAGTAAAATGGGTATGGTTTATACCCACATTTCCTTCCAATCACCAATTTACAAGATTTAATTACATACGTTACCATCAAACCTCATCAACAGCTGTTAGACTTTGATTCTTGTGATTGATGTTTTATTTTCTGAAACATGGTAATGTGTTCTATTGATAAAAATATAAAAAAGAAATACTGTGAGGTTGTTATTTGAGTTGAACTAAAATAACTAAATAAAAAATATAAAATTAAAAAAATTAAATTAAAACCGTCCGTCCGCCTCACGTACAGTGGCCAAAAAACGCGATTCTATTGATAAAAAATTCAAAAAGGGATGTAAGAAAGTGAAATTAAATACTCGGAGGTGTTTCGACTGTAGTGTCAGGATCTGAAGTCTGTCTGTTAAAATGATTGCCATGCACGGGGGTTGAACGCAGTTCTAAGACAGCTATGTTCAAAAGTTTGCAGTATAATTGGACCTTTATTATCAGCTAGGTACTTAAAAGAGTAAAATAAGAAAGGTAACATAAAGAATATGAGGAGCAAATATAATAAATAATAGAGAAACATTATTTTTTACATTACTAAAGTGAAGTGAAGGGAATCGTTTTTGGTTTATTATTTTCAATAATCGACCAAGAAAAAATTTTTTAACACCGCCTTAAAATGTTTTCTTACGTTTCAAGATGCGTAGAATACAAAAATCGAAAAAAAAAAAAAAACGCTGCAAATTGTTACTCAACGGTTTATTATTTCTGTGTTAGATAGTCCTTCTACACAGATCATCGGTCTATAATTATTAAACCCCATAATATATGTAATTTAGGATCTGAAGATGGCACATTGTGCCTCCGAGAAGTGTTCAGACTTTTACAGTTCCAAGACCCCGCTTCACAGTAAAGATGTTAAAAATGGGAAAATTATGCTTGAAGTAATTAACGTTGGGGCATGCGCAGAATGGAGCAATGATTTGAGAAAAATGAAATTGGTAGGGTACAATCTACAGCCTAACCAACAAATTCCCAGAAAATGCAATCTAAATCTGATGAAAACTAGGAATTTTTCGTGGGGGTGCATTTTCGCGCATGCGCAGGAGCTAATAATGATGCAATTATGTTGAAATTAACAAGGAATAATTATTAAACCACTGTCCCCCAACTGTGCACCGAATTTGAGCGGGATTGGACGACTAGAGTGTAAAAAAATGTTGCTTGAAGGAATTTACGTTTGCGTATATGCAAAATGGAGTAACTATTTGAGAAGTATGGAATCATTAGTGGACCATTTACAGCCTAACCCGCACATTCCCTGTAAGTTTCATCGAAATAAGAGGAAACTGTTGAAATTAGGCTCGTTTAAAAAATAAAACATATTCGCGCATGCGCAGTACCTACTAATGATAGGATTATATTGAAATTGCTAGGGAATGCCCATCCACCGTCCACCACCCGCCGTCCGCAGCTTTTCCCCTAAAAATACAAGACCAAACTATATGAAACTTGTGTTAAAAATCACATTTGAGATCTAGATGGTCCGAGAAGCTCGGCATCACTTTTTATCAACACTAAAGGTTTGTATTAAAGGGCTAAACATTTAAATCATCGAGATATCGAAAATTTTCCAAGTAACAGTTATAATTTTTTGCTTGTCAATGATAAATTTAATCCCGAAAAATCGATTAAAACCCCCCGCAACGCTGAACGTTGAATAGTTCACTTTCCCTAAGGGCTTGCATATCGAGAAAAAACCTTCGAATTTCTAAGCGCGAGAAGATAGAGAAATCACGCGCTACTAGCGGATCTATTGAATTCAAGACTTCACGAGAAAAATCGTTTGCTACCTACGGTCAATACTACTTTCTTCAGGCAACGGAAACAAAGGATACTCCCATATTTTTCCCAGAGCAAGGACCTTGTTTTTTGTCATAATGTAGAAGGTCTTATTAACGAAATGGGTCTGTCCACATACAACCCGAAAGATTGCCGACTCTTCATTGATAGATCCAAGAGAAGTATGAAGTGTGTGCTTTTGCATAATACGGCCAAACTCGGCTCCCATCTAGTTAGTCACTCCACGAAAATGAAGGAACAATACAGGTATATTGCAGAAGTTCTCAAGAATATAAAATACGAACAGCAGAAATGACTGATCTGTTACAAAGTATTGAGGGACTCAGATCAGCTTCGGAACCTCTGGGTCTATTTTCTTTCCTAATAATTGTGCTGTTATTTAGATGGAGCTCCTGATGGGCCTTTGAATCTATATTCTTTCCCAACCTATCTACTTTTCTTTTCTTTTTTTTTTAACTGTGAAGCGTAACATCATATATTACATACGGGGTTTAGACCAACGATCTGCGTAGAAGGGTTATCTAATACAGAAATAATAAACGTTTTTGTAATAATTTGCAGCTTTTTTCAATGAAATTCAAGGGTTTTCTTGAAAAATGACCTTCGATGTAAATACGAGTTTGGGGTCGGTTTCTACGTATTTTTATTACGCTGGATCGAATAGCAACGTACTTGCATATTTCCCCAACCCCGTTATAACCAAGTTTTACACTTTAACTCACAAAGTTTAGTTCATTTGGTATAATAAATTTTAGGTGTTTTTAGGGGTGAGACTAGAAAGCCAAAGTGTAAAACTAGGTATAGCGGAGTTGGTGAGATATGCAAGTATTATCATTCGATTCAGTGTAAAAAAAATTAGCTGAAACCGACCCCGAACTCGTATTTTCATAGAAGGTTATTTATCAAGAAAACCCTTGATTTCAGCGAAAAAAAGAATGTTTTTCAACACTGAAAAATGCTTTCCTCCTCTAATTAACAAAGTAAATATAAAATCCACAACACCGTTGAAATGGTGAGATTTTTGCGCAGTTTTTACTGTGCTTGTTTCTTGAAAAAATATTGGTTCTCAACTCCCGATTGAAGAAACTCAAGGTTTGCCAAACTAGGTAAAATTTCCTTTGCAGAGGGCTTTTTCATGTCTCAAAACCTAATTCTAAGAAATAAGAAAGATAAGACATTTAGAGGTAGAAAAATTAATGTTATTTTTTAGCGGTATTTACACAGCAAATTAAGGGAGTTATCGTCGTTTTAATGACAAAAGATCGAAAACTCGAAGAAGATCTTAAATATTAATTACCTCGAAAACTAAGCGTTTAAAAAAAAAATCTCTACGAGAAACTTTCTGTCAGAAATAAGCTCTAGAATCGACCCCTGAAGTACTGACCACCTTGTGCGGAACACGTTGGTTTGCAGTATTTCAATGATATATATATATATATATATATATATATATATATATATATATATTGCATTTATTCAGAAAAAACGACATAGCAGTACACAAAATAGCGAATTACTTCATGCTACTCCCCTCTTTAAGCCAAGCTTGTGTTGAGGGGAGGAGTCTACAGAGCTGTTTCGCAACATCAACATCCATATACGAGTCATTGTAAAAATGATTGTATGAATACAAACAGTTAGATTTTGAATTTTCTAGTCATGAAGAAATTAATGGTTCTAATTGATTGTTCTTATAATTGATTTTAATCTTATTTTTAAAGGAGTTAAATGTAGCAGTTTCTCTTGTGTCTTTTGGTAGACTGTTGAAAGCCACACCGCGGTAATCGAAACACTTTTGTCAGCATGTGGTGAGACGAAAAGGCAGTTTAATTAGACAATGTTCACTAGATGTAGTGCCTGTGTCAGCAACAAAGTGGAACTTCCCCGCTGATTTGTCTCTGAAGATCTTGATGGAGGTGGCCCGCTGCACCAGTTCTGTACATTGAGGTCTTGAAATGTTGCAAAGAGGGATGCCGTGGAATAAATAGATAGATTTATTTCAATAAAGACACATACATATGATGATAGTACAAAAGTGGAACTAGGCTACACGCCTAGCTTACTTTTCCAACGGCAGGCTTGGCCCGTGCTGTTGTTTAAGGTCTAGGCGATTTGCCCATAATTTCAAACATAGCACGTTGACATAACATCGCATATGCGTCTACATAATCTACACATAGCTTAAATAATATAACTGCAATGGTATTTGATGTCCCTATCTTCTTATAAGTAGAACAACTTTCTATAGTAAGATTAATTGTTTTATAATATTATATATAAATGCTGTTAAGCATAGTTTCGCAATCCACTACCCCATTTTTCACAGGCCTCGTTAAAATTTGCTTTTTGTAGTCAGGTCTAGTTTAATTTTGAGCTCTTTTCATATGACTATCAAGCGCTCTGTGAATGTTGTACATAATAAATTTTGGACTGTGTGTTGACAGCGTTAATCTTGGTCTTGGTGTAATTACATTCCCTGTGACTACATATCTTGTGATATATGTTGGATTACGCTGTGAATTTATTAATTGTGGATACTTATGGAATTGCTAAAGTAAATTTTCAACATATAGTTGCCGCATTCTTTTCTCGAGGTGGACCTTCACTATTCTCTTCTGCATTAAGAATAGAGAATCCACGAGTTCACCACAGCAGCCTTTATACTTACTTATCCTGGGTACAGTATCTAGTCATCACGCCTGCTTTTTGTAGTTTGGTCTAGTATAATTTTTAGCTCTTTTTATATGACTATCCAGCGCTCTGAGAATGGTGTACATAATAAATTTTGGATTGTGTGTTGACAGCGTTTATCTTGGTCTTGGTGCAATTACATTCCCTGCGACTACATATATATGCTGGATTACGCTGTGAATTCATTATTTGTGGATACTTATGGAATTGCAAAAGTAAATTTTTAACATATCGTTGCCGCATTCATTTCTCGAGGAGGACCTTCACTATTCTTTTTTGCATTAAGAATAGAGAATCCACGAGTTCACCACAGCAGCCTTTATACTTACTTATCCTGGGTACAGTATCTAGTCATCACGCCTGCTATTTGCAGTTTGGTCTAGTATAATTTTGAGCTCTTTTCATATGACCATCTAGCGCTCTGTGAATGTTGTACATAATAAATTTTGGACTGCGTGTTGACAGCGTTAATCTTGGTCTTGGTGCAATTACATTCCCTGCGACTACATATCTTGTGGGATATGTTGGATTACGCTGTGAATTTATTATTTGTGAATACTAATGGAATTGCAAAAGTAAATTTTTAATATATAGTTGCCGCATTCTTTTCTCGAGGAGGGCCTTCACTCTTCTGTATTAAGAATGGAGAATCCACGAGTTCACCACTGCAGCCTTTATACTTAATTATCCTGGGTGCATTATCAAGTCATCACGTTCTGGAGAATTCTCACATTCGGCAAGCCATAATACACCTCGGCATACGGCAGTAATCCTGAATAACCCGAGTTTTAACTGACCCTCACCGCTGCACCTTTAAAGGCCAGCCGGCCTCATAAAGAGGCGTTAAAAACCCCTGGAATGAACGAGAGCGAAGATTTCCACAACACGCAGCTCGAGAACGGATGAGCTCGTACCCCCTCCCAGCCCTCATTTACCTCCCCTACTTCAATCTACTGTCCAACCCCCCTGGCGTACGTCCGTCGGGATTTGCATTATCACGTTATCCGCTACCCGAGTCACGCCAAGCCCTTCGAAACACGTTTTCTCGTTATGCACCTCGGAATTGAATTCCTGTCAAATTTATTCGCTTTTTTTTTACTCTACCTCGTGTGTTGGAATGAAACCGGTCAATCATCCGTCACGCTTTTTAATTGCTAAGCGTCAAAAGAAACTTGGATTTAATTTACACGTCGGATCGAAATCAACGCTCTTCTTATTATGGATAAAAACTGACACTGCGGCGCACATTAGTAACTTTAGCCTAACTAGGTTAAACAAATTATGGGTACTTCAAATTATCTATAAAAATCTTTTTATTCATTTATTAAAGAAAAAAAAGAAGGTTTTTGTCAACTTTTAACGTAAAATGAGTTAGAGTGCCATCTGTTGTCTTTTTATGAGTACTAATCAATGTTGTAGTGATCAAGAGGGTTAAGTGGCATTAGAAAGAAAAAACACCTTAGTTTCACTGTGCTGGAGAAAAGAATGGATCCGATCCGCGCGTTGAGGGATGAATGGTTGTTGTCCAGGCGCCCGCACCGCTGTAGGTAACTTAGATTTCATCATCTCCTTTCTATTATTGACATCATTCCATCCTATTTTTCACATCATTTTTTGCGGCTGTTCGCCCTATGTACGACACTCCTATCTAGAATGTGATAGAGTTAATTTGAGCCTGATTAATGAAAAAACTCATGCAGAAGTGCCTGAAGACTGGCGTGATGTGATTCGTGAGAGCAGAGTGAAACCATGTCCATACCAAGTCATCCCAGATTGTGGCAAAGAAGTGGGCTTTCTAAACTGGACGGAGAATTTTTTTACAGTAGCTTGCTTAGTTTTGGACCACGGTACGAGGGCAGCGTAGGTTATTGGAGGTCTAAGAAGGATCAACATCCATTACCTATATAATTTTTGATCTTAGCCTCCACTTTTTGCTTAATTCCAGGTGTCTTAATTAGTCTATTAGTCATCTAACCAAACTGAATGTTAATTTAGAAGCCAAAAGAGCTTGAGGGGGGGGGGGGGAGGCAAATTTCAAATCGACAGCCGCAAATCGGTGGCTAGTAGGGCGGGATAGAGCAGGCAGTTAAAGTAGAGACAGTTATTTGTTCGGCCACCCGAAAGTAGAATAATAGTTAACCTAAGAAACATACACAAGTTGCAATATGAATTAATAACTAACATGCTAATTAATTTAGAAAACAGGGAATTGAATATAAATTTGCATTTTATATCAAATGTTGGACATGATCGACGAAAATAGATGTGAAACTAAAAAAAGGTGGAGCAGCCTCCCTCGTACCTATGGTGGAAACAGCAAAACGGGAGGGAAGGCTAAAACAGCACATCCACTAAAAAAGCACAACTTCGACTTGCAGGCTAGTGAATTTAGAGATGCCCTAGTCGTAAGATATAAACGCAAGCCCGTTGCTTCAACAAGTGCATGTGAAGGTTGTGGCTGTAAAAATTTCACCCCACAACACGCATTGAGCTGCAAAACAGGGGGTCTAGTTACGCGAAGTCATAATGAGCTCAGAGATATACTGAGAGAGTTCATGAACACCGCTTGTGGAAATTGTACAAAAGAGCCCATCATAAAGGACCCCACAGCTTCAGATCCAGGACTCAGAGGGGACTTGGCATGCCGGGTAATATTGGAGCGTTTGAGCGAAGCATTGTTTCACGTGTCGTAGAAACAGATGCTTACTCTTACGTCTCTCGTCCAGTGGCTGCAGTCCTCTCTGGAACAGAAGAAGAGAAAAAAGAAAATACCTCCCTGCTTGCGATATGAGAAGAGCTTCCTTCACGACTCTAGTTATCTCGGTAGATGGAGTCTTCGCACCACAAATGACAAGTTTTGTGAAGGTCCTAAGCCTTCAGTATTAGTAAGATAAGCCTTCAGTGATAGTCCTTGGCTGGTTGAGAGCAAGAATATCATGCGCCACATCAGCATAAGAGCCACGTCGATGTGCAGAAAGAAGTGGTGGAGCGCCGAAGGCCTGATCGGATTTGGGCTGTGCAGCACTTCAGGTAGGCCTGAGTGGAAGAAGCTGAGCAGAAAAGATGCTGTTAGTTACAAGTAGTATTGGTCCGATCATCTATCATCAGATGTCGACAGAGCCACCAAAAAAGCTCGAGGCCCCAGCCATTTTATATATATATATATATATATATATATATATATATATATATATATATATATATATATATATATATAATAATATCTGAAATAGAAAAGAGAAGTAAAGATACGAAACTATAATGACAATGGAGTACACTTGGTCGCATTCTCCCATGTCAAATTTTACGTCAGTTGAATAGGGAAGTCATTGAGAGATAGCATTCACTCTCTCACACCCCTACTCCCTCTCACTCTCTCTCTTTCTTTCTTTCTCTCTCTCTCCCTCTCTTCGGTTGATCTGAGATCCTCCTCACGCGTCACATTGTCATTCTCACCCCGCAGTTCAAGGCTCCATTTCGATTACCCCCATCGTATGTTGCAAGGAAAAACATCTGGTGCGAGGCTTGTTATAACTTTCCCAATATCAAAACTGATGGTGAGTTGGAGGGGTGGGTGGAAATGCGCGAAATTAATAGAAGTATAATTGATATGTCATCTAGGATTACTGAAATAACTTAGGCACACACCTTCACATTATTATGAATTCAGCATCACGATTTATTACAAAACTCGCGTTTAATGGAAAATGTATGTATTTAGGTTAATTAAAACTTGAAAATTCTGTATTAACCTTTTATAGTATGCACATGCTTAAGCCGTGAGTCCCCGCTCCGAAAATGACAGGATAAACACCGCAAATTATTACACAAAGGTTTATTATTTCTGTACTAGATAGCCCTTCTACGCAGATCATTGGTCTATAACTATTATTAAGCCCCATACATATCTAGCAAATAATCGAAACTTGGCGCATCGTGCCAATCAAAAGGGTTCACACCTTTACAGCTCTGGACCCCAAAATTTTACGGTTTATAGGAGGTGAATGTTGTTAATTGTTCTAAAAATGTCAAAACAATCACATTGTAAGCATTTTTCAAGACCTCGATATTTTCTCTAGCCCGTTTTATGAATTCAAAGCCTGTATTCTCTCACCCCTTTTCTAATTTACTTTCCTGTAAAAGTGACCTACCAATTTACCTTCCTGCCAACTTAAGATGATATACTTTCTTTTTTGTTCTCTTCTTATTTTGTATTATTGCTTCCGATCAAATACTTATTCTCTTTTACATTGTAATTGGGCTCGCCCGTTTGTAAAATAAATAAATAAATAAAAACACCAAAACAAAAACTAAGTAATACAGCAGAAAAGGAAAGAAATTAGCTTCAGAGGCCCCTTCAGCTATTCAACGATCCTCCGGACCTCGTAATTGTTTTTGAGGTGTCCCGAACGAGCTCCAGTAAATTTCAGCAACGTGAGTCGATTAGGAAAGAAATTAGCCTAGGAGGTACTGAAGCTGGTTAGATTGACACCAGAACTGAAAATATAACAGCAATATAAAATAACCAGAGGACTTAGAAAGAATAACGCTGAGACCACCGAGAAGTTTCAACGACCCTCTATTTGCGTGCAAATTGAAAAGAACCAGAATTGTTTGAACAAACTCTACATGCACATATCAAAAACTCAAGGAATTTCAAAACGAATTTCCATGAAGGAAACTTTGGATTCATTACAATAGTTTAATTTACTTGAAATTGGCTAAAACGTCCCGACTTTGGTATACTTGGAAGTAATTAACCTTCTGTTGTTAAGATAAAAATGATAATTTAATTAAGAGTGATTCCTAAGTGCTTACTAATCAATAATTTAATAAATTAATATCATTGAAGTGGGTGATTACCTACCTACGCTTCACAAGTCTAATGGGATAGAGAAGTTCCAATAAACTCGATTTCGGGAAGTAAGAATGCCATTGGAATTATATTATCAGCTGATATAATTGTCATAGTTTTCAAGGCGATTTCTGAAATGTTTTACTGGTTACGATTGAACGAATCCACCCCGGTTGCTATGCATTTATTCAATTTGCTTTCCCTAAAAGCCGTATCACACTTTCACTTTCATTTTTTTCAGCTTTTTTCTCGCATTTTTAATGCTCGAACGTGAAGAAGGCAGAGTGTTTTTTCCAAGGTCAGCTTTTTTGACCATTGCGTATCCTAGCGGAGCATTTTTAAACTCACTTGGTAAAATTAAAACATGTTCTAATTTTTACCTCATCGCAAGAAAAGTGCTAAAACGAAACCCTTGGGAAGGTAACAATTCAATGGAAAACCCCCAGGTACCATATTCTCACAAATTTAATAAAACTGCATTCCGCCAGAATGCGCTGTTTTTACACTTATTCCTCTTCAACATTCGCAGCTGACCTTGGAAAAAAGCACTTTGCCTTCTTCACTTTCGAGCATTAAAAATGCTAGAAAAAAGCTGAAAAAATGCTAGTGTGATACGGCTTTTAGAGAAAGCAAAAGAATAAACGCATAGCGATCGGGGTGGTTTCGTTAGATTATTTGGGCGGATACCTATAAATAAAACTAAAAAAATCATTACTGTTAGAAAGATTTCAAGATCTCGATTTTTGAATATTTCAGCACTTAGGTTCTACCCGTTAGTGTTGATCGAACGAGACGCCGATGTTACTGGCACATCCCCGGCCGATAAATGATTCTTATGCTAAATTTCAAGTTTGGTCCAATACTTTTTGGAAAAGCTTCGGATGGCGGACGGACGGATTTTTTTTTGTTAATTCAATTTTAGGATTCTACCCATCTTGGAAAGTAAACCAACAAATTTTGAGGGGGGGGGGGGGGGGGTTAAACTTTTTCATTCTTCGTCGATTACAAATGTTTATTATTGAAAATAACAAACCAAAAGGTTATGAAAATATGCCAAAAAAGGAGCTCGCAGTTTTCTATTGATTTCCACGTACAAACAATCCGTTGCTGGGGAAGTGTAAGTCCCTTAGTTATCGTTCTACGATAATCGTTTGCCACTTTTTGGAACGCTCTCATTTTATGACAACATCTCATGATTCCTAAGCCTCTTACTAGCTAATGATATTTCGTAAACACAATGGCAAAAGCATGTGCGTGTTTTCAATAATCCAAGCCGATGGCTTTTGACATTTTATGTCTTTACTTTGGCACATAAGCGAAAAAAGCGTTAAAAAATGCGTTAATAAAATGCGTTACGGTTGGTTTTCTGATGATTTCCTCTTACGACCGAGCCGTTGCTAGGGGAATAGTATTTTAAGCGAAAAAACCACTAGGATGGCACTTAGTTTTGTTAGTTTACATTGTCAACACTAGTTATAGCTCTCTAATACATATTTCAGTCCAGTTCCACAGTTTCCAGTAAATTTTGAAAAATAAGGTGTTCAATTGAAGCAGGATTTAATAATATTCTACAACTATACTAAGGAACAAACAATTTTTAAGGCAGTCCTTTATAGCTCTACTTAGCAAAATATGTTTTAGAAACGGGGGTTTTTAACGGGTTTTCGACGAAAACCACTTTAATGAGTGATTTTCGGTATCGGAATATGGTGTATATTCGGAATCAGAGCGAAATTTCCTATAAGAATAGATTTTAAAATAGTTTTGTCAACTTGGAATTGGTTTTTGGCTCGTGGGAGCAGGGCATTGTCCGTGCGAGACACTCCTTCCGAAGTACGTGTTTTAATGACTGTGACCCAGTGTTTTTATTGTATATTTTGGGAAAACATTTCTCTGATTCAGAAAGCTTCCCTACTGTTGGCAGTGAGGAAGCAATAGGTAAAATAATCAAAAGCTATTAATTATTTCCTAGATCACGAAAATATGATCTATTAGGAATCCCTACCGTATATATTTAAGGCTTAAATTTAGAACTTTTTAGCAGCACATTTTCAACGGCGTTATTGAAAAACTCAAGCGGTAATAATCGATCAAATAATTACGAATTTAATATCGGGCTCGCGAAATGAGATAACGAGCCAAGGAAGGCCTTATGAAACATTCATCTCCATTTAATTTTCATCAAATTCAGAGTCATAAAGGAAGAAAAAAAGGTTTCGCCCATCTGACCCCATTTGGAGCTGCCCGTCCTTTGGGAAGGGCGAGAAAGTTGGATAAAAAATGCAGGAGGAAAGGGAAGGCAAGCCAACGCTTGAAAGATAGAAGATCCCAAAACCCTCAGGGTTGTAGGTTTTTTCCAGTTTGAGTTTTCGAGAGATGGTAGTTTTCATCATGGATATGGATCCCAGAATATCGGATCACGATAAATGAAGATTCTACGTGCGTATTCAGAAGGAATTCCATTTGAATCGGTGAAGAGGTGAGCTGGTACATTTCATCTTTTTGGGATATCGATCAGCTTTACTTTAATTCGTATGAAGATTATATTCTCATTGTATTCATGTATATTAAAAATGGGGGAGCTTTTTATCTGTGCAGTGGATTGACCAATCCAGAAAATCATTTTCCAAAACCACAATCGCGTTCCAAAGCTGTTTCTTTCCAACCCTCAAATACATCATCAGTACTCCATTGGGAAACCTTAGTTAATTTTCGATATGGATTTGCGCATTCATAGGAATTGAATTTCTATAGGTGAAGAGGTCAGCTGGGCCATCCGTCTTTTTGGAATATTGATCAACTTTACTTCATCTCGTATGATGTCCATTCCAACATTGTATGATGTGCATTAAATATTCCATTCCATTATTGATATAAAAACCCTAGAATATCGGGTCAGGCAAAAATAATATTCTACCTGCGTATTTAGAAGGCATTCCGTTTGCAAAGGTGAAGAGGTCATCTGGGATCTTTGATTTTTTGGAACACCGATCGATTAGCTAGGCGCACGACAGCGCGAGCTCCGCACAAAAGGTCCTACGCTCTCTGCTCCGCAGCATCAGCATTGAAAGCCGCTGAGGATGAAACAAAGTCTGCCAAGTTGGGTGTGGCACGTAGCTTCCTCGTTTACCATTTATCTTCTTCCAACAATCATCCAAATTTTAGCGAACTCGAACGACTAGAGAGTGAAAAGATGGAACACGATGGGATTTACGTTTGTGCATGCGCAGAATGAAGTATTGATTAGGCAACAATGAAACTGATATGGAGCCATCTACAACATAATCCGCGAATTTTCTGACAATTTCATCGAAATCGGATGAAAACAGTAGAACTTAACGTCGTTACAAGGATTTTCACCTTAGGCGCATGCGCAGTAGCTATTGATGATACAATCATGTTTAAATTGATATAGGATGATCGAATTGTCATCCCTCAACTATCATCCATATTTTAGCGAGATCGGATGACTAGGGCGTGAACAAATGGCGCATAATGGAATTCACGTTTGCGCATGCGCAGATTGGAGTATTGATTTCGCAACAATGAAACTGATATGGACCACCTACACCCTAGCCCGCACATTCCCTGAAAATGTCATTCAGATCGGATGAAAACTGTGGAAAATAAGCTTGTTACAAGGATTTAATACTGGCGCATGCGCAGTAGTTGTTAATGATATATTTATGTTTAAGTTGATATAAGATGATCAAATTGTTATCCCCCAACTATCATCCAAATTTGAGCGAGATCGGACGACTAGGGCGTAAGAAAATGATGCTTGGTATAATTTACGTTTGCACATGCGCAGAGTGAGGTATTGAGTCAAGAACAATGAAACTAATAGGGGACCGCCTACCGTCTAGCTGAAGGAAAACATTCCCTGAAAATTTTATCCAAATCGGATGAAAACTGTGGAAAATATTTCTGTTCTAGAACCAAAAATTTCAACCATGTATCATGTTTTCTCCTCGATATTGATTCGAAATTCTATGAAAACATCAGAAATTAACAAGCGGTTGCAATCATGTTCACAATATCAATTATTGAGAATGATCACCTGTGTGTAAACAATTATTTATATAACCATGCTCATAACTCAGTTTGTTGGACACGCACTTCGCCGTAGTTAACATAATATTGTTGGATAAATCGAGAGCTTTCGAACGAATGGTCAACGAATTTTGTGGGATGAAAAACGACGAAGTACCATTTCCCTAGCAACGACTCGGTTGTAGGCGGAAATCACTGTAATTAATTTCGTGCGCGGAAAAAAATTGACTCGCAAAATTCGCTAGGACCCCAGGGCTAAAACATGATACATGTTAATAAGCTTGTTACAAAGATTTGCGGACACACGACAGATACACACAGACAGACATGGAACCAAAGTTGTTCAGAATGGTCTAAAACGTAAAATTCGAGGGGAAATTTTGATTTTGGAGACCAAAAAATTTGTGGCCCCCGCAAGTTAAAAAAATGCTCCCGCTACCTTTAGGTAATGCAATATGAAAGGAAAGAACCCCCCCGCGTAAAATAGTCCACCTAACTTAACTCTGTGAACCAACCCTTAAGAATAATTTCTTTGCATATTATTCTGAACTTTCATTATTGAAATCAATAAGCCTCAACATAGAAATTCGTTCATGAGTTCCACGATTGGATCGATTACGGTTATTCAGTTACAATACGAAACGAAAATAACATTGAAATGGCGTTGTGATCCCACAGTGAATGTCCGAGCGCGGGTCATAATAATCCTATTAGGGAAGGTCGATAGCCTGGCAGAGTTAGTTATTATCCCTTCAATTTCTAATGAATCCCCTGCCCTTTCAAGTTCTATATATAGAAGTAAACCGTCCATAGGATATGTGTTTCCTATTCGCCGATCGCTGCAAAAAGTTGATGACCAGCAGTAACCTATACATTTCATTGATCGCATGGAAACCTCTAAATTTCGTAGTTTTCCGTTTTTGCATAATAAATAGGTAGGTATATGCATTAAATAAAAAAACGCTGCAAATGATTAAACAAACGTTTATTATTTATGTATTGGATCAACCTACTACGTAGAAAACCTGTCTATAAATATTAAACGAAGTCTATTATACATCAGGTACATATGTATTATCTAAATATATCTGTATAGGTGCAGAAGAAATTCAATTAAGTACCTAACACACTTTCCTTGTAGGTATTTAACACAGGTTGACCCACCAACTTAAAATCAATTATTTACCTAAATTGTATCACCTACCGAAGCTTCACAAGTCCACCTAAGGTGACAAAAATTATAACGTAAAGCAAAAATTTCATCGAAATTTCATCAGCTGATATGAGTGTCGTACTGTTTACAAGGCGATTTTCGCTATGCTCCACCAGTCATGATTTACCACCATGTAGTTGATTTTTTTCCCTGCCAAAGTTCCAGCCCCTAGGGAGAGCGAACAGATGTACGTACGCCGACCCGAGTGGTCTCATCCAATTCTTTGGGATGATATCTATGAATAAGACCCCCCCCCAAAAAAAAACAACTTTTTGGAGCGTCTGTGTCTGCGAACACAAATTACTGTTGCTCCCGCACTCCGCGGTATAGCAAATCACCTTTAAGGCATTGCGCTCCATTTTTTGATTCTGCAATGATTGGCTCTTTTAAGCCATCATCCCAAGCTTCATTTATTAGCTCACTTAAAAGATCCCGTAGGTATGTCATTATTTCAATAATGAAATGATGCAGAGGCTAAATGTTCTCAACCATTTTGGGACAACACGCTCGGGTTCAATTTTAATTTGCACATTGCTTCTCGCTTGTTAGTCCGATTTTAAATTCAAAAAAGGTTTTACACTGTCTTCAATTTTTCTTATTACAGCCTCATGCTATGACTTCTTCTGAGTTCGAAGGTTTATTATTTTTTAAATTCTCGATACCTTATAAAAACACTTATTGTAATGAACATAGTGCATTGAAGCCGAACACGTCGATTTTAATGAACACCGTCGTCCAAGTCGTCCGACCACCACGTTCAATTTGCATGGTCTAGGTTACACGTGGGAGTAACAGGTAAAAAATGGCAAACACTTTCTCAAACCTCGGACGTCATCATGGCACACCTTTAAATTTAAGAATCTCTTTTACATATGTGCATCTCTATCGATACCTAAAAAACCAGTAGCAAGTGATGTATGACAACGGTGAAGAGAGAATTATAAGATATCGGATATAAAACCCTCAGATTTCTATAAAACCTTGGTTCCATCTGCTGGAAATGCAAAGAACTCATAATATGTCCAACCTACACCGCAGCAAAATGTTGGACTCATCACCGAGCATATGGAGAACCCCGTATATTATCACCAAATTATTTGTGCGAAATCACAATTTACAGCGAAAATCTACATACATGTGTGCGCATATATTAATGACATTAACTTGAAAATTTAATGCTGTGTTTAATTGTAATAATTTGTGTTGTGACCACGTAATGTTTGAAACAAAATCTTCATGGCTGTTGCCCCTGGATAATGCCTTCAACGAAGGAAAAATGATAATAATAATATTAAGAATAATAACAATAAAAAAATAAAAATAAATAAATAAAAATGAACACCGTTTGTTACAATACATAGATCGGTTGTACTGAACATCGGGTATAATGAACAAAAACCTTCAAATCCGTTGAAGTTTTTTATTTAAACGGTGTCTACTGTACTGAAATACAATAAGATGTACTAAATATACCATTACATTTCTGTGGGACGGATGGAGATGGGTCAGAGCTCATACCTCTCACATTTGAGCAATTATCATAAAAATACGGTATACAACTTGATAGTTTTATCAAACAATATCAAATTGTATTAATGTTGATACGTAGGTAGTTCGTTTCAGTATAACAGTGAAATCGTAACTCTTGTCACCACACATCACCATATTGCGACGCTACGCTCCCCATTTTCGCTCTTCGTTTAACTAGAGACTAACCCGCATAACCATCGTTGCCCCGTTTAAACAAAAGCTCACCCCCGAAGTCACCCTCCCAACCGCGCGGCTATTGTTCGTCGTTAAAATGAACGTCATCAATCAACGACTGGGGGTGGAAAGAACTTCCGCTAAGGCCATTGGGGTAGGGGAAGTTATTTGACGGGGTGGTGGTGGGAATGGAGGGGATGGGGGCTTTTGGCGGGTTTAAATGGAAAGAGGAACAGCCTGAGCCTCCACAAACGATGGCATAGTGGGGCAGGATTCTAATTAATTTTCCTCTCGCTCCAGCAAAGACCTCAGCAGGGTCCCATATTAATGCGGGTTTACTCGAATTCCGCTGCCCCTTATTTATTTTGTCCGTCAGGTTTTTCTTCTTTTTTTCCTCTGGTTTATCATTTCCAATTAGAAGACCCTCCTTAATTGAGAGCCGGGATATCGAGTATCTCGACTTCATTATTGGTTCACCGTACCGCCAAAGCCGGCTCAAGTGCCATATCCGCAAATTTCCGGGAAGCGGTGATCAAAATACCGATTTACCTCAAATATGTTCGAACGTCTCTTTGCAAAAAACTAATGATATTTAGTATGATTAGTCATTGAGCTCTGGACTTGTCATCTGGTTATCGGCTTCAGATTATCTGGGGTATTATCAACTGCACCGCTACTCACATCAACTGCACCGGTGATTGACTGCACCGGAGCCCCCCTGCTAGTCGTTTCTGGTTATACTAACAGCGAAATAGTGCAATAGGTATATATTTGAACATTCGGCCTCAATTTAAACATTACCAGGACATAATATAATAGTCATAAAAGTCGTCAAAATAACATTAATCGTAAAAATATTCTATTTTGTACCGTAGTGTCGACGGACTGCCTTCAAAAAATGAAAGCGTGAAATCCGCCGATGTCGATATTCCTCAACAAATTTTTCAACAAGTTTTTTGCGTTGGAGGAATTTACAGTTTTGTGGAGGCCTTCCTTTTTGAAGAATTTGAAAACCTTTCTTTTCCCACTTGTACACGTGTGAGTCATGGTTATGGATTCCTTCTTGTTTTACAATTTCTTCGGACTCGTCAGCCATGTAGATGCGCGCTGAGGACCCCCTTTTCGACTTGTAAACATTCACACTACATCGGATCGGCATTTCGTTGGATACTGGTTGGTTCGAGAGATGCGTAGGGGTTCATCGGTGAAGACCATAAGGAAACGTCCTTCGCTACCTGCTTAGTAAACAAGTGTAGTTGATATATTTACTTATCGCTAATGAGTCCCGACCGGTGCAGATGATCGCTACCCGATTATCTAGTATTCAGTGCGTTTGGTATTAGTGGCTCTTATCGGCGTGAGAATGTCCAACTGCGATCATTGTTGAGTAGAGCTCAATGAAGAAGAAACATTGCCGTGTAGATGTGGATACATTGGTAAATTCCATTATCGATCTAGCTCGATCTCCGAATCTAATTTCTGAAAGTTGAGTTCCGCATGTAAGAGTAAGTGGAAATGTTCGACTTGTAACAGAGTGCCTTGGGCTCAGTCACAAATTACATCACCTCTACAAGAAAAGATTGGTACTTAACATTAAAGGGTTAACCCCTAACGCGACCCCTGAGTATGGGACACTCACATGGAACTTTCACTGTTCGAGTTTGTGATGAGGAAAAACTTATCGTGCTTCAATAGCCCCAATTATATGCTACTTTGATCTCAGGGAGTCAGAAGAAATAATAGGTACTCAGATTCAAGGCAATAGTCTTTCTGATTTATTCAATGAAGTAATTGTATTGCTCCAGAGAATATTACGGGAATTCTAACTAACCTTGAGAGGAAGTTATCAAGTGCAACTTTGCAGTTCAAATAGGACACTGCAGTCCAGGATAGCAATATGGATAATCAATAGGTATCTAGAATTACTATATGAAAATCGGACATGAGTTAATTAAACTGACTGATTCCCTTACCGTCTTTGAAGAAGCTGGAAAGGATAATAATGGTTTCTCTCCTTCTCGGAGCTATCGCAGTCGTGCTCCGAGTGGTTTAGCGTGGCAGCTCGGTGGCTACCTCGTAGCGACACCGATAGATGGGGCTTGCTGTCTAGTTTGTGACCCCGAGTTTCAGAAAGGAGATATTTAAAAGGTTAGGAAAGAATACCTTGAAACGCGAAGCCCCGTGGAGTGTGAATGGAAAGATTCCAGAACATAAAGCCCGGTGGATTGCTATGAAGTACGCCTTGGAACGCAATACCTCATGGAGGAGAGGAAAGGTTGGATACAGGTTGGGCGTAATTAAGTCAGAAATGTGCAATGCTGGGCTGAAATATTTACACTGCTAGGCTGATGATGGTAGATCTAGCCGTTACATGGAGAAGGGGACAGATTTATACCCCTGATCCTTCCGTGTAACAGCCATTTTGAGGATTTGTGTCCCTGAGCTAGGCCGCCAAAATACTTCAGTGGAAAGGTAGATTAGTTGGTTCTGTCTGTGCCCCACCCTTCCACCATTCGGTGATACCCAACATACCTACTGCAGGTAAGCTTTCTGGCACGAAAATGAGTTATGACGTGCTAACTCACTCTAGGAACTGAATAGTTCAGTAGGAAGGTAGAAACGTTGGTTCTATCTGTTTTACGTTATGTGTGTACATATATAGATATCAAGCCGCATCTCCTTCCACCCACACTCTCTCTCTCTCTCGCTCTCTCTCTCTATCTATATCTCTCTCTCTCTCTCTCTCTCTCTCTCTCTCTCTCTCTCTCTCTCTCTCTCTCTCTCTCTCTCTCTCTCTCTCTCTCTCTCTCTCTCTCTCTCTCGCTCTCTCTCTCTCTTTTAAAAAAACCGTTAAATCCGGCAGCACAGCGCTAATAGAGAAATAAAATATTGGCCGTATGCATATATAAGTAACACACGAATCAGCCAATAACAGGATTCCATTATTTTCTAAATTCAGTGATGATTCGTGATTTGTCGTGACCTCGTTTTGGGTTACTTACTATGAGCGGTAGTAAATTATTAAAGACCTGAAACTGTGGTGAAATGCTAATCACAGAATGGAATGGCAATTGGATGTATTCGTTGATTCTAAGTTATTCATGTGAAAAATCGGGTAATAAAGTATTCGCCTAAGTGTTTAAGAAACGGTGAGATGGTTGGATGTGTAACTCGCAGGTGGCTCACTAGGGAGTTGAGCTCATGGAGGGATTGAGTTATTCATGGGGTAACTCGGTATTTCACTTCACCTTCACAAACCCACGTTATCTCCCCGAGCGAAATACGTGGTCTAATAACGTGCCTGGGCTTAATGAAACGTATCCAGATCCACGAGTATTGTCGGAAAACAGTTCCCGTTAAAGCGGTTCAGATTACACAGCAAACTTACGCCAGCTTCCAAACTTCCTATAGCCCGCCCCCTCTATTTTCGTCTCCCAGTGCAAACTCCAATAACACCGAGTTCAGCCTCATAAATTAGGATGAAGTTTATCAAAGGTTCCCAAAGTCACGAAGTTAGGCGATCAATTCATTTAGCGCCTCAAAAAATGGCAAAGCACCGACCATAATTGAATTACATTTACCTATATTAGTCCCTTGGGAGATAATTCCTGCTTTGTCATTCTTGCTTGTCATTCGGTGAAGCATAGTGGGCTGAAATGGATATTTGACGACAAAAAAGACGAATTGTTAAAACTGGTGGATACTGGAATGAGGGTTTCATAGCTGGATTTCAAAGAGGCGGGTGGATTTTGTTGTCGGACTTGACCCTGAAACGGTGAGCTCCAGTGTTCAAGAGCACCTTCCTTCACCAAAAATTCTTAAAGTAAAATATAGATTAGTTGGACATATAAATAAGAATGCTGCGTATAGTTTGATGGTCTGAATGCTCGCAAGCTCTCATCTCAAGAATACCAACAAATATCCTAAACCAATCCTTTAAGTAAAGTACAGATTGGTTGGACATATAGATCAGAATGATGCGTATAGTTTGGTGGTCTGGATGCTCGCATCTCAAAAAACATATTTGTAAGTAATGCATGCATTACAGGGGTGTGTCCCTAAGGACGGATTGTATATAATTTTGGTCAGCGCTAAATATGTAAGTATCTGAATGCATGTGAACACCACTGGTATGTTCAGTCAATGGTCTATGTGCTCCTCAAATTAATGCCTTTGTGAAAGTATTGGGTGAGCGCTTAGCAGACATTTGGAATCGACCTCAGACGGTTGTTCGAGGATGGTTAAGAGTCCGCATCACAATGGCTATATTACGTGCATCCAGCATGTATCTTAGAGGCGCAAGAAGAAGAAGATGGAGAAGTGCGGAGCTTAGGTTTGGAGATGGAGCAGTACTTCAGTTAGGCTTATGAGGGGTGAAGAGATGAAGAGATCAAAAGAACTAGAGAATCAATTTAGCCAACTAAAGAGTTCTTAGAAGTAATTCCTCTACGTTCCAATAAATTGTTGTTTTATTAAGTGAATACCCCAACACCAAACAATTTTCGTTGAATATATCAGTGAATTTACTCCACCAGTGTCCGACATAAAAAGAGGACAATGAAGCTGAGAATCACCACCACCACCTGTGAGAAGAGTGAGGAAGAAGAAGAAGTATTGTTATGGCTTATTTATATATATTAATGCAGTCTTGTTGTGAATGATTCCTGTTGAGTATGATGTTTTGAATTATTTCACAGATTAGAACCTGTTCTACTTTTTGGAAAAAAAAGAGAAAAAACAAAAATATCATGACTCGGAATTATCGTTCCCCCCATTAGCCACCTCCACCGACAGTAAATTTCCTTCATAAAACGTCTAACATGAAATTTGAACCTCCTGATACACCTTCCGAAACTAGACCAAATTTATAGTTGAACAAAAAAAGAATCACGAAAATCGGACGAGAATCGTTAAAACATCATGATTTTTCAGCACTACCCACTCCATTCACCCATGATGAAATTTGAAACCCTTGACATTCGTTCCAAAACTATATCGAATTCGTAATGTTCCAGGTTTTGTACCTTGACCAGTGCTTGAAATAATCGGTAATTACCCCCTCACCCCCACCTCAATAGCAAATCCAACATTCCCAAGGTCTGTTGCTAAACTAGACTAAAATTGGAATCAAACCAAATAAGAATCATGAAACTCGGTTGGGGATCGTAGCCTGGGTGGAGTCAACAAAATTTGTCGAAAAAACCTCGTTTTGTTTGGCTTTACCTCCTCCATTCCCCCTCTTCCTTTACAGGATTAAAAATTACTGAGGTTTGTTGCACAACTGGACTAAAGTTGGGATCGAATAAAGAAAGAATCTCGAAAATCGGTTGAGGATTGTGGCCTGGGCATTGTAAACATGTATGTACACACGCACACACACACACACACACACACACACACACGCACACACAGACATACACTTATGGTTTTTCTCACGGATACGGTCTTAGAACGGTCTGAAACGGATTTGTATGCGGTTATTTTTTTCTAATGCTTGGATTTCCCCCACTCCCCTCGATCAATTCTAATAGTCGTTCCTCTTGTTAACGAAGCCTTGCCTATAAGACATAGCTTCAGAGGGACGTCCTAACAAAAACAAAAAATCTAAATCAATCCTTCGAGTAAAATACAGATTGATTGGACAAATAAATCAAAATGATGTTCAAAAATATGTTTTGAAAGTTGAAATACGGAGAAAAAAAAGACAAAGGAATAACTTGTAGTGAATGTTCGTAAAAAAATGAAACTACTGCAATGGCTCCAAAAATTTTAACAAACATTTTCGAAAAAGTTCTACATTGAAATCCGTTTTGAGTCATTCTAAAACAAATCCTAGAGTTTAACACTTCTTCATATGTGTGCGCGTGTGTGGTCGTTCCTGACGATTACTCTCCTTAGAATTAAGATAAAGATTCCGTTCTTGCGCCGAAAAATGAGAGGATGAGTTTGTTGGCCAGCGCTTTTTGAGCACATTAAATGGCTCAAATTACAAATATATCCTTAAAAAATCACTGAAAACGGCTAAAAATAGTCAAGTTGATATTGTATAGCAGAATTTTAGTTAAAAGAAGTTTATGAACGATGTACTAGAACATTAAAACAATCTACGCACAAAATTATTGTGAAAAATGTACTCAAATTGCATAATATGTGCTGAAAAATCGATAAAAATTGCAAAACATCTACTAATCCTATGTTTTTCAATTGCGGAATATTATTTGGAACGCGTTTCTTCTCCATAAAATTGGTAGTTAACAACGTCTTCGCACTCAAAGTGCTTACATTTCAAAACATTGTAACAATATAAAACGATATCTAATTTAGTAAAATTCGCTCATATGATCATGCTGCATGTTTTCCCTTTACCCCCCCCCCCCCCCCCCATGTTTTAACGGATTATGTGAGAACATTGCTGTATTGAATTTCATTTGCAGGGTTTCAATCTCAAATCTGTGTGCGGACAACCGTGGGTAACAACTTTGACATCTGATTCAACGTTGTGAAAGATTGATCCATTTTTAATCCCTCGTTTCCAGACACAATTTGGTTAAGTTGATGAGACATTAACGTAGATTGGGGAAGAAATTAGCTCTTACCCTTAATTTTTTTTTCAAATATGGAAAAGAATAGGGGTGAGGCTCAACACGGCGAGCTACGCCCAACTAGGATTTGCAGCCTTCCATCCCTCCTCCGACACCTTCACTCCAACCACATAGACGGAAATCCTTTTTCCGATTCGGGAGTGACTCCTTTTAGGTTCCGTTCGACTGTGGGAATGAATCTTTTTAAAGGTGGTACTTTATTCTTCCTCGACTTTCCTTTAAACTTAATTTTCTTGGCTCCTTTAATTGAGTTTGAAAAGTCGGATTAGCGCCTCGGAACTGGTTCACTTCATTAGTTCTTTGTGATGGATTTCCTTTGAGCGAACGGACCAATCAATACTCTTCCTACTCCAACGGTTTCTGAGTTTACTTCCGACATTGTTACCCAAAGCTTCCGATCGTACATTTTGAAACTCACGTCGAATTTGTCAATATTCGTAAAGAGTTGCCTAAATTACATCTAGTTATTGTTATATGGGAAAGCCCAGGACCGGCCAGCAACCCCAAAAATTACCTATAGTTGAGAAGGAAAATATCTCAAATAAGGTAGCTTTGTGCAGACTAATGTGATGTTATAATTAGTGATTTATTTGGATTATGTTGTTATAACAAACACGATATGACCACTATTTCTCGTTATTTATTTGAGTACACGCATGTACAGAGGTACCACTACAAACTTCGGAGACGTTGGGGTGCCAGCAGAGTAAACTTTCGTGGTGGGAACTTCAGCTCGAATGACTAGGTGTCGCTTTTAAATCAAAAGAAAATTGTTGTTCTTCCATTAATTTTCTACCCGTGTACGTGAAAATACTGAAATACCAACAGCGCATGCGCGGAATTACGCGTCAACGCGTAGAACTACGCGTGTACGGGAAAAAGGCCCACCTACACGTAGCTGGGAAAAATGCTTTCGTTGGCATCCCGTCCTACGTGTACTCGTCATAACATGACACAAAGGTGACCACAGTTTTAATAATATGTTAGGTATTCGTTCTCCCTCTGACTGTCGTCTAATAACGTTTCCCTTCCACAATTACCCACCTAGTCGAAAAAAGTAAGAACCTGTGATATATATAATTATATTAAATCAAATTCTGTTGATTATGTGAACAAAGTACCTACTTCGTCCAACAGCCAGATATCCTGTTCGCCTACTTGGGAGTAAATGCAATTTTAAAGTAGATACCTATTGTTCGCAAGCATTCGCAAGTACATTTCGTACTACAAAGTTGTATCTACCAACAGAAAGATTCAGAAAACGAGCAGGTTCATGTTTAAATAATAAGTTTGTATACAAAAGCTGTGGTTAGTTTAATAACAAATTGAGTAGATTGGTAGTCGAATTTGTGCTAGGTACCATATATTAGATCCTGGAAATTACCATTTGACAAAGCAGGGAAGGCAATCAAAACGAACTATTCCACGCGGCCTGATTACGTAAACTTGATGTAGCTAGATGAAAAATTAGACAAAAAATGAAAAAAGATGCCGTAATCGCGGCGCTCCCGGATGGTCAGCCATCCAAGTACTAACCAAGCCCGATGTTGCTTAACTCTGGTGATCTGACGTGAACCGATGTTTTCAAAGAAATATACGGAAGCGCATCCTTTTGGATTCTGACGGGAACTGTCACAGAGCTTGCATCTGCAGTTGGTTGCTCTAGACGTTGCTCTACGCATTAACGTGGGAAAATCGTACGGGAAGAACAAAAACTTTAATATTTTTCCGAACGGACGGGGACTGGAGATGCGGAAAATGAAAAGGGACCTCTTATCGCGCGAGCAAAATGTTCAGTACAGGTGAAATGAGTTGTCAGGGTCGAAAATATACATTTTCGAGATTTAATCGATTATCGTTCTCCAACTCTTTATTTATAAGCTAGTATCAATGTAGCAACCGATATCATGTATGAGAAAAGCCTCTTGTCGCTATGGAGAAATAACATTTATGTTTATGTTTTAGGCCGTTAATAGGCAGTCTGACAGTAATATATGTATGAAATTTACATATATTGTTTTTTAAATAATATATGATTAAATACATGTAGAGGTGTTATGCAAAACTTAGATGCATTTTTCTCAAAAATACCTTTATCTCGTTACTAATTTTTATTTGTCCATAACTTTGTCAATTTTTCAGATATAATTATAATTTTCGCATTAAATTGTTCAGATAAACTCTCTTTAAGGAAATAACAATTACTCAATCTCGAAAATTTTCTTCCCTTTTCTTTTTCCGCATCAAATTTTATGATATTATGAATGTGGATGGAATGAAGAAAGTGTGAGGTTAAGGAGAAAGATAGTTTATATTTAATATAAATTAAAAGAGAAGTAACCCCCCCTCCCCTACCTAATATCTCTGCACAAAAACTAAATGATGCCTAACGTTTAAGGACTTTGAGAAAATGGAAAGTAGGTATCAAAATAATTTAAAATAGATTATGAGATTTATGTGGAGGAGGATCAATTGAAATTTCTTAGAAGAGAGGGAAAAAGTTTATTTAAGTTCACCTAGAGAAGTAGAAAATGGAAAATTGAATATATAGAAGTTTGAGAAGTTAATAATTACCTAGAAAGGCTAGAAACTAAGTTGATGAGAGGGGGGAAGTTGATTTTCTGAGTACTGGGAGCCGATCAGAGTAGCGAATTAATAATAAAGTTTATTATTGGTTATAGACATCTTTCATGGTAACACCAGCACTAGCGGTGGTGGTTGGCGTAGCTCTGGTTAGTCTTGTGCAACGGCTATTGCTCTATGATCTGCGAAGTTAGGTGTGGCACATAGCTTCCTCGTTTACCTATCATGAATGTATTGATGATTGAAAAGTTTATAATGATCTTGGAAAATTCCATAGCGGAAAAGAGTAAATCAAGAAGCAGTGTGAAATGTCATAATTGGTCAATTGAGAAACGAAAAAAATTATATTCAATGTAATTTACGTTTGTGCAAGTGCAGAATGGACTGATGAGTTGAACGCAATGAGATAGCTATGGAATCATCTACAACCTCATCTACAACGCGCGTTCGCTGACAGTTTCATCAAAATCGGATGAAAACTGAGGAAATTAAGGTCATTACATGTATTTCACTTTGGCGCATGCGAGGTAGCTAATAATGATACAATCACGTTGAAATTGATATAAGATGATCAAATTGTCATCCACCAACTGTCATCCAAATTTAAGCGAAATCGAACGACTAGAGTGTGAAAAATGTAGCATAATGGAATTTACGTTTGCACATGCGCAGAATGAAGTATTGAGTTGGAAACAATGAAACTGATAGGGGACCATCTACAACCTAACCCGCGAATTCTCTGAAAGTTTCATCGAAATCGGATGAAAACAGTGGAAATTAAGGTCGTTACAAGGATTTCACATAGACGCATGCGCAGTAGCTATTACTGATACAATCACGTTGAAATTGATATGGGATGATCAAATCGTCATCCCCCAACTACGTGCTGTTTTTGGGATTGATTGGGTACAATCACAGCGCATGCGCGAAACAAAAATTGGTTGATACAGTCAAAATTCCGAGACCAATTTATCGATTTTTATGAAAATTGTTAGGGATTGAGCGGATTAGCTAGTAGATGGTCTATTCTTTTATTGACGTCGGATCAGAAGTAGTGTGTACGCATGCAAAAACGTACCTATAACGTCAATTTCTCGTGATCTACCGGTCTGTACTAATTCTATACGTCCATGTTAAACTAAGCGAAAAAGATTTTGAGAGATTTTGAGATCGTAGTTTCGCGGGAAGTAGGAGGTAGCTGACTATTTCAACGTGACGGTCCGCTGATTTTCTAGAAGGTCTAAACGATATTCCCAGCTGTTGAGCCCGAAGGCAACACAACGGTAGAGCTAAGCGACAAAATTAGTCAAAAATCGGGTTCGCCGCGAAAAAAGGTGAATACGATTTCGCCGCGAAATTTAGCGGGGTGTGAATACGATTTTACCGTCACGTTTTTTTCCCACACGCTGTTTTTAGCGAATTTTTGAAGAAAACTAAGCTATTCCTCTCGCCTCAAAATTTGTAGAATGTGAATTTTTGAAAAAATTTTATGCAGAAATCCGTTTCAGGCGATTCTGAATCATATTCTGAAGTTCAACGCATTTTTTTATGTATGTACGTATGTATATATGTATGTGTCATTCCAGACGATAAATGTCCGTAGAATTGCGCTAGAAACTTCAAACAAATTTTAAAAGGTTAAGGACACAAAACGAAAGTTCAAGTTCGTTGGCCAGCATGATCGGATTACATCTTCGGGTTGAAATTTTCAAAAATTTCAAAATAGCCTGTTTTTTGCGATTTGGTGTGCGAAATAATTTTTTCAGCATACTAACATGTGGTATATTCGGAATCATCCGGAATCATTCCTATAAGAATATGTATCAAGTTTTCAAAAATTTCAAAGTTGAAAAATCAGTCAAAAATCGAAATAATGCCGTTCGCTAGTTGTAAAAATCGGTAATATTTGTTCGAAACAGAGACTACAGTTTTTCTGTCAATTTCTTGCTGTGGGATACTAGATTCGAATGCAACTGACTTTATATCACTCGTAATATAAAGCCTCATCATCGATTGGCTGTGGAAATACGTTTCTTTCATATGACGTCGGTATGTTATTTTATTTTATGTCAAGATTTGATGATGTTATGATAGTATACTGTTAAGATTTCAACTGCCTTCAATACTGACCACATTGGACATCGAAATCTATGAATATTTACATACATTTGCCTTTAAACAAGATTAGTTTAATAATAATAATAAAGTATGAGTACGTCCTAATTATTTTTAATAATTTGATTCCATGTTTGTCTATCAAAATCATAAACTAAAATTTCTCTACACGATCAATAGCTACTGAAATGACGAAGATTTCTTCAAAAATTCGCTCATGGGGTCATGCTGCATGACTGGACTTTTGATTTTCACGTACAACCAAGCCTTTGCTGGGGAAATGAAACTTCTTTATTTTTCACCGGACAAAAATCGTTCTCCACTCGTTTGAAAGCTCTCGATTTATCACGCATTTCTTTCGTACTTGTTCTTCTATTCATGTCTTAGTTTTATATTTATTTATGTTATAAATGGATATAGTAAACAATGCCGCTTGTTTTGTTGTAACTTGGTTGAGAAGTTAATCTTGCTTATAGTAATTGCAGACGCGCACCATAACAGAAAATTACCTACATAGGTACTCTGTTCTAATTTCGATTTTTAAAACATTCATGTCGTAAGTTTTGTAATAATGTAAACAGAAAATATAGAAACAATGTTGTGACTAGTTTATGTGTAAGAAAAGTTTAATAATGTTTGAATAAAAATTTTTTATACTTCGAAATTGGTCTTTACAAGATTGTTTCGGCAACCATAATCATTTCCATAATATATTTTATATTTATTATATTTAGCAGAAAATCGTCATAGAACCACACTTCTCCCGTGTGGTCTTTAGCACACCTGGTTTCTTAGAGAAAATGCTTGTTTTCTACGAACATGTGTCAACAAATATTCTCATAACGCTTTAAATGATTTGATTATTTTCCCATCCGTTTATTAGGGAGCCCCCATGTGTCATTAGTGAACCTGACAGCCATTTGCAAACTGGTTGACATTAGCGTCAACGACCCCCCCCCCCCCCTGCATTCTAACCGGAGTTCATGAATATTCGAGCTCCGCATTATCCCGGCAAATAGACATGGGAGATCGTCGGGGGATCGTAATTTTAATGCATTGCGAACGAAATTTCCAGCATTTCTATCCTATTATTCTCTGAGCAGTACTGACAGTTTTCATAAAAGTATTATTATGTCTTCAATTTCTTAATCTTTACTGTATTTATTGAATTTCAACAAATCAGTAAACTTGTGCGTTAAAACAACAAATTAATACACAAAGTTTTATTATCGCTGTGCATCCCAGAAGTAACACCTTTTCCAAAAAAAGCCTGCCAAGTTGGGTGGGTAGTATAGCTTCCTCACACATGGACGTATAGAATTAGTTGTACTTCTGGGATGCACAGAAATTCGGTAGGGAGCCTCTCTAGAACATTAAGAGATGAACGAAATGGCGTGTTCAATCCTGATCAGCAATATGTGCTAAATTCACTCCGACTATTCACCTTAGGAATTTAAAATTGGGTGGGAAGGCTCTCTGGGACATCAAGACACGATTAAACTGAAGGGCTCTTTCTTGATTAGCTGAGTGAATTAAATTCTCTCCTGTTCACCACTGGAAATTTAAATTGGACAGGGTGCCTATATGGGAAAACAAAATTCGAATGAATTTACTGATGGACTATCTCGAGCAGCTTGTACATTTCAATCATTTCCTTCTAAACTAATAAAAATGTATGAAATCTCCCTACAATTACATGATTTCATGCATTTTGCGGCTTGGTGTCTTTTGTACACGGAACGACTTTTGGGGGTTACTTTAGTAAATACAAGGTAATCCAATATCATTAAATCGATTCTAATCAAGTTTGGATTTAGAAACTTCTCAAAGATGCTATAATCGACAGTGAGCCCATTGACCAAGGTGGGAAAAGGATTTTCCATTCAACCTTCTACCCTTTTATTTTCCGTTGGATCTCATCCAAATGTATTGAGATTTAAGTGAGCGGATCGTGAAAATAAAAAGGATGAGGAAAACCGGGGCTTCCTTGCTCCTTTCTGAGCGGAAATAAAACGGAAGGATCTTGAAAAGGAAAGTGAGATAGACTGTATAATGGTCCCCCCCCCTCCCCTCACAAGCGATGAATGGGGCGGGATGGTTCGATTCACTTTTCAGACATTAAAACGGGGTTGGGGAAATTCAATACCTTAAATTGGGTTTCCAAAAGAGAAAACTCATTCCAAAGTCCCTCTTGGTTAGCTGCCTAATGCACAGTCTTCTAGAAGGGTAGGTATTCACTATCATTTCACCGTTAACGTTGAAAAATCACTTTAGTTTGACATTTTTGATCATTAGTTTACAAAATTTCAGTTTCCTCAGCCCTAAAAAAGGCTATCTACAATAGTATTTCTTCTGACATTTACGAAAGGAGATAAATTACAAATACATCACTACCAGCTCATCAGTATTTTCTATCATAGTCTTGTGAAACAGAGACTAAGTTTTGCTACCGACTGCTCGGTTTTTTACTGAAAAATAATATGTTTAACTTTACTCCTTATCAGTATTGGTTTTTGAGGGGTCTTAGATTGTCATAGCTGCTTTAGAGCTATCTTTGGTAGTTCAAAGAAGCATTGCTATGACATTGGCAAAACTGTTTTGGGCTTGTTCTAGGACCTTTCGAAGCCTTTTATTCAGTATGACCTGCTATACATATAAATCTGGAGTCTTGTAGAGTAAAAGGTGTTGTCTTGAGTAATTTGCTTCATATCGGAAGCAAAAGCCTTGGAAAGTTTTATTTTCTTGTCTTCTATTATTGTTGCTCAGTTTACTCTATGCTATTTCCGCTTCTTTGAAATCGAGACTCCTGGTTGCCTATTCCTAATGTACGTCAATCTGTATCCCATCTCACCCTTCTTTGCCTTCCCCTGGAGGATTATTTCATTTTCAGGCATTTAAAATTAATTGCAGAAATAATTAATAGTTCAATGCCAATGTATTTGTCCAACTTAGTTAATAGAGCCTTTTCTCTAAGACCCCACTCTCTCTCTGTCATCAGGTATACCAGTCGAACTTTGTCCAAGTCCTTTGGGGTGGCAGGAGCAAGGATCTGGAATTCTCTTCCCTTATCTGTGCGTGCGTCCCCCTCCATCCGTCGGTTCTTGAAGGCTACTGTTCAGTATCTTGATATCCGATAGCAGCCAGCATTTGGTGCACTCCCCTTCGTTCTCCTCTCCCCCTTCTTCTTTTTGTGATGCAGAATATCTTTAAACTTTTCTTTATCTTTCAAATTATTATTTCCATTATTTACCTAAATGTTTATAATTTGTATTTGATATTTTTCTTTTCTTCGCTATCTCATGTCTAATTTTGTCTTTTGTCTTTGTTGTTCGTGTATGCTCATATAAACATATTGTTTCTCGCACAATAAATTATTTAAATTGAATTGAATTGAAGTTGTACCAGGTCTCCAGGATCCTGGCCATCGTAGATCAGGTGGCGTGCGTCAATAATTTGATACCCTTCTCGAGAGAGAGAGATGCAACAGAGAAGTCATTCACACTCTTTATACTCACTAATGGCATTCTTGCTTACATTTACACAAAATTCATCCAAATGTGAAGTTTAAGTTTGACGGTGAGTGCGCTGATGAAACAAAAATAGTAGAACCCATCGGGGCTTATCATGTTGTGTTTCAAGGGGTGCAAAAATATATGAAATGTACTTAACGGTCTGAGTTAAAATAAGGGAAAAACTACGCGTTCTATTCTTCAACAAATCTTCAGCAGGTTGGCGTTGACATAGCGGTAGCTTCGGAAACTCAAGAAGAGGGTATCCACTTCGATAGTGGCATGCAATTTTAGTCCCATATTTGCTTGGCTTGTAAATATTTTCGCATTTCGTTAAACTCGGTAGATAGTTGGGAATAAGATCAAGAAAAATGTCCTATAAATGTTATCGCAATACGTAGATTAATAACTATTGCGCATGCGTGAAAGTAATATCGATTGACACAGGTAAAACTCCGATCTAATGACACGATTTTGATGAAATTTGGCAGGGATTGTGTGGGAAAGTATCTAAACGGTTCCCTATAACTGTCATTGCCATCACATAAATAGTCGTATATGTGCTCATGCGCAAACGTTAATTAATTTAACGTTGATTTCTTATCATTTATTGTTCGATTTCGTTCTAACACGGGAAGTAGATGGGTGTATGTTTCAAAAAATTCACCTACGAATTATATGGACTAATAACTATAGCGTATGTGGAAAACCAAAATTGATCGACACAGACAAAACTCCGAGACTAATGGACCGATTTTAATGAAATTTTCAAGGATTACGAGGTGTAGCTCCTAAACTTTCCCCTATAAATTTCAATGGCCGTTGGATTAATAGTAGTCTATGCGTATGTGTCATATAGCTACTAGAGACACGGCAGAATATGTGAAAAACAAACACTTTTTATTTTTATTTTACACAAAAACTAATTGGTTGATACCTAATTGAGAACAGACACAAAATACAAAACATTTTCCATCACTTGTGTAGTTCCGTATCCAAGACTGAATAAATACTTTTAATAATAATAATAATAATGATGTGAGTGACTTTCAGTACTCCAAGTTGTTCTCTGAACAAGATGAATTTCGCTCCTGCCAGTGGCTGAAGATATCAGCGATCATTTCTTCTGTCGGGCAATAGTCGATTTTTATATCGCCTTGTTCGATTGAGTCCCGGATGAAATGCTCTTTCTATGCGATGTGCTTTGATATGGAATTCACAATGGAGAGAGAGATAGAGAGATAGAGAGAGAGAGAGAGAGAGAGAGAGAGAGAGAGAGAGAGAGAGAGAGAGAGAGACCATCACACATGTGCATAACAATTGTCAAATAACAAGCTTAATAATATATTAAAGATAACAAATACATCCGGCTAATAGCCTTTGTCACAGAATATTTATTATGTTATAAATAAAAAACAGTGCCTGAGTACTTTTACAAATATTCCTCGTATAGGCAATCAAAAAAACTCTCTAAAATGTAACAAGAAATACTCAAAAATAAATTTACAAACAAGCTATTTAATGAGGCTCGCAGATTCTAAATAATCGTCAAAACTATAAGGAGCCAAATTTAATAGAAATTGCTTCAAGCGTCGCCTGATATTTTGTTGAATGGGATTTGACGCCAAGCTTAGTGCCGCCTGATTATCTGTTTGGATCCCAATCGTTGTTTGCTTGATACCTACATGGCCGATGAGATTTTTATCTTTTTTTAAAATATATTTTTTATCTTAAGTGGAAGCGTGCTGGGTCCATAACCTGTTATATAGTAGGTACTAGAGACACGGCAGAATATGTGAAAAACAAACACTTTACATTTTTATTTTACACGAAACTAATTGGTTAATACCTAATTGAGAACAGACACGAAATACAAAACATTTTTTATCACTTGTGTAGTTCAGTATCCAAGACTGAATAAATACATTTAATAATAATAAAAAACGGACGGTAGACCTACGGTTCTACGGTCAGATCATTTAATAATGATTAATTTTATTCATTATTAGTTCATTAAGGTTACTTAGCAATAATAGTTGATAACTGCGAGTAATAAATCAGCTTTCCTTGACACTACATAGGCTTAGGGATTATGAGATGCTGTGATAAAATGAGAGCATTCCAAAAAGTGGCTAACGATTTTCCTACTATGAAAACTAAGGGAGTTACACTTCCCTAGTAACGCATTAGTTGTACGTGAAAATCAATAGAAAACCCCACCGTGACGTGACGCTCGTGACGTGACGAAAACAAATGGAAACGTCTTGCTAATCATTAATAAATGATAATAATGATGTACCTAACTGACTTTCAATAGTATCATTTCCACTCGTACTTTGTTATTCAACTAATTTTATCCCTCCGTATTACAAAATGTGAGAATGCCCACCCAACTTGGCAGATGTTTTAAAATTGAAGGAACGTGAACATTGGTAAGTTGGAAGTATCAGCTTATTTGTTCGAGATGTTTTCTCGTCAAAGTTTTTAGACCCTCAAACTTATCCCTGAGTTTATGTTTGTTACTCTGCATATTTCCTCTCGACTCCTAACTACCTAACTTCGCATCCACAAACCCTTTTTGACCTTTTTCCAGCAAGCGATCAAAAGGTTAGAAAAAAAAAAAAGAAAATGGAACGAAGAAAAAAACGTGAAAAATGAAAAGGGAGGTTTTTCATTTATATTCTCTTTTTAAAAAACGACCTCTCGCGTATTTTCTATATCTCGTACCGTGAGTTTCATTCAAGAGACGGAACGTAGGAAAAAGGGCTAATGGAGGCCGCGATCTGGGAGGATTTCTCCCTTTGGTGGTTGGCGGTTGGTATAATAATGGCCCCCCAGATTATATACATATAACTGTGTAGGTAGGGTCGGTATTTACTCGTAGGTAGTTAGGTATGTACCGTTATATAGAGATATATACCGAGGTATTTACAGGGAAATCTCTCGAATACCCCTTTTCGGGTCGGTTACCCTAATGAGAGGAATCCGGTTTCGAACCTCTCAAGTTTCCACAAACACCGGTATGAAGGTTTCCGCCTTTTGTTTGCTTGAGATGAAATCTTTTTTTTAATAAATGCTATCTCTCTGAACGGCGCATCAAATTCAGTGCAAATCATCAGTAGGATCATGTGAGGCAAGTGCGTTTTAGGGGCAAGTTCGTTTTTGACATTTTATGTCTTTACTATGGCACATAAATGAAAAAGCGTCACGCGGGGGAGCGTCACGCGTCACGCGTTACGCGGAGATTCCCTAATGATCCCACGATTCTGAGATTTGGTATGTGGGCCCTTGAGGGACTTCTGAACACAACTGACCGATCCCAGATCAGCTGAGTGGCTCTAGAATCCAGTTTTTTCCCTAATGATCCCACGATTCTGAGATTTGGTATGTGGGCCCTTGAGGGACTTCTGAACACAACTGACCTATCCCAGAGTTGGGAAGCAGAAACCATCAGCTGAGTGGATCTAGAATCCAGTTTTTTCCCTGATGATCCCACGATTCTGAGATTTGGTATGTGGGCCCTTGAGGGACTTCTGAACACAACTGACCGATCCCAGATCAGCTGAGTGGCTCTAGAATCCAGTTTTTTCCCTAATGATCTCACGATTCTGAGATTTGGTATGTGGGCCCTTGAGGGACTTCTGAACACAACTGACCGATCCCAGATCAGCTGAGTGGCTCTAGAATCCAGTTTTTTCCTTAATGATCTCACGATTCTGAGATTTGGTATGTGGGCCCTTGAGGGACTTCTGAACACAACTGACCGATCCCAGATCAGCTGAGTGGCTCTAGAATACAATACGGGGTTTTATAGGAAGGGGAAAGGGGGCGCAAAGACATAAAATGTCTCTCGTGGTTGCGTACTTGTACGAAAGCTGTATCCACCGTATGAGTTTCAAGAGGTTTTTTTCAAATACCCCAAGCTAAAAGACATGTCTATGTCAAAATATAGTTTAAAAATTAAGAGTAATTTTGTTTGAACATGGTTATTGCAAAGAAAAATATGTGTTTTTCACTTCATTCCCCAACTTTTTGCCGCTCCAGTAAGACAACGTCATTACCAAACAATAAAGCATCTGTTCTAGATCATCTGGTGAAATTTTGATACTGATAAGTAACTCGAAGTACTCAAAAATCACTATTAAATGGCTAAAAACGGACAAAAATCGTTAAATTTATATTTTTTAGCATAAGTACTTTTAGTAAACACCGATTTTTGAAGGTTTTTTACTATTATGCCCTGAGTTGAAGCAGGGTAATCACTCATACAGTAGGTAGTTGGTGAAACGTCAATATAGTAGATAAAACAATTAACTGATTGTTCTACTTCACTTTGCAACCGAAATCAGTAGGTAAGAAATTTTTCAATCGCGATTGGTCCATTACTAATTAAATTTGTCAAGCATTTTAATTTCTCCCTTGATGGGAAAAACAAAAGATCATGGATATGTCTACTACCTACTGCTTACCAGTAGGTACCTACTACTCAATTGTATACCAACCATGTAGTGCCTTCTTTTCACTAGATTATTCCATTATGGTTACAAAACAATATTAGTTTATAACTTAGAGTAATAAATCAGCATTCCTTGACACTACAATGGCTTAGAGGTCATGCGATGTTGTGATAAAATGAGAGCATTCCAAAAAGTAGCGAACGATTTTCCTACTATGAAAACTATGGGAGTTACTCTTCCCTAGTAACTTGTTGGTTGTACGTGAAAAATCAATAGAAATTCTACCTAGCCTCACTGTTCGAGCTATTATTATTAAATAATCTAAAGTGCCGGAGCGTTGCATTTTCTGTGGAGAAAAAAAAAGTGTCGCGAAAAATTCCTTGACCCCCAGCCAAAAGACATATCCATGTCAAAAAATCACTATGAAACGGCATGATTACTAAACCCATCCTTGGAAACTTGGAAACAGAGTTTAAAGCAAATAAAGTCAGCGCAAGCCCGTTGTGAAGGCGTTTGGTTGAAGCGTAATTTGTTTATATGGTTTCCAATAGAATTTTCACTTCACGTAACAGGCTCTATTATAACTTTGTCACCTGAAGATGGATTTCGTAAGGTTAGGTAAGTGATATTTACTACATATTTGATTTTAAATTGGTGGTTCAACTCTTGTTAAATACTAGGATAGTGTTGGTGTGTTATTAATTTGAATAATTTATCGTCTACACCTATGCAGATATATATTTAAAAAGATACCTAATGTATAATTGACTTTGTTTACTAATTTAGACAGGTTTTCTGCAGAGGAGAATAAAAATAATCAACCTTTGAGGAATAATTTACAGCGTTTCATATCAGCCATAAAAAGAAGAGATGTGCATAGAAATAATACTTTGTAACAAGGCCCCACTATCACTAGGACTATGGAAGTTTTACTGTTATGAAGCATATTATACATATATTTATATATATTTTAATTGCTATGCAATTCTTAGGCCGACCCCCAATAATTTTCTATGTAACGTCCGGGACGAAATTAAAGATGATTTTCACGTACAACCGTTGCTATCGTCCGTGACGCAAAGCGGGAGTTCGTGGGTTCGAATCCCAGCCAGGCTTGAAAATGTTTTTTATCCAAATTTTTTTATATCAATTTTTCTCGCATCGTGGGTTCGAATCCCAGCCAGGCTTGAACATTTTTTTATACACAAATTTTTTCAGGCTAAGAATTGCATAGCAAATTATCCTCGTTTTCTACGCAGTAGAAAAGAGAAAAGATCCGGCGAGGCGCGAAGCGCCGAGTATAGATTATTAGTATAGATTATAGAGTATAGATTATTAGGGGGATCCTGGGGGGCGTAGCCCCCCGGCGAGGCGCGAAGCGCCGAGTATACATATTTATATATATACATAGCAGGGCAAGCTTCAGATTGATAAATATATACGAAATGAATCATCCAAGGAAAATCCTGGTAAACGAAGCGTTCAAAAATAAAAATCTACGAGGAACTTAATCTAAAAGCAAATTAGCTGGGAATGGTTTCCTAAAGTTTCGTGATTTCAAAGTGAGAGCACGTTGTACACCAGCCATTCAGGGGTTTTGAAATATCTGTTTACGTCCACTTTCTGGTTGTAGAGAGAGACAAAAATATTTTTAAAACCTCATTTATCAGAAACGAACACCCTCTCGTACTGCATTATTAGTCACTATGACTGTAACCGAGAGAAAGAAAGTCGATTTTAGAGTGATAAAATATGAACTTGAAAGAGAAAAGCGACGAAAAAAAGAAAAAAGTTAAATTTATCTGACGAACGTGGGGTTACCGGGGCAGGTGAGGGTGTTGGGGTTCCATTTATAACGTTGGTCCCACCAGCGGAGGTAAAACTTATCTAAGGTCGCGGTGGTTATCAGGGAAGTCACGAAATCTACCTCCGAGTTCTTCCACCTGAAAAATCTTTTATTTGGCCCTCTCGGAGTCGAGGAAAAAGGGTGGACGCCGATCGCGTAAAAATGATCATTTTTTCGGTAGGATGTGGTAATTCTTTTTGAGGTTGGAGAAAAACGTTGCTTCTCATAGAATTGCATAGAGCGAATGTGGCATTCAACGCACGTTGGAATCTGGTAAATAGATGATAGTTTGGAATGGAACAATACAGGATGTCCCAAAATGGAAACTTTGCTCTTCGGAATCCTTATCATTGTATCCTTGATCCTCTTCCACTGCTGAGATTAATGCCCACCAGTGTGTCAAATGTAATTTGGTTCTAAGAGTGGCATCAGTTCCCACATCTGGTATAAGAATCCAGTTGAGGCTAACGCAGGAATTATTACAATATGAGAACAACCCAGGAAAGCAGACAGCAGGACAGCATTTTTGTGGAGAATGGCTGCAGAGGAGTCAGAGGATGTGCGTACAGGGCTCGTCATATTAAAGTATTTTTGGAGGAACGTTTTCCCATGGGCAAGCTTACTACCATTCAATCTCTTGGCCTGAGGCCGCACCACAAGTAGCTTGTCTCGGATACAATCCTGGCAAATTACAGTGGGTCTCTATTGTACCACATCTCCTCCATACGTGGAGCAACAGCCCGCTATTCACCGATCTTCTCTCAGTCCTGTAACAACGCGAGAAGATTGAAAGATAGTAGTTACTCCTTCAAAGGGGAGAGACGATTAACCTGCTACACCCAGAGGATATCCTGTAAGCTAATAGCTCAGGAAATATTCCGTTAGATGTAGCATTTGCAAGAATCGAGAAAGAGGAACTACTCCTATCCACCACAGACCTCGGGTCTTCTGTCTGACCTTACGACTGAAGTGTTAAACTCAGGGAGCAGGTACCATATTGATGGTTAGTAGTGTTATTTGGTTATGAATCTTCACCTGCAGGATATGCGGCGGGGGGCTGCTGAGGGCTAGGATGGCTGATTATGAGGTTGTAGCATATGTATCGAGGAATCCTTCTACTTCGTTGCCATGCAGTTGAGCAAAAGGCGAAAATACTTGCAGATCCAGAAGTTGTGTAGGTAGCATCTAGCTCATCTAGCTGCAAACGTACTGGAGGAAGCAGGGAAGTGGGAAAGTATAGCGTATAAAGTGTGGAGTATGATGCACATCAATATTATGAGAAGCAAGCAGCACCTATGTAGCGAGCCTTCAACTCGCCATTCAAAACTACGAGATTCAGTTATTGATTGTTTCCACCATGATTACCATCTATCTGTTTCCTGTTAGTTTGGGCATTTCGGGGCATATACTTTTCCCATTTTATGGATGTAGGCGTAAAATAGTTCATGCCCTGAAAGGAACATAGTCAGGAAAAAGTTAACATCTCCATGTTTTCTGTCTGACCATATCTTGATCTGGGGTATCAAGCGTGCTGTCCATCTCTGATTTCCCCTTGGGCTGTATCATAAATCAATGTTCGGTTTATAAGATAGCTGTCCATAACTGCTAATAAATATGGTGGTATTTCAAAGGTGATATCCAGAGACTCTAACATATCAGACGATCTTACAGAATTGATGGCATTTTTAACATCTAGGGTACTAGCATTGCCAGATTCCTAGTACCTATAACTACTACCTTCTTGGTCCCCCCCCCCCCCCCCAGGTTCCTCTACATCTGCTAATGCATGGGTAGTGGACCAACCCTTTCGGAATTCATACTTTCTGGGGGATAAATAAATCTTCTGACACTGCTGTTGCAGGCATCAAGCGAGACATCCGAAGCTTCTCGTAACCTTTCTGCGGTATCCAACATACGAGGCCTCGTACATAAAGGTCTCCAAGAGAATGGAGAGTTTGGATCACCCTTTCCTAATTTCCAGAAACACCAGGCAAGCTTTTTTCCATCTATTGCTGAAAATCCCTTCTCTACAGCATGAATTGTACATCCTCAATAGTAGCCTTGGGCAGAATTCTGCAGCTATTTTTAATACCTCTGATGATATGCCGTCTGGTTCTGGTGTTTTCTTGTTTTTCAAAGCCCCAATCGCTTTCTTTATTTCACTTCCAGAGAATATGAGGAAATCTATTACTTCCCCTGGCTCACAATTAGTGTTCCTGGGTGTGTTGGGAAGAGTCCATTGACAATGACGTATGTTTCATCTAAGAGGAAAGTAGTGTGAAGCTTCGCACTAGATGTTTGGATTCGCACTGGACGTTTCCTGCATTGTGGTCATATAGAATTTTATTAGACACGAATGTGTTGAAATAAGAGAATAGATGGGTCGGAATTGAGACGATTGAACAGCTGAGTACGTGAGTGTTAACTGAGTTACTGAAGGCTACGGGTACTGATTGTATCAGAGCGAGAGAAGTTTAACTTTGGGATGGGAAAGTTCTGTGTTGCGGGGAGAAACCGTTCTGTGTTGAGGGACGGTGGAAAGGAGAGGGTTCTGTGTTGAGAACAGGGGGGAAGCTAAAGGCGGGATAAGAGTTTTTGGGGTAATAGAAACAGAACGGGCTGGAACTCGCGGGAACCAGAAGCCTGAGTCTGAGGGTTGAGACAGGGGAATGAGAGAGGGAAAAGGTCGTATCTCCTATTCACTACGGCGGCCTGGGGAGGGCCGTATGGTCGTATCTCTCGTTTCACCGCAAGCGGTGCAGGGGAGGGATGCAGGGTTGAATCCTACTAATGATTTGTGGAGCACTTGGAAAAGGGGTGGTGTAGGAAGGATGATTTCATTGCAGAAGTGGGCTGGCGGTTTCATAGCAGACGGGGTCAAAGTGAAGTGATAGGTGAGAACCAGGAGGGGCCAAATCTACTCAATCCAACTTGGGATAACATTCTGCAGGAAGTTAATAATTTCTTATCAATGTGTCTCTGAATATCACTGATAATGACAGGTCATATGGTCAAACCTCCTTTTTCACTGCAAATGGTGCATGCATACGTTGAACCCTGATAAAACGATTTTTTGGGGTATTGGAACCGGAAAGGGATGGTGAAGGAAGGAAGATTTCACAGTAGATTTGAAGGAGGGTTTCACAGTAGACGGTTTCGAAGTGAAAAGGTGATAACCAGGAAAGACATAATCTGCACATGGAATCTTGGAAACTCATCAACAGAAAGCGTTCAACAAAGTCTAATCAAGCGAGACACTAGTCCCGCATTGCCAAGCATACAATAAACCATTGCAATCGCATTGTCAACGCATTGCTACGAGGATGCACCTAGATAAGTAACAAACTGGACCGAATTTGACGGGATGGGTCACAAAATAATCAGCTAGCCATTCATAATAAGTGGTTGCGTGAGCTGATTTTGCGATTCAAAAAATCCAATTTCTTTTCTATTTGTCGTAAGAAGCTGACATTTGAAACGGAACATCTGTGAGACAGGGAGAATAGGATTTTAACTTACCGAACCACCCCAATCAGCTGAGTGAGCTCTTAACGCTAGTTTCTATGCTATTTATCCTACGAAGCTAAAATTTGGAACGGAGCCTCCGTGGGACTGGTAGAATACGATTTTCACTTGTCTAACCACCTGAATCAGCTGAGCGAGCTTTTAACGCTAATTTGTATGATATTTATCCTACAAACCTGATGAACTTTTCTTATTTTATTTCAGAAGAAAAAAAATAATAATCAGAACATAATCATATTTCACTGCTCCATTCAAGCGGTCGACATCTCCCCGAAACTGTTTTTTCGTTATTACTTGTGTAGAACTAAGTAATCTACTTAAATAAAAATACGCTTAACGCGTGGCTCACTACGTGAGTAATTACTGATCTTTTTATTTATTTATTTGTCTCCCTTCGTTTTTTTGCCTTCATACTTCTACCAGTTCTCCTCAGCCGATTTCGATGAAATTTGAAACAAAGGCTTCATAATGACCTGACGAAGTGCTTTGTGAGGTTTAAGAGCCGCTATGACCAAGTTCTAATCATGAGTGAATTAAATTCTCTCCCGTTCTCCCCACGTTCAGGAAATAATGATTTGATTACTCCGCACAATTTTCATCACGTTCGTACTGTTGCAGATGCTGTGCCTGCGCAAACCTCCACTCCTTATAACAAGAAAGACCTACTGGTTACTTTTGCGCAAGCATAGTCGTAATATCTATCAAGCATAATTTTTCACTGTTAACCGATTTTGAGATTTTAAGCCCCGCCACAATTTTACAATTTTTACAAAAGATAGAGCCTCGCTAAGGCGTCTTTTAACATTATTTCAAACATTCCAATGATCAGTAAGTTCATGTTAAGAATACGAAAAAATTATTATGCGCCCCACCCAAATTTGGCAGAGGGTTGTGTGTGGAACATAAAGGTCAAGGTGCGTGGCGTGGTGCCGGAAAGAAAATGGCAAAAATGGAAGAAAAAAATTATACTAAATAAGATTCGGTGATTCAAAAAAGATTTTGGAGTTTTAGGTTTTTTTTTTTTTAGTTTTTACAGATTTTTCAGCAAATATTAATGGAATTTAAGTACTTTTCCGGCATAATTTTGTGCAAATAGTTTGTAATGTCCTAGTTTATCGTTGATAATTTTATTTTGACAACAATTCTGCTAAAATTTTCAAATTTAACGATTTTTGGCCTTTTTAAAGCTATTTTTAGTGCATTTTTGGTACATTTTTTTAAATTGGACCAATTTAATGTGCTCAAAAATTGTTGGCCAACAAACTCATCCTTTCTTTTGGGAAACTTGATTTTTTGGCGCAAGAACGGGATTTTTATCTCAATCCTAAGGAGAGTTATCGTCTGGAATGACATATGCGTGTGCGTGCGTGTGTGTGTGTGTGTGTGTGTGTGTGTGTGTGTGTGTGTGTGTGTGTGTGTGTGTGTGTGTGTCTGTGTGTGTGTGTGTGTGTGTGTGTGTGTGTGAAAAAGTGTGAACTTCAGGAATCGTTTTAGAATGCCTCAAAACGGATTTCAATGAAGAAATGTTTCAAAAATTATTTTGATTTTAAAGTTTCCGAGCCATTGCAATACTCGTAGCTTCATTTTCAAAGAAAATTCGCTAAAAGTTTATTTCCTGCAGCTTGGAATTGAAATCCGAAAGAGCGTTCCGGCGCTATAAGGAAACTGATGAAAACGAGGGAACCGTCAAGTAGAAAACTGGGTGATGAAAACCCACCGCTGACGGAGCGTGAAAAAATAAATCAGACGGTAATGAAAAAAGGCGGTTCATTATGAATTCACGGCTGCCTCCGAAATTTCATCTCCGAGCGTTAATTCTCACGCCCGTAGTTTTAGGTTATTTCCGGGTTGGGATTCCGGGTTTGGGATTCGTATATTTAGATGCGGAAATTTCCAGAATAACGTAGAATTGTGGGGAGGGGATATCCATAAGAAGATACATGTTAGGTGATTTGGAACATCTTAAATGTCAAGGGTGGGAGTGTCTGAATAATTCCACTTGCACTTGCCCTATTATTAATTAAATCTATTCAATGGGAAGCATATGATAGTGGTTATAATGGCATGCGCTATAATGGTTATTACTCCTCCAATTACGATATAATTCATAGGGAATTCCCCTGTTACATATAATTTACTCCCCAAGTTTGAACGGAATCGGATCAATACACGATAAGAAATCGACGATATTCGACATTACTGTTACAGCATGCGCACAGACTACTATTTATGTGACGATAGTGCAAGTTATAGGGGAACGTCCAGAAGCTATCCCGCACAATCCCTGAAAATGTCATCAAATCTATTAGGCTCGGAGTTTTGCCTGTGTCAGTCGATATAGTTTCGCGCATGCGCAATGGTTATTAATCTACCAATCGCAATATAATTTAAAATAGGGCATTTTTCTAGTACATATAACCAACCACCTACAGAGATTGAACAAAATCGGACTAACAGATGCTGAAAATCGACGATATGTGAAATCCACGTTTGCGCACGCGCACAGGCTACTGTCGTTTCGACGGCATTGAAAACTATTAGGGACTGTCTAGGAGCAAACCTGCACAATCCCTGAATCGGAGTGAAACTCGGTATAGTTTTGGGCGTGACAAGGATTTACCACAGACAGACAGACATCAGACAGACACGGAACCAAAATTGATCTGCAAGCTCTGAAACGCAAAAAGCAAGAAGAAATTTTGATTTTGGAGGACACAAATTTTTTCTACTTCAATCACGAACAGAAAGCTTCCCTACATTCGGTAGTGAGGAAGCAAAAGTCTTGAGTTTTGATTTTCGACGAGTTTCGTTTCGATGAGTTTATAGGGAGGGTGAAATCTGCGATTCCCTCAAGTGTTTATTCCTGTTGCCGATTCTCTTTATCCCTGTCGCCTATTCTCGAAGGGAATGCGACGAAAAAAAAAAAGGTTCCTTAAATGGCTCTTTAAAAAACCCTCCAACACATACTTAACGGCCAAGTGTTGCAGTAAGGTGGCGTGAGTGTTCGTCACTTACGAGCCAATTTCTTCCGTGTGCGGGTATTGTGTGTGGGTTGATTCGAAGGCATTGAAAACTATAAGGGACCGGTTAGGAGCAAATCTGCACAATCCCTGAATCGGAGTGAAACTTGGTATAGTTTTGGGCGTGACAAGGATTTACCACAGACATCAGACAGACAAGGAACCAAAATTGATCTGCAAGCTCTGAAACGCAAAAAGCAAGAGGAAATTTTGATTTTGGAGGACACCATTTTTTCCGACTTCAATCACGAACACAAAGCTTCCCTTCATTCAGTAGTGAGGAAGCAACAGTTTTGAGTTTAGATTTTCGACGAGTTTCCTTTCGATGAGTTTTTAGAGAGGGTGAAATCTGCAGTTCCCTCAAGTGTTTATTCCTGTTGCCGATTCTCTTTATCCCTGTCGCCTATTCTCGAAGGGAATGCGACGAAAAAAAAAAGGTTCCTTAAATGGCTCTTTAAAAAACCCTCCAACACATACTTAACGGCCAAGTGTTGCAGTAGGTGGCGTGAGTGTTCGTCACTTACGAGCCAATTTCTTCCGTGTGCGGGTATTGCGGGTGTGTGTGTGTGTGTAATACCGTCTTGTTGGCGTCAGTGTGGGATTTACGTCGCGGGGTTGTGTTTGCCTTTCGGGTCACGGACGGCTCCGACCGATTACAGCTTAACAGGGCGGTCATTTCCTCGGCGTTGGAATCAATAGATGAGGATCATCGGTGAGTTTGTAGGTTTCAGACGAGTAAAAGGGAAGGATTTTCTTTTTTTGGGAATTTCAATTAAGAGATGGAAATGTGATAGCATTTTTTATTAACTTGATCCATATTGTGGTGCCCGTCAGTTATACTGATAGGTAGATGGAAGATAGGCAATTCCTCTCAGCAGCTAGTCTTGGTTAATTTCCAATGATTTATAATTATAGAAAAGTCCCTATAATACATATTCTGACACCTTTAAATATTATCCAGACCAGTGGCGTAGCTAAGTAATTTCTCATGGAGGGGCAGCAGTCAAGGATTTCGTCTTATGTTACAGTTTTAGTATTCATTTCTAGTACTTTTTGTTGAACATACGAAGACTGTATAATAAACAATCGGACGTTCATATAAGTAGATTTCTAATGATTTTCCGTAATGATTTGAGATCACGTACGCTTTCATATGCACGAATCTACCTATAGATTATTAAGGTATGTGGCCTTTTCTTCCTTACAGGTTTATCCTCAATTGTACATGTTGGTCTGGACAAGATCACATAATTGTATTAGGTATGTAAAAACGCGGAATAAAAAACGGAGCATGAAACCAAGAATGACAAATAACAAAATGTAAACAAAACAAACTCAAACCAGCAATATGCTAGGTTAGAATAGAGATACCTACTACTACAACATATTATTTTAATCTTTTCTATTAAACTATTTCAATCACCACTGAAAAAAAATATATATAGGGTAAAGGCACCAATTGCTGACACTACTCCAATTACTGACACTTGCTCCTTTTACCTTGAAAAACAAGCGTTTCAGGCCACCTAGGGATTCAAAATTGGCGTCAATTCAAAGCCACATAAATCTGCCACAGATTTCCTCCAAAATCAATTCAGCATTGACTGTTAAGGTATGCGGGGATAAAGCTTTCTCATCATTCCACCTTCAGCTGCCAGATCGTTAAGGTTTTTGTTAAGGAGGTGAGTTGTGATTCTATCTATTATAACCATTTCTTCTTGGTTTCTCCACTTGAATTTTGTGTTTACCACTCCAATACTGATGTTAGGTAATAAGAATACACTATTCCAATGTAAATTCCCAATAAAATTACATATTTTTGGGATGTTAGGATTTGGGTATCGAAAAACATAGCTTTACCCAATTACTAACGCCTGTGTCAGTAACTGGGTGTTTCATAGAACTTTTGCTCTAATGCATAAATAGGTAGTTTTTTAACGTAGAACACGATGGCGCTATCCGTTTTTTGAATAAAGGAAGGGATCCAATTCCTAACAGGGTGTCAGTAACTGGTTTTGAGAGTGTCAGTAATTGGGATGCACGCACACCTGATACTGACAGTTACTGACACTCTCCCGTGTATAGGTATAATCTCGCCTCTCCCACGTATTTTTGCTCTCTATGAGAAACGGTCTCTAATTTATGAATTCACCTTTCATATATTCACAAATGGCTCCCTCCAAGACATCTAGGAAGAAAAAACGCCCAATTCAGAAGGGATTCGAAAGCAGGAAACAGTACGGAGAGGATCAAATGCCAGCAGCACTCACTGACGTGTAGAAAGGAGTTCCTGAGGCGACTGCAACACGGAATCACGGGGTCCGTTGTATCACACTTCATTGTAAGGTAACTGGCAAATATCCTATTTCTGGTAAACCTGGGCCTGCAAGCATTTTGAGTACTAAAGAAGAAGGTGTCATTGTCAGCAGAAAAAGAGAAGATTAAATTAGATAAGGCAACTGAGAGAGAAAACAAGAAAGCAATGACGTAAGATAGAAGAAATAAGCTATATCAAAGAAATCAAAGAGAGTTCAAACTTCTTCTAGCGAAGAAGGAGAAAACGAGCACGAACAGTGCAAGATGAGTCAGATGAGAACAGTGAAAAATAGGATTACCTCGAACAAGATCCATTTAATGACGAGCAAATGCAGTTGGATCACTCATTCACTTTCACTTGCATTCCTCCTGATCGTGAAAAGAACTTGACGGAAGATACTAACTAAGATACTATTCTACTGACTGATCTTTGGAGACTCTGATATTGAAGAAACACAACGAGAAATTGTCAAATCTATTGAGGAAGTGATTGGTGTAACATCGCATTCCTTAATCGAAAAAATGGACGAGGAAGGAGTTTAGGGAGAAGAAGGATCTACGATAGACAATGAAAATCATACGAAGAAGGACGGAAAACTCTTGAAGATCTATGAGTTGAAGACAGAGAAGAATCGATGAAGAAGATCAGTAGAGGAAAGACAAGAACATCGTTGAAAACAGAACTGTAGGAAAGGGCGACTACATCACCGCATTTATGTCCACTAAAAAGAAGAAGATCCGTGGCGAGCTGTGTATTGAAGATTGCAGATGGAAATATACAAGCTAAATGTACGACAGCCTTTAATGGTATGAAAAACTTCAAAGAAGAGGTGATAACAATCGAACAGAACAGTATAATAACACAGCTACCAAAAGAAATGGTTCTTGCCAACAAAATATTCTTGTTCGAACTCCCAATGGAAATAGATCTGAGCTTCGATGTTGTGATAGTGACGATAAATAGTAAAAATGATTTTTCTATTAGGTTTTAGAATCAGAGTGAAATACATATTTCAATTATTTAAAATCAATCTAACTAATAAATAATATTTACGAATTTAAACCCCTTTCACTTCGATGGGATTTAATAATAAGGCTGATGATATTGAGGAGTTCCTAACTTGTTTATCTAGGTACTCCATTAGGTATCTATTATTTTGTGATTTTGAATATCTTGAAATATAAATATATAATAAAATTATTCTGAAGTTTGATCAGGGTGTCAGTAATTGGTACCATACACTGTCAGTAATTGGTGCATGTGTGTTAGTAATAGGAGAAAAAACATGATCCGAATTTTAAGTTAATAAAATGGATTAATCCATAAACTTGACATATTTAATGAGCAGAATGGAAAGATCAGATATTGGCCAAGTAGAATAACTTTGAATTGTGAAGATCGGTCAATAAATAACGGAGAAATTTAGGAAAAACCACAAAAGCTTCCTTAGAGCGTCAGTAATTGGTGCAATTACCCTATATATTTTTTTTTTCTTTACGAGTATTTTAACTGTGATTTAATTCGTGAATGAGTGCAAACAATATACCAACAATCGAAAATTAATAAAAGAATACGGGAAGCAACCAAGCTTGATCAAGTAGGCAGTGAAAAGTAGGGGAAGTTCGTAGGGGAATTCGGTGGATACTGAACAATGGATATTTTTCTAGGGAAATATCGCATATGGGCTAGCCCCAGAATGTAGTGGGGAAACGACTTGATTTCAGTTTGCAGTATCCACTATTCCGTTTCGTTGACTAAGTGCTTTTATTCGAACCTAATAAACGAAACTAATAAAAATTTCTTTATTTCTAAGAGCGTCTAAAGGCCTGTTTTCCTAGCGACAGGTTTTTTGCGCCGTTGTCAACGTGATACGCCGGGCGTTCAACGTCGACCACTGATTCCCTTGAATTTAGTTAGGGTGTTTTCCTAGAGAGCGCATCACGTCAGCGCAGAAGGTGTTGCGTTGACGCGACTGGCCCGACTGCTCGAGGAGGAGTCAACAGCGCAGTACGCTGGCGCGATTCCCTTGAATTCCGGTGTTTGTGTTGTTCCAATTTTCGATTTCCGAGGTTTTCAAGATGTCCCAAAGCGGGACACCTTCTTGGGACACCCCAAACCTTTCTCTGGTCAGTCTGAAGTATCTTTGGAATTTCTCTTCATAGTCAAGCAGATGATTTTTGACTAAAACGCTGAACATTCCTTAATTTCTGCGATTTGAGAATACATCACTCACGTATCACACGTTTCCTTACTTTGGCATATTTTGTTAATATGAACTCTTCTTCTTCGTCACCATCTATCATTTCTTTAATTATCAATGCAGCCATTACATTTCTCTTTCTCATCATGTTCTCCATTTCAGCAGTAGGTAAATGTTTTCACACACAAACACGTGCTACCTTCAACACAATTCAACGCCAACTGAACAGATAAAACACGCCGCTAGGAAAACACTTTTACGCGGCGTAATATACTTCACGCTCCTGCCGACGTTTTTCAGGCAAATTCGGTTCCTGCTGCTCAAAAAACCTGTCGCTAGGAAAACAGGCCTTTAAGTTGCTAGACAACCGGATCCGTAGTAATTGTAGTAATCCGTAGTAATAGTAGTAATTGTGTTTTGCTGATTACATTCTCCAATTGAAGGTGTTAGGTAGGTACTGAAGTTAGAAGCGTTATTAACTTTGATTGTATCCATACCACGAACTTCTAAGTCCTCTGTAATTCATGATGGGCTCTGCCCACGCTGCCCCTCCTCAAACTATGCCACAGATCCAGACCTGGTAAGTAACTAATGAACCATTATACAATCAGACAGTCACATAACATAAACTTTGTATAATGCTAAACTCACCCATGAAATCACCATTTACAAGTCCAGTTTAAGCTACTCATGTCTCTTCTCATGCTCTACCATTATAACAACCCCTGTAATATAGAATCTGATACACACAAGCCTATCCTGGTAAGTGACCTAATAAGATAAAAAATAAGCAGATAACTATCCATTACAAAATACTCATAATGATAAATACAAACTATACTTTTATGTGGAAAGGCATAAACTTTTGATATGTACTAGAATTGGCATATTCCTGAAAACAGTAGGTACTTATAGTAACTTATCACATATTAATTTACGTACCTAAACATCACCAGCGCCCATAATCTAGCTTCAGTATTTAACAACCTATTGCAGTTCCATTACTTATATAATACTCATATTACATGCCAAACCAATAATTATGACTCAGCCTGATGTCATAAAGAATGTAATTGAACATAAACCACAACCTGTAAGTGCCAACACTGCTACACTCTTCCCCCTTACGATTTACATACCTACCTATGGGTGATATTCTCGAGACTTGGATACTAGCGCATCCTTACATCGAGGCAAGGCGAAATCGAAGTTATTTCACCTTGTTGTCCTTGATGATCCAGACTTCAGCCGCAAAGATGTTGTGGATTACCTATCTAGTTTTAGAACTGTTCTTTGAATCAATTGAAACTAAAAATCTTTAGAGTACTGTGAAAGGATGTGTTATGAGAGCTCTGTTATTGTGGGAATAGTAAGTTGTATCACATGAGGAAAGGTAAGTACCTAGAGGTAAGGTATACCTACATACTTTCCGTATATTATTACTTGTTCATGTAGGTACTTCATTCATCAAAACGAAAGTAGGTACCTAATTACCGTTTTTGTCCATAAAATTTGCGTAACTGCAAAACTCGGGCAATAACTGCACTGCCAATGCCGTCTTTATGAAATCTTACCTTCAGAGGAATGCATTTCAAGGTTTTTTCCTTGCAGCTGGTTTTTAATTCATGTTGCATATTCCCTGATTCGATATTTGACAAACTTGCTAATCGGCGGTTGTATTCGTCGGCAAAGCAACGACCCACCTACTTTGTTTAGGCACTTTAAGGTACCTACCTAAGTAGTTTCGTTTCTTGGTGTAGCAACAACCTGCCTTGTTTATTTTGACAAACTATCAAATCTCTCCTTTTATTCATTCAATATAACAAGTAAAGCTTCCTCAGTTAAGCATAGTACTACGAACTTATAATAAAACGCTGATGAAGCTACCTTAGCAATGGCTAAGTACCTACACAGCAGTACAGACACCTCAGGAATTTTCAATCATGTTTTCTTTACTATTTTTCAGGTTAATTATGTTGACAGCAATCTACAATCAGTGATTGCGCTGGCAGGCATGATTATTATAACATTTAGTCGAATTGAAACTTTGTATTGCTACAATATTATACTTTTTCAAAACAAAACTGTTGAAAAATGGCCTTAGAACCACGAATTATGTTGACTTTGAGACGGCAAACTTGTTGTGAGAAATAGGTTGGTTGAGTAGCGATTCATTGACGTAGGGCGGTCTCATGGCCGACTTTGGCTAAAACGCGAACCTACTCCAGGCGTGACGTCACGAGAATATGGCCCATATAGCCCTATAATAGGAATAGTATGTAACTGGCTAAACAATACTAATTAAGCTTTCCAATCTTTCTCTAAGAAGGCCAATAACGACTTGACTTCAAGTGAATTTCGTGATGCATTGGCAGTTCAGTATAAGCGAGAGCCTGTAGAAATGCCAACATCTTGTGATGGCTGTGGTTGCCACAGTTTTACAGGTGGTCAGAATCTAAGTTGAATAGGAACAAAATATACTATCAACTCAGCTGATCAAAATGCTTTCTCATGTTGTAGTTATGTCGCAGTCACTTCGCCAACTTAATCGTTACCTAAGCCAAAGCCATCGTTACATTTAGCCAAAGTACTAATTTGGGCACAGAATCCTAGCAATATATGCCTAGGCGTTCTATTTAATTACTAGATCTAAATGAAGAGCAAAAAATAAAAAAGTAAATAATAATACAAATTTGACTTCTTTATTCGGACAGTTCATATTATAACAAGCTTTATAAAAAAGCTCTTCTGTCCTTAATCGGTTTTTTAATTAAACTCTAACGTTTCTCCCCAGGAACTGGGGCTTCTTCGGGGAGATTAATATTCAGAAATGTAAAATATCTACTTACTTATAGTTTTCTTTTTGTTGTTGTTAATAATCGAATTTAAAGTTATCAATAGTTCAATGCATCTAGGAACGTTTTTTTCTCTAAATTATTGTGCTTTCTTGGATTACGTACCATTTTTGAGCTACGATTTTCATGACCAGGGCAGGTGGTATTGATGTAAACATGGAAGTTGCATCGAAAGATACGAATCTGTACCTAGGTCTCCTTTGAATTCCATCTAACAATGCTTTCATCTCATAAGAATTCTTTACATTGAACTCACCGCTCACTGTCATTGCTTTGAGGTATATGATTAAGTGTTGGCTGAGATCGTAGGTTGGGGAATGGATTCAAGAGACTATAGGTCGTAGTGTCTTTGGATTATCTTTGTGAATTTTGGGCAGACCATACCACTTTGGAGCAACAGATTTATGGGTTGTAAGTTTCTTCTTTTTCATCTCATCTATTGCACCATCTAACCATAAGGCATTTACTAGTTTATTTTCCCCTCTTTCGGTTTTTTCGGTTGAATCTGAGCCAAGGTTTTTTGTAGACTTGTACATCATCTAGCATTTTTTTGGCCTCAATTTCATTATCATCTTTAGTCATTACTACAGTTACCGCCCCGTCGGCACTAAGCACAAGTAAGTTTTTGTTTCTCTTTAAGAAAGACTTGCAGTTGTTCACTTGAGTTGATGATATGCCATAATTTAGTTCATTCTTTCTCACATTACCATTTTGTTTCAACTTTGTGAGTTTATTTGTAATCTTTCCTCTCAGTCGGTTTTTTTTACTTTGGCGAACACCAAGCTGATTAACTATATATTCAGAATATAGATTAACTATAACTTTAAATTCAATTATTAACAACAACAAAAAGAAAACTATATATTAGTAGGTAGATATTTTACATTTCCAAATATTAATCTCCCTGAAGAAGCCCCAGTTCCTGGAGAGAAATGTTGGAGTTTAAATAAAAAAACCAATTTAAGGACAGAAGGCCTTATAAAGCTTGTTATACACAGGATGTTCCACAAACTACGCTTCCTCTACCTAATTTCCTTAATAAATGGGTTAGAGGAAAAATTCAAATGCTTACCCCCTGTTTTTTCGTAGTTATCAAATATGACAGTTTTGCGCGCGTGCGCAGAGCGCTCTAACTTTTATTTTAAATATGAACCCCCATTTTTCATAGCAGATTCGAATTCTTCGTGAAATTTCATGAGGAAAATACCCATCACTCGATTTCATGAGTGCGCAAATATGGGCGCGATTTTACGCTAAAACTGCGCAAATTCACTCTACAAGTTCAAACATTGTGGTATAAAGAATTTGACGATATCATTGCCACATGTGGTACATGATTTTGGGATATTGTTTCAAGCTGAACCACGTCATGATGTCCATTTATTGATATTTGCAACACCAACTCGGGAAAACGCCGAAAATTTGGCCAGATTTGCACAAGTCCTTACGCATTTCTACACAGCGTAGAACGCACTAAAATCTTTATCTTTTCGAATTGAACGTGCTAATGCAAAGTTAAGCTGGCTTCGAATGAGTAAGGGCCACTTTCACCAACAACATAAACGAGTTTAAGTTAGAAAAGATTAACAAATAATCGAGATTCCAGCTAATCGTCTTTCACCAAACCACTTTACGAGTTTAAACTCCTAACGAGGTGGCTTGAGGTTAATCTCCCAATCTCGGCCAGTTAACTCTTGCCAATCTCAGATTAGTGATAAAAATGATATCGAGCAAAATGGCCGCGCACCAACAGCTGATTCCTCATACCTCTACAGTTTGGTTCACAGTTTATTATTATAGTTTATATACCTATAGTTTATTGTTATTCAAGTTTTTGATGATGAATTCACGCGATTTATCGCTCGGATTAATTTGATTCCTCGGATGAGAACTATGTCCTGCAAAGACGCCCAAGGACGATCCGACGGCGCATTCCACATTTTGACGGGTTGGACGACGTCGAATTTCGGCGGAGATTCCGGCTCCCAAAACCGACAGTTTTGAAAGTCCTCGAGCTTATCGACACTCACCTGGAGTTCCCTTCGAACAGGTATAAGTTGGAAAAAGGCTTTTATACCATCAAATCGATGAATTATAATACGAAATTGATGTAGGATGGTAGGAAAATAAAGTATAATTGATGATGATTGCACGTTATAATACGATGTTGAATTGCTATCCCTTGTACAGTATGTACCTACCTACCTATACCACATAAAATAACTTATGTACATTTAAATAAGGTGATCAACCGTCCTGCTTCCGTCAAATGATGTGTCACACTTTCTTTGTTGGAAGTCAACGAAAAGTTGCGAGTAAATAGTAACTAGGTAACTAGATAAAAACGGCGCGGGTAATAATCGGTCGTGGTTGTGATTCACTGCTTTATTGTCTTGATATGTCGGACACATGGCGGGTTTTCAAACTGTCGTTTCAAATTGTCCAATTTTTCATTGGACAGTTTCCGGAATCTCCGTTAGGGAAACTCGATTATTCCAATCTTGGTTTAAACGAATTTTTGGTTGGTGAAAGACGCCAAGGTTTGATCCTCGAGATTATATTTAATCGAGTTTGGCCAATCTCCGCTTTATAAGTTGTTGGTGAAAGTGGCCCTAAACCTATGAAATATCAATTTTTTGTGTACAACTGACCATTTTGCATACAATGGTCAGGTGAGCAAAATAGCATCATGTTACACGTTAATTAGGAGTTTATCCTACTGTAATACTTATCAAAAATACGTTTGCTCGTCTCGCAGTCCTGCAAAGGTAGATAGGTTGAGAATTCTGGTTGAATAGCAAAGAAATTCGCTCTGTAGCTCACTCAGATGATAATAGAAACTTCAATTATTTGGAATTGAAGCATTATTTTATAGTCACTCCTCCACATGTTATTAACTACCCACATGCTACTATAATAAAATGTCGGTAGTTATAATTAACATGACAAAATATGAGCATAGAAAATATTTCACTCAGCTGATCTAAAAAGAGCCCATCATTTCATGCATCTCTTGGTGTCCGAAGAAGAACTTTGTAAATTTTCATTGTATGGGGCAAGGTCGTGAAACGATAATGATCGATTTGATTTGATTTGATTGATTGATAGTATAACTTACTAAAATTTGCTCATACGTTCATGCTGCATGACTGGAACTTTTTAAGGACAAAATATGTTGATTAACCATCCCATAAGTCGTATAGCAATCGAATGACTCACACTAACTTAATCCATACTACCAACATTGATATTCCAGCTGTAAACCCACCTGAAACCTCCCATAAAACAAAGTAACGTTTGTCCTCCCCTCCATCCGGACTTTATTTACGACGAGCCGGATTCGTCGAATCGCTGCCGTAAAAGGTCGGTATAGGTGTGTATGAGATTCCGATTGACACGGAAAGGAAAGGGAATCCGTTGGATAAATAGGAACGGAGACGAGTTCGTATAAACAGACACCGGGCAACAGTTGATAACTCATTCCATCGATCGGCCCCTTTCTCTCGTTCACCGCCCCCTGCGAACCTTCCCGAGATGCAGTGATGTGATCACGCGAGCAGCTAAACCATGACAACGCTCTTACACTCAGATTCTACAATCGAACCCTGAAGAGTGCATTCTGGGTTGAGTAGATACCTAATGTATATAAGTAGGGTAAGGGCAGTACTCAATGAATACATATTATATACCAGATGGACTTGTCCAATCAGCGCTTTCAGTAACATAACTCATAAACACGATGAATATTATAAGCTGGCAGATGAAGCAAGCAGTTGCACAGCAGAATTGATGGCAATCAAGTTGGCACTTCAATATTGCAATTCTAGAGAAAGTACCTCGCTAGAGCGCACCGTCGTAATTTGCTCAGACTCAAAAAGCGCATTGATGACATTAGAATCCACAAGACTAGAACGAGCATCCAACTACTTAATAGGAGATATACTTAGCATCCTAATGGATCTAAGTCACAGAAACCTTTAAGTGCAATTTCTTTGGATAAAAGCTCATCACAACATCACTGACAACGAAAAAGTGGACCGCTTATCAAAAAGAGGTGCAGCTGAAGGCCGTTTAATAACAACTAAAATTTCTACAGAAGAATTCTATCCCATTATAAATGCACACTATAAAGAAAAGTGGAGAACTGAATTCGCAATCGGTCATAAGGGAAATTTCTATAGATATCCATTCAGCCAACCCCCCCAAATAAACCATGGTTCTCTTTCATTAATTGTGACAAACCCTTTTTGCACAACAATATGTCGACTGAGAGCAAATACGGGTATCTGTGACAAATTTATTTTACATTGACAAACGAAGTAGCCCAGAATTTTTACGCTGCGGACACCCTTCAAGAGACCTTCAGCATTCGGTAATAGATTGCCCTGACTACCTGCACCAACGTCAATTATGTTTCACCAGTTGACCAAAGCGCTAACAAACCCATTTTATTATAAACCATTTTTGTTTTTTAAGAACATGAAATGCTTCTCCTACATTCGTGAATTTTCGTCTAATTGTAACGTTCATGTATGATCCACAAGCTTATTGATTCCGAGTAACATGTATGTGTGTGTAGCTGTACACCATGTTCTAATGCCAAATCTAAAATTGAAAAAAAGGTAAGGGCACCCATTATTGGGCACTTACGGGAAAGTTTGACCACTTTGAGAGCTCGAAACATCAACCTATAATATAGCTTTTATTTCAAACTTGAAACTTTGTTGTGGGTGAGATGTATTCCTGAATCGACGCAAAAAAGGAAAGCTCGCATATCAATACTTTTTATTTTAATTGAATTCGTATCCCAGAAAACGGGGTTTTACCTGTTATTGGACACTTACTCCCCGTTATTGGACACCGTTTGCCCAGTTATTGGACACACAGAAATCTACCGTAATTTGTGACTAATACCTACCTAGTCTCCCATAAAAAAATATGGATTATCAAAAAGTGTGAAATGGTAATACCTACCGTTTCCGAGTTATTTCTTTTTTAAGATTTTTTTTCTCGTGTTTTCGACCTTACGTCACATAAACGGCTCTAACTCCCCAATTTTTGGAGTTTTCTCAAATCTGAGGATACTGTTGGAAAGAACGTTAAATTTTCTATCTTTCTGATGTAAATTCCAATTTTTTTAATTAGTTTTAGTCAGTGAAAAAATGGTCAAAGTTCAAAATTTGAAAAAATTTAAAAATTGTCGATTTAATTACCCCAAACGGTGAGAGTGACCCTGAATCTCTATGTAATATAAAAATAGTAAACCATTTTGTAATCATTACAACGTTTTTCTTCAATAACAATGATTTTTTTATGACCCGCAAATTAATCATTACTTATTTTTTTCAGAATCCGATGCTGTGGAGCCCTATTTCAACTTCACGAAGACAACCACTTTGATCTGGCCAAGCCGAGGGTCATGGCCAGAGGTCAACAAACAGGTAAAATCAATAAAAATTATGATTAACTTGGCCCTTTTCCTATTTGGTCGATACATACGTTTCATAATTAGAGCATTAAAAAATCCCTATCCCTCCCCCACCATACCCTATTGAAATGAACTTTGCAATGTTCTTAATGGGCTCATTGTCATTAAATTACAATGTTTCCAGTAAAATAAATCATAATGTTAATTTTTAAAATTTTTTTTGTTGCACCAAGTAATAAATTAGTAACAACATTATTTTGAAAATACAGATATAAAAATATTCAAAATTAAGATACATCACTGAGTTTTGCTTATTATGACAAATACTTCACTTCACTGCTTCACAAGTTGGCAGGATCAAGTGGTTTGGTACGCTTACGTCTCCTCTTTGTGAAATCACCAGGGTCAAGGAGACGGACATGTTCCCCGTTGACGTGATATCTTAGCCAAAGGAGGTGACTCACAGCTTGTCGCTTCATACCCTCTCTTACTGTCTCGACCTGAAGTTCATGATGGAGACTTTAATTTTGAATGTACCATGGTTCATTGATAGTATTTCGTAATACATTATTCTGGAATCGTTGGATGATGTCTTGGTTTGATTAAGCCGCACAACCCCACAGCTGTGGCTCCATAGGTCCAGACAGTTTTATACAGCCTCCCCATTAAACAATAAATGTTTCAGAATTTTAGTGGAAGTTCTTCCTTCTTTTTCTTAACATGGACGCTCCACCTGAGCCTGGCATCGAGTGATGTTGATTGTTTCATCTGAAATTGAGATTTTGCCTCCACTGGTGCCAAATTTTGGCTATGCAATACGGGTGGAAAGCAATCCAATGACGTGGAAATCATCCAGGACCTGCGGTGCCTCCCAAAATGGCGTGGAATTTTAAACAAAATTTAAACTCTAGCCCTGAAAAGATCCGTCAACTGGGCCATTGATTTCTTCCTATATTGTATTAGAAAGAGCGAGCTATATTGTTCAGTCATTTGAAATAAAGATGCGTTCTTCAAGACAGTAGTAATTCTTTTGGCAGTATGAGGCCTTGCTTAAGGATTTGCTGCGGTAACGTTATAAGAAGTAGTTGCTATTAAATTATTATAGCTGAGGTCTTTTATTTCTTCTATACCACGATCAAAGTGGGTGATTCCGCCTTTTTTAGTGTTTGACGGCGACTTTGAATATCGTTCAGTAATGCAGAAGTTTAGGAAACCAAAATGGCTAAGGAAAGAGTTTAGTTGGCTGTTGCTGAGTATATCGCTGCACTCCCACCTAGTAATACCTATTTATACTTATAATTCTGTACTCACTTTCTACACATCAAGTTTGTGGTATGGTAGAAGTAAGATACCAACAGTCTCTAGTAGTAGCTTGGGGTGCCTACCAAACATACATTAGTGTGAGAAGATATCGGTTTTTGTAATTTTATCAGACATATGATAAACCTAGGTATGTTAACGTTTTCTACTGCAAATACTGTATCTATGTCACGCAATATCACGAAACGCATGAGAAATGTCATCTGGAAATATTTTGTCAGTTCATTTGATTTACGGTAACATTGAAGTGGAAGTTTCAGTTCTTACACATCGTGCATAACACAGGCATGGTTATTCACTCGATAGCATCCATTCAATGGTACTCGACGTTAAAACGTTTATCAACATCTCGCACATCACACAAAACGAACATTGTCCTTCCATCGGGACTTTACGCAAAGATCCGTGAAAATCGGTCTAAGGCGATTAGAGTCTCCCCCTCTTTTTAATTCCCCGTCCTCCCGCCAGGGGAGAGACCATCACACAATGCCTCGTCGCCACTACCGCCACCATTGTGCGACCGGTCTCCCCTCTGGCGGGAGGATGGAAAATTAAAAAGAGGGGTAGAACTCTAATCGCCTTAGACCAACGCTCCTTTTCAACGCTTTTGACCCCCTCCTGAGTTTTCCCGACTGTGCTTCTCACTTTTACAGTCCTCGTGAAAACAAGCTGAGAGGAGACTTTTGAGAGAGGAAAGTTGTTCTCCCTACGCCAACGCTGCCTGGCAGTAAACATCAGTTCCCAACTACCGTCTTTGCCCTTGCTGGAAAAGCGGCTGCATTTTCCGCCTCTCATCACGAGAGATTTTTCAGTCTTTTGTTCGTGAATGGGGCTCTAGATGGGCTACATCACCCATCTTCTACTTTGAGACCTATCGAAACGGATCATTTCAAGGATATTTTCCAGGAACACGGCGTGTATTCACAAGTTTTCGACTTCCCAGTCTTAAATAAGAAACAGAGCCTTTTGGGATTGAAAAACTAGTTTTAACTCAATTCGAATTGCATTCAGTTGGTACTCTTGGAAGCGTGAAGAGAGAGAGAGAGAGAGAGAGAGAGAGAGAGAGAGAGAGAGAGAGAGAGAGGGAGAGAGAGAGAGAGAGAGAGAGAGAGAGAGAGAGAGAGAGAGAGAGAGAGAGAGAGAGAGAGAGAGAGAGAGAGAGAGGAGAGAGAGAGAGAGAGAGAGAGAGAGAGAGAGAGAGAGAGAGAGAGAGAGAGAGAGAGAGAGAGAGAGAGAGAGAGAGAGAGAGAGAGAGAGAGAGAGAGAGAGAGAGAGAGAGAGAGAGAGAGAGAGAGAGAGAGAGAGAGAGAGAGAGAGAGAGAGAGAGAGAGAGAGAGAGAGAGAGAGAGAGAGAGAGAGAGAGAGAGAGAGAGAGAGAGAGAGAGAGAGAGAGAGAGAGAGAGAGAGAGAGAGAGAGAGAGAGAGAGAGAGAGAGAGAGAGAGAGAGAGAGAGAGAGAGAGAGAGAGAGAGAGAGAGAGAGAGAGAGAGAGAGAGAGAGAGAGAGAGAGAGAGAGAGAGAGAGAGAGAGAGAGAGAAGAGAGAGAGAGAGAGAGAGAGAGAGAGAGAGAGAGAGAGAGAGAGAGAGAGAGAGAGAGAGAGAGAGAGAGAGAGAGAGAGAGAGAGAGAGAGAGATGAGAGAGAGAGAGAGAGAGAGAGAGAGAGAGAGAGAGAGAGAGAGAGAGAGAGAGAGAGAGAGAGAGAGAGGAGAGAGAGAGAGAGAGAGAGAGAGAGAGAGAGAGAGAGAGAGAGAGAGAGAAGAGAGAGAGAGAGAGAGAGAGAGAGAGAGAGAGAGAAGAGAGAGTGAGAGAGAGAGAGAGCGAGAGAAAGAGAGAGAGAGAGATAGAGAGAGAGAGAGAGAGAGAGAGAGAGAGAGAGAGAGAGAGAGAGAGAGAGAGAGAGAGAGAGAGAGAGAGAGAGAGAGAGAGAGAGAGAGAGAGAGAGGAGAGAGAGAGAGAGAGAGAGAGAGAGAGAGAGGAGAGAGAGAGAGAGAGAGAGAGAGAGAGAGAGAGAGAGAGAGAGAGAGAAGGGAGAAGAGAGGAGAAGAGAAGAGAGTTGATTTGATTTGAATAACGTTTATTTATCTCCATAATTTAGAGCTCAGTGGCCGTCTCGTACAATTTTGGAGGAAAACATTTAATTATTTAACATAAGTACTTGACCTAAAATTAATGACAATCAGACAGTAGCAATTAACAGAGTAAGTAAGTTAGAAGTGAAGTGGACATAATAGGAACGTAAACAGGAAAAAGAGGATGAACAGTAAACAGAATCAAAAATAAGCAAAGATAAAGAAAATAAATGTAAACAGTCTTCAATTTCAAAAAGATAGGCATAGTCACAAATATTATTTCTCAAAACAAAAATGTCAGCTCTCGACATACCTATATACTTACTTAATAATAATTTTTTTACAGCGTTTTTAAATTCCTTGATAGATAGATAGAGAGATTGAGAGAGAGAGAGAGAGAGAGAGAGAGAGAGAGAGAGAGAGAGAGAGAGAGAGAGAGAGAGAGAGAGAGAGAGAGAAAGAGAGGGAAAATGTATTTCCGAGATTACAAATAGTAAGTAGGTATGTATTATTACAGTACAAATGTCGAATTCGCTTAGACTCGGTGCTTAGGTAAGTCTCATGAAATAGAAATTAACTAAATGAATAAGTTGGATGGATGAATACAAAGTTCTTAACAATAGAAATAGGAAAAGGAATTTAATTTCTATAAGTTATTACAACAATTACAATCGTAGGTAGCAATTTAAATATTTATCAAACAAATGATATGTTTCAATTTTAGTGACTTTGTTAGTTCAAGTTTAAGTATTCTTAATTCCAAAGCGATACTGATTCAGGCAATTTATAATAACATTTCGCATACCTGAAGTTTTCTTTGTTTTGTTAAACTTGATCAGATTATATTTAGATGCCAGATAGTCTTTGCCTCGATTAGAGCATGAGTAATAAAGTTTATAAAGATTTTGCATAATGATCATCCATAACGAGGGTTCTATTATATAAAAAAGACCTTTAGTTTATCACTAATTGTATTGTACGAAGAAAAACACAATGCATTTCGGCTAAGTTCAGGCCATCATCAGTCAATAGCACATAATTAATCACCAAGCAATATAGATAATTAATCAGTTAATTAATTCACTAATTCTTCTGTGAACAAATCACACAAGACTGTACGTTTCCAGAATAAATCGATGAATGGTTGTGATCATTACTTTCTAATTGCTTGCAACAACCTGTTTGTAGAAGTCACTTTAGCTGAGAAATGTGAACCTAAGAAAAAATAAAACTAAAAATTTTGGTAGTTAGTAGAAACAACTTCCAAATAAACAGAAATTATAATAAGTTTTTATGTTATGTTTAGGTGAAATGGTGGCTAATGCTTCACGCCTATGGTTTCGCCATCTCCTTCCTCGTCCTCGCGTTCTACGCCTTCTTCTCGATACTGAACATCAGGTAACTATCAAACGAACTGTGAAAAGTCATTTTTTTATTTAACCCTCTAACCAGAACATAATGACAGCATTGCTTTCACTTTCGGGCAGAGTTGGGCGTTGGGTCGTAATTATAATTACGATTACAATTATACGATCGTAATCGTAAAAAATCGTAGGGTTTATAGTTGTGATTACAATTTCGTAATCACAGTTTCTCTTGCGATTTACTTACGAACTTTTTTGCGATTACAACTGTAGTCACAAGTTTTAGCATGGAACATGCTTTAGCCTTGGACTAACTAGCGAAAAACATTACGCGAATGTGTCTCAAAACCTTGGACTAACTAGCGAAAAACGTTACGCGGATCTGTAACGAAATTTTTAACATGGATATGTTTTTGGGCTGGGGGTCATTCTAAAATTTGCGTAACGACACCAAAATTTGTGACGACCCGGCACTTTAGATTATTATTAACTCGAAAAGTGAAGGCTAGGTAGAATTTCTATTGATTTTTCACGTACAACCAATGAGTTACTAGGGAAGTGTAACTCCCTTAGTTTTCACAGTAGCCACTTTTTGGAATGCTCTCATTTTATCACAACATCTCATGACCTCTAAGCCATTGTAGTGTCATGGAATGCTGATTTATTACTCTAAGTTATAAATTAATATTGTTTTGTTACCATAATGGAATAATCTTGTGAAAAGAAGGCACTAAATGGTTGGTATACAATTGAGTAGTAGGTACCAACTGGTAAGCAGTAGGTACTAGACATATCCATGATCTTTTGTTTTTCCCATCAAGGGAGAAATTAAACTTTTAGCGAATTTTTGAATTTTGAACTTTTAGAAAATTTTGAACTTTTGAATTTTGAACTTTGAAATTTGAATTTTGAATTTTGATTTTTTGATTTTGAATTTTTGATTTTGAATTTTGATTTTTCAATTTGAATTGAATTTTGAATTTTGAAATTTTGAAAATTTTGAATTTTGAACTTTTAGAAAATTTAGTGAATTTTTGAAAAAAATTTATGCAGAAATCCGTTTCAGGCTATTCTGAATCATATTCTGAAGTTTAACGCATTTTTTTATGTATGTATGTATATATGTATGTATGTATACAGGGTGTCTCAACTTAAGTAGGCATAACTTCAGGGATCGATTTTGCAAGTAATTTTCAACAAAAAGTGCCTTGTAAACTTTTTCTTTTAGAGGCTTCGTTTCCGAGTTATTTCTTTTTTAAGATTTTTTTCGTGTTTTCAAACTTAGATCACAAAAACAGCTCTAACTCCCCAATTTGTCAAGTTTTCTCAAATCTAAGGATACCGTTGGAAAGAGCGTTCAATTTCCTATCATTCTGATATAAATTTCAATTTTTTTGATTAGTTCTAGTTAGTGAAAAAAATGACCAATGTTTAACATTTGAAAAAAATGTAAAAATTGTCTATTTTTCTTCGTTTTTCTGCTCCTCAGTGTGGAAGTTTTTCAACAAGCGCTTTCCGGGAAAAACTTTCTTAATCTGTCAGCTTTCCAACAGTCTACTAAAAAAAATTTTTTTATAGGGAAGTTTTGGGAGGAAATAGCGTTTGAATGACAAAAAACGTGATTTTGTCGGTCAAAATCGACGTTTCATTTTTTTTTCTTTTTTAAAATTTAAATATTTTATTTTTATTTCATTATGCACAGCTGTATTCGACGATAATAAACCAAAAAAAATAATAGTGGCTCTACCTAACTCATCTTCCACCTGCCTCATCTACTTGAGCAAAATTAGATAATTATCGGAGGGGCAGGCGGAAAAATACGGTAATACGACCGGCTACCTCAGTCAATTGTGCTTCAAAATTATTCCTCGGATACTTATCTTTCATTTGAGTGGGTACCTAATAATACTGAGTGGATTACCAATGAAAATGCTGTTGTGTATCAGAGATCGCTCGTGTTATAAAAAAATAATAATTACTCTACAAAAAAAGGGAAAAAAAGCAGGTTTTCAAATTGTCTCCCTCCTTCCTGTATGCAGAATGCACATACCTTACGTAACGTCAAATGAACGCTAAGTATCCGAGGAATAATTTTGAAGCACAATTGACTGAGGTAGCCGGTCGTATTACCGTATTTTTCCGCCTGCCCCTCCGATAATTATCTAATTTTGCTCAAGTAGATGAGGCAGGTGGAAGATGAGTTAGGTAGAGCCACTATTATTTTTTTTGGTTTATTATCGTCGAATACAGCTGTGCATAATGAAATAAAAATAAAATATTTAAATTTTAAAAAAGAAAAAAAAATGAAACGTCGATTTTGACCGACAAAATCACGTTTTTTGTCATTCAAACGCTATTTCCTCCCAAAACTTCCCTATAAAAAAATTTTTTTTAGTAGACTGTTGGAAAGCTGACAGATTAAGAAAGTTTTTCCCGGAAAGCGCTTGTTGAAAAACTTCCACACTGAGGAGCAGAAAAACGAAGAAAAATAGACAATTTTTACATTTTTTTCAAATGTTAAACATTGGTCATTTTTTTCACTAACTAGAACTAATCAAAAAAATTGAAATTTATATCAGAATGATAGGAAATTGAACGCTCTTTCCAACGGTATCCTTAGATTTGAGAAAACTTGACAAATTGGGGAGTTAGAGCTGTTTTTGTGATCTAAGTTTGAAAACACGAAAAAAATCTTAAAAAAGAAATAACTCGGAAACGAAGCCTCTAAAAGAAAAAGTTTACAAGACACTTTTTGTTGCAAATTACTTGTAGAATCGATCCCTGAAGTCTTGCCTACTTAAGTTGAGACACCCTGTATATGTATGTATGTATGTATGTATGTATGTATGTATATATGTGTCATTCCAGACGATAACTGTCCGTAGAATTGTGCTAGAAACTTCAAACAAATTTTGAAATGTTAAGGACACAAAACGAAAGTTCAAGTTCGTTGGCCAGCATGATCGGATTACATCTTCGGGTTGAAATTTTCAAAAATTTAGTCAAAAATTTCAAAATAGCCTGTTTTTTTGCGATTTGTTGTGCGAAATAATTTTTTCAGCATACTAACATGTGGTATATTCGGAATCAGCGTAAAATTTCCTATAAGAATATGTATCAAGTTTTCAAAAATTTCAAAGTTGAAAAATCAGTCAAAAATCGAAATAATGCCGTTCGCTAGTTGTAAAAATCGGTAATATTTGCATGAAACATTGTCCAAATTCAGATTGAACTACTCTTATGGAAGTATCCCAGTATAACCAATAACGATTCGAATGCAACTGACTTTATATCACTCGTAATATAAAGCCTCATCATCGATTGGCTGTGGAAATACGTTTCTTTCATATGACGTCGGTATGTTATTTTATTCTATGTCAAGATTTGATGATGTTATGATAGGATACTGTTAAGATTTCAACTGCCTTCAATACTGACCACATTGGACATCGAAATCTATGAATATTTACCTTCATTTGTCTTTAAATCTACAAGATTAGTTTAATGATAGTAAAGTATGAGTACCTCCCAATAATTTGATTCCATGTTTGTCTATCAAAATCATAAACTAAAATTTCTCTACACGATCAATAGCGACTGAAATGTCGAAGATTTCTTCAAAAATTCGCTCATGGGGTCATGCTGCATGACTGGACTTTTTTTAGTTATCCATCCTGTTTGAATTCAATATCCGTATCGGCATGTGCCACGGATGTGTCGGAGATTTCGAAATCACTTTGTGTTAACTCCGAACCGAAACATTTAAGAGTTGAAACGTTCAAAAATAACTAACTCGAAAAATCGGGTAATAAAATGGTAGGTAGTTTTCCCTTGAGCTTTGACGCAATAATTCATTTCAATGAATCGAATGAGACCTTCCAGAATGAAATAAAAAATATCGTCAACATAACTGTGAGTTGTCAAGTCATTTAGAGACGTAGGTTTAGGCTGAACTCAAGCTGAATTCTCGTTGACCATTTTTTCGTTCCCAATAATCAGAAACTGGTCCTAACTTGGAAAAAATGGATAAAAATAATTAAAAGCGAATGCTTCTATCTCAAGTTAAGTAAACTCCCTGTTACCTACAGAAAAATCACTAGTAAGGAACTTGGTCTGATCTACTTTTAAGGGTTAATCTAAAAACAAAAATAATAAACCTTTGTGTAATAATTTGTATTATTTTTCAACTACGGCAGTGCGGCAATAGGCTATCAAAATGCAAAAATAGAATGAATTGTTTAATTCCCAACGTTTCCAGTAGCAATAGGATTCATTTTCTGGACACCTATCTTGGGTAGCAGATTCAGAGCATGTAAAAGTAGTAGTAAACTCACAATTTAAAATCATTTAATAACTAATTTGATCAATCACTTAAAATTACGAATTTATTCACTTAAATTGGGAAGGAACCGTTTTCAAATTCAAAAATCAGATGCAGAACAATGACATTTTTTCATGCAGTTTGTCTTACCCTGTTCGATCGTTAGTTTGATTAAATTCGTAAAACTTATGTTTACCAGTTTCCCTTAAGTGATTAAGGTGGAATTTCACGCCTTTACGTGAATGTACACGCCTTTGGTGAATGTACACTTAGTCAATATTGTGTAAATTTCAGAATAAAGTTGGTATTTTTCCAATACATAGCTGCAATCATTGAAGCAAATCATATAGAAGCGTTTTATTTAAAATTAAGGCAGGTGATCTTTTTCATCAACACCTCCACAATTCGGATATCAAATGGAAGGTTTTGGGGAGTACAAAAAGGATTATGTTATTAATGTTATATTAAAATGCCAAAATACCTTCACTTTAATTTCCCATCAAGGGAGAAATTAAATTTCTTTTGATTTTCACGTACAACCAAGCCGTTGCTGGGGAAATGAAAGTTCTTTAGTTTTCATCGGACAAAAATCGTTATCCGCTCGTTGGAAAGCTCTCGATTTATCACGCATTTCTTTCGTACTTGTTCTTCTATTCATGTCGTAGTTTTATATTTATTTATGTTATAAATGGATATAGTAAACTTTGAAACGTATGTACTCTGAACTTGGTATTAGAACCTCATAAAACTCATACGGTGGATACAGCTTTCGTACAAGTACGCAACCACGAGAGACATTTTATGTCTTTGCGCCCCCTTTCCCCTTCCTATAAAACCCCGTATTGTATTCTAGAGCCACTCAGCTGATCTGGGATCGGTCAGTTGTGTTCAGAAGTCCCTCAAGGGCCCACATACCAAATCTCAGAATCGTGGGATCATTAGGGAAAAAACTGGATTCTAGATCCACTCAGCTGATCTGGGATCGGTCAGTTGTGTTCAGAAGTCCCTCAAGGGCCCACATACCAAATCTCAGAATCGTGGGATCATTAGGGAAAAAACTGGATTCTAGAGCCACTCAGCTGATCTGGGATCCGTCAGTTGTGTTCAGAAGTCCCTCAAGGGCCCACATACCAAATCTCAGAATCGTGGGATCATTAGGGAAAAAACTGGATTCTAGAGCCACTCAGCTGATCTGGGATCCGTCAGTTGTGTTCAGAAGTCCCTCAAGGGGCTACATACCAAATCTCAGAATCATGGGATCATTAGGGAATCTCCGCGTAACGCTCTCCGCGTGACGCTCCCCACGTGACGCTTCTCGCGTGACGCTCCCCGCGTGACGCTTCCCGCGTGTCGCTCCCCCGCGTGACGCTTTTTCATTTATGTGCCATAGTAAAGACATAAAATGTCAAAAATGCCGCTTGTTTTGTTGTCACTTGGTTGAGAAGTTAATCTTGGTTATAGTATAGTAATTGTAGACGCGCATCATAACAGAAAATTACCTACCTAGGTACTCTGTTCTAATTTCGATTAGTAAAACATTTATGTCGTAGTTTTAAATTTATTTACATTTACGAATTAGCGGGAAGAAAGCACGTTCCATGACTTAGCATTTTAGCCGAAGGCTCAAAGCGGAAAACAATCGGGGGCCCGAAGGGCCGAGTTTTATGTGATTTTGGCTGTAACAACCATATTCCTGTATATATAAAATCCCGTTTTTCCCTGTAATTACAGTCATAATCATAATTTCATCTGTGATTACAGCCGTAATCTTAGTTTTCTCTATGATTACAGCCGCAATCTTAGTTTTTCCAGTGATTACAATTCGATTTTATGTCAAAAGTGGGTTGAGAATGGTACCATATGTGTTGGGGGTAGCCAAACACGGTGGTGCGATCAAAACAGTGAAAGAACGGGTCTAAATGCTTCAAAACAGCGGGTGAGTATTTCGTATACAGCGAAAGAACGGGCTCATGGGAGCGGTCCAGGGCAACAACGGGCTAACAGAGAGCTGCCGCTTCTCCCCGCATTGTTAGTTCGTTATCCAGGCTGTGAATCACTAAAGCTTAGCTGTGCTTCATATTTCACATTCTTCCACTTTTCCGACTTGTTAATGTCTCTATTCATTATTCATCGTTTGATCCCATGTTATGCCTTGATTTTTTGGCCTGATCAAAATCAGATATTTTGATGGGCGGGTTTTCTTGACAAAATGTATGTTCCTAAAGCTCCAATGAAGACAATATGGCTGAGAGAAGTGAAACTTCATGACGATTACCACTAGCAAGATTGTGACGCCGAATCCGCCAAAAAATTAGAAAAGACTTTGCAGCGGCTGACCAGATTTTAGCAAATTTGGCTCAGCACCAGTTCTTGCATCAGAATTTCACTTCCCATAAAAACTTATTCAAGAAAAATGTCGATCTCTTCCAAAAAATTCAGGAATTTGATTCATTTAAAAACATTCCGTACCTACAGAGAAAGCCAGGAGGCATCACCCCACAAATGGGGAAATCAATCTCTGACAAGGACGTTATCTCGTTCTTTCGCTGATTTTTGTGATGTTCGGCACTTTTTTCTTTATATTTCAATAAAATTTATTTTGCGAGGTACTTCGGCATTTTTATTACTTTTACTTGTACATTGACATTAAAATTTTAAAATTGCTGGACGCAAAATATACATTTTATTGAGTTTTTTAGTTCAAATTTTTAACAGTATAAGAGAGTTGATGGAAGGCGTCGGTAGACAAAGATGTTTGTTGTCCAGTTGTGATGGCGTCGCCATAGTTGTCATGGAAGAGATAGGTAGTTTATAAGGGCATCAGAGCTCCATCTTCAAGCCCTAAGCTCCTCACTCTTCTTCTCAACCCTCGAACTCTCAATGACGCTGCCCTAACCACAGCCATTTGTGTCTTAAGAGCAGGTTGTGGTGTCGACCATGTTTTCTGTTCCCATAAAGGCCCGGTCACACAGGACGCGTTATAACGCGACGTTAGGCGTTCCAGTAACGTCGCGTTACCGAGATACGGTACATTGCATCACCCCCGTCACACACACGGCGGTACCTCTCAGCGATACTTTCAGTAACGCGACGTCAGCCAAGCGGGTTGTACAAAATTACAAAATATCGTGCACTGAGGGCGTTCTCCTCGGTCCTTCTGGTTATCTTCTGGATATTCACCGCTAGTAGTTCATGTAGGTCCTCGCAATTTTGTCTCGACATGCGGAAATAGTTCGCAAAACGATCTTCATGTGAGCGCAACTCCCGACATAGACGGTGGTATTCCCCTAGCTCTTCCCTCCTTTGATTGATTGGTTGCACCCAATACCGTCTATTCCTGCGATCCACTAGCGCTAGAAGAAGTAGAGCTTCTTCCTCATCAGAGTCATTGTCAGAAATCATTATAGATTATAGACAAATTAGATAAATTATAGACGCTGGGAACCGCGAACTCCTTGAGTAGCACAGACAAGACTGGGTCTCGCGCCCTGATAACGCCCAATAATAACGCGGTGTATGTGACGTTGCTATATCGCCTAACGTCGGGGGGAACGCGCGTTCCTATAACGTCGTGTTATAACGCGTCCTGTGTGATCGCGTTTTCGCGACGTCATAAATCCTCGAATCATGCACTGATTTCCATGATTTGTTTTTAAAAGCTATCCGTTTAGTCGTTTGGGAGAAAAATGTCACTATAAGCTGCAATTCATCAACAAAGTCACAGATAAGAGAGTTCAAAAGAGAGTTCTCTCTTCCAGTGATGATTGCTTTGTTGGATGATGATTTATCGCAAATCTCCCCTAACGGATGTCTTTCTTAGCTCTCACGCTTCAATTCAAGTGTTCAAACGACAAAATCGGTTGATTTTTCACGAAGTTCTGTGATCGGGAAACTGAGTTTGCGATTTCACGCCGCAGGACATGGCGCTATTTTGGCAGCCCGCTCTTAACTCGGACCCAATAAGTCACCTGTCCGAGTGGTTTCGCCCATTTTTCAGATAGTACCTCAGCCATTCGTTGACATTTTAACTTTACTTTGGCACATAAACGAAAAAAGCGTTAACAAAAAGCGCTAAAAAAAGCGTTAAAAAAAGCGTTACGGTTGGTTTTCTGATGATTTCCGCTTACAACCGAGTCGTTGCTAGGGAAATGGTACTTAGTCGTTTTTCATCCCACAAAATTCGTTGACCATTCTCGATTTATCCAACCATATTACGTTAATTACGGCAAAGTGCGTGGCCAGCAAGCTGAGTTATGAGCATGTTTATTTGAATAATTGTGTACACTCAGGTGATCATTCTCTATAATTGATATTGTGAACATGATTGCAACCGCTTGTTAATTCCTGATGAGTTCATTGAGCTGGTGTTTAGATGATTTGATTCATAGCAGGTGATCCGAACATTGCGAGAACGGTTTGATAATTTCTATACTTCACACTCTAGGAAGCTGTAATTTCGTATGTAGCCTCTTTAAGACATTTACTTGACGATGCCCAGGGTCCGGATCAACTGAGTGGCTCTTAGAGCTTGCATACGAGTCTGCAACACATACGAGTCTGCAACTAAAGACATAAAATGTCCCAATGTGTTGAAGACTCGTATGCAAGCGTTTATCTAACTTAAATATTCCTAAAAATAATCTTTTATCTCATTTATTCGAATGATTCATATTTTTATTATTATTTTTTGTATCTGAATTCAACCTTCGAAACGTATTTTCAAACATCATTATTATACATGTTTTAAATCATACTTTAAAATGCCATTTTGATATATATATTCGTCTAACTAATCTGTATTTTACTATGGGATTGACTACTTGATGTTATGTATTTTTAAGATGCGAGCTTGCGAGCATTCAGACCATGAAACTATTCAAATCAATAAATCGAGTCGTTCAGCTACGGGGTCGCCGAGAGTTTCACCGACCACCGCAGGAACAAATACCTGACGGATAGAATCTCGAAGTGGCTCATAACTGTCATCACAGCCACTAACTACCCTTTGCGTGAACTCCCATTCCTTACTCAAAGATGCTTTGAATACCATTGTTTTTTCATTCAAATTCGTTTTTCTCCAAACTAGGAAAAACCATGATAGCCCGTTCTTCCCCTGTACTCTTCAATTGTTATGCTTGTAATTGCTATTGTAATCGGTGATTAGGATTTTAGGGCAGCCCTAAATTATACAAACTAGAATATACTTAGCTGTTCTTGACTCTGGAGATGAAACGCATTTGAATATCTCGGATATGAACTTCGGGGATTGACAGTAATAACTTCGGATAATCGTTCGTCGAGAGTTCTGGATCTAGCTCAGAATCCAACGCTAAGCCACCCGTCAAGAACGGGTTAGCGGGGCGGTAAAATAGTTTGGGAATGTCGATCCGTTCTCATTGTAGCAAAGCTAACGAGAGCTGAGAGAAGTTTTTGACGCCGTATGAAATAGATGGTAGGACTGGCGAGGTCCACGTTGGGCAGGACGAGTTGGATCCATAGCGGCAACTTTGCGAGCTATTCAAACTTGACTTCCCGGCAATGTCAGCCGTCAGTGTCAAAAACCTCTTCCACCCCCCTGACGCACAAGTTCGGCCTTTTCAACACGAAAAGTTGATGCCAGAATCGACCTCGCGTTCTTGCATTACGGAACACACATCCCTGGTTCTGCGATAGGAAATACATCTCTTTTTTCTTTCGGAAAAAGCGTACAGGTACGAAACATCCCCGACACGTGACATATGGTTAAATAAACATTGAGGAATTGACGTAGGTTCGTCGAACGACCGCCGTGCCGAACTTTTCGTTGTAAACCCCCTACATTATTCATCCTTAGAGCTGGATGTCACGTTTCCCCAAAAATATTATACTTGCGCCATTCCAAGCCTTCGATACAATTCCAACTTACTGAATTGAATGAACTCTTTTATAGTCCAGGAGCCAACGCCAAAAATAGGCAGTAATAAGAAGGTTTGTGATTAGCTTTTGAAAATATAGTACAATCCAGGTGAAAATATCGTTGTCTGCCACCTCGAAAGTGGTGGAAAACACAATGGCGGTCTCATAAAGATGGCTTAATTTGGTCCATCCTAAAGTTTCTTTCTAATAATTCCTAAACCATTCATCATACAGGAATTTTCATACATTGCGAAGATGTAGAGACCTAAGAGTATGTAGAAATAAATGTAGTCCTAAGAGATCCGGCCCAAAAACTATGAATTATCCACAAAAATAAGCAACTATCAAACAATTGAAAATCAGGTTAATTTGCTCGATATGAACTTCGAACTTCGGAAATTATTTAACCCTGAGTCAAGTGAAGTTTGATAGACCTAAATCAGACCAATATTAAGGCCGCTAGGTGATTTCGAAGGACAAAAGTCTTGACAAGTCGGGTTTTTGGCGTGGGAATGAGTGATGAAATGACGCCAGTACACCCTAGTGTATGTTTCGAGAAGGTCGATCAGCTGGTTTGTGTGTGTACTACTACCCAAATTAGCCCGATTTTCAATTGTTTGTAATTCGCTTATTCCGGGAGATAATTCATAGTGTTTGGATCGCTTTGTATTTTCATGCTTTACAACTTTGCTATGTGTACAAATTTCTGTAGGATGAATGGTTTAGGAATTATTAGAAGAAAACTTTAAAATGGGCAAATTAAGCAATCTTTATGCGGCCTCCATTTTGTAATCCACCAATTTTTAGACTGCAAACAAAGATTTTGTCATTTAGAACGGACATGAACTTGAACATCTTGTTTGTAGCATACAAACCGTTGCATGGGAAAACACACTAGAGATTACACGAAGACTGAGAGACATCAACTACCCAAGGGAAATATTTTCTGTTGTCAAGAAAAACGCAAAGCCAGGAAACGGTGGCAAGTAAACAGAGTCCCCAGACACAAATCAGCTTGGTACAAGGCGGAATGTAAACTGAGGTCCTTGATGCAGGAAATCAATGAAGAAACTCGTGAACACTACATCACAGAACTTACAAGTTATGTTAAACGGTGTTTTGACATTTTTCATTGGATCCAGGGAAAACCGCGTTATTAACGGGGTTAATTAATTTTTTATTTATCGATTTTATTTATATTGAAGGGTGTTTTAGCTTTGTGTTCGTGACTGAAGTTGAAAAAATATTTGTCCTCCAAAATCAAAATTTCCACTCGCTATTTACGTTCCAGAGCTAGAGAGCTGATCAATTATTTTGGTTCCGTGTCTGTCTTCCTGTGGGTAAGTCCTTGTCACGCCTAAAACTATACCAAGTTTCAGTCCGATTCCGATGAAATTTTCAGGGATTGTGTGGGTTAGCTCCTAGAAAGTCCCCAATAATTTTCAATGCCGTCGGATGAACAGCAGCCTGTGCGCATGCGCAAACGTTAATTTATCATAACGTCGATTTATTATCATCTGTTGGGCTGATTTCGTACAAACTCGGTAGGTGATTGGGTATATTATGTTAAAGAAAAATGCCCTATAAATTATTTTGCGATTGATAGAGTAGTAACCATTGCGCATGCGCGAAACTAATATCGATTGACACAGGCAAAACTCCGAGTCCAAAGGAACGATTTTGATGAGATTTTCAGGGATTGTGCGGGTTAGCTCCTAGACGGTCCCCTATAACTTTCATCTGTGACAGTTCCCGCGAGATCCAAGAGAATGCGCTGCGCGTCCGTCGCTTCGGCGCCAGGCGTCATTCTCACGTTGTTGAATTGCTGTGGTTGGCGATGGATGAGGATCCGAGAACCGGAAAATCATCTTCTCCGAACATAGCACATATGCTATTAGTACGAGTTGTATCTCTTATGGTACTGTCACACCCTCTCTATGAGTAAGGATTTAGGCCTCCATTGCACCTCTGGGGCGCTCTATGTTCATTACACATCGTCGTCACATAATATTAGAATGCGCTCATGCCCAAACGTTAATTTATTATGACGTTGATCTAATAATCTATTAGCCCGATTTCATTCAAACTAGGGGAGTAAATGGGTATATGCTCCGGGAAACTTCGCTGTAAATTATATCGCGATTTGTGGAGTAATGACTATTGCGCAAGCGCTAACCTAAAATTGATCGACACAGGCAAACTCCGAGACTAATGGACCGTTTTTTATGAACTTTTCAAGTAGGTGTAGTGCATTTTAGTTCCTAGACGATCCAATATAAATTCAACAGCCGTTGGAATAATATTAGTCTGTGCGCAAACATTAATTTCTTATACATGGACTTACTAATCATTTCGACTATTACTTCGTTCTTCACAACTAATTCTCTACGTCCATGTTACAATATGTGAGGAAGCTATACTGCCCACCCAACTTCGTAGACTTTTTAATGTTCAGTCAAACTTCAGATCATTTTATAGATACGAGAAAGCTATGTACCATATGATAGATTTGTTGTTTTGTTTCTGTTTGTCGAAAAAATAATAACCTTGATCGCTTAACCTACCTAGATTGAATGAACTAGAACTTCGCCGGCAAGGGTTGTATTTCCGAACCACTCTCACACCGTTTTCGTTATTTTATTTAACGAGCTGGGCTTGTCATTCCACCACTCTGAGAACCCTCCCGAAGTCTTTGTTGTTATTCCGTTCAAAATGTCAAAATGTCAGTCGAGGTTGACAGGCAGGTTGAATTAGGTATGGACTCAAATATGAAAACCTGATAGCCTACACAAAGACCACGGCGAATCCAATGCTACAGGCATTCGTGACTATTCGTGACTGTAATGTATTCTCTTTGCGACAAAGTCAATACTTACAGAAAAACGTCTGCCATGTTGGGTGGGTAGTATAGCTTCATTACCTGTACATGGACAGTGGAATTGTACGTAGACATGGACATTTTAAACTAAGTATAAAAACTCTGCCAATTATTTCGTTAAGTTTTCACTGATTTATACATTCGTTCACCTTGGTAAACGAAACGCTTCATGAAAAAGTCATTCTCCTTATATTGATAAGGGTCGCATAGACTGTACAAATTTGCATTTGAAACTAAATACCTATGCTGGTTTTTGCACAACTAATGAAACTTTTTAAGTATGGAAGTCGAAAAAAATACCCTCAGGGGTCCCTCTGCTGATTAGTGCGCCACCGTACCTAGCAATTGCTAGGTGTTCCAAAGCGCTGTTATTCAAATTTCAGCACCGAGGATCGATTTGGTATAAATTAGCCTCAGAACTCCGTTAGCAGACCAGTGCGTCTCCATACCTTACAAGTGTATCCTGAGGGTATCAAAGGGGTTCCCATTCAAATTTCTTCACCTTAGGTCGATCGAGAAATAAATAGCCTCAGAGGTCCCTCAGCTGATCAGTGTGCCTGCATGATTTGTATTCCACTCATCCAAAAAGAGCTCCATTACAATTGTCAGCAATATAGGTCGATTAGGGAAGGAATTGCCCTCAGAGGTTCATTAGCTGATCTTTGCGCATTCATATCTTGTAATTGTAGTCTATGGGTGCCCCAATGGCGTAACATTTCAAATTTCTGCAACGTGAGCCCAACAATAAAGAAATTAGCCTCAGAGGTCCATTAGCAGATCTGGTAATTGTGATATTATAAGCTTCCAAAGCAACTACGAATTGGTCTCTTCATGATCTAATGGAAGGCCCACTAAATAAGTTGAAATTGGAACTTGGAAAAAAATACAGCATGAGTAAAATAACGCCATAACTTTCTTGAGATAATAATTACTCAATGAAACATGTTATTAATATAAACTTTTTGTTAATACGATTTGTTAAATTAACGATAACAATTTAAAATACTAAATAACATTAATATAACAAATAGCTAGCTAGTAATATCAACTAGTAACAACTAATGTGGTGTGGTGGTGTGGTGTGTTACTAGTTATAACTAGTAATAACTATTCATTCATTTCATAATTATTCCTCAACTTCTCAACTTTACTAAAAAGTGTAAAATTATGGGGTCAAGGTGCTGTAATGTAGTGAACCCATTTGTGAGGTTCGAAGCCCCGAGTTTCGATAGTAAATATACTACGGGGTTTAACAATTACAGACCAGTGATCTGCGTAGAAGGACTAATACAGAAATAATAAACCTTTGTATACGAACTCATTTATCAAAAGAAAAATCCATTATGAAAAGCATAGCGGCTAGTAACGGATATAGAGGAGATCTCGTTGATACCATATGAGATAAGGTTCTTAGGAAAAAGAGTAGGGAAAAAGTTTCCAATCTGGCTAGGGAAGATGTAAATTGAGGAGAAAAGCAATGGATAAGTATACCTTATTATGAGAATATTTCTGATAAAATCGGCAAAGTTCCATCATTGAAAGGTTACAAAGTAGGTTTTGAAACTAAAAATAGTCTTAGAGCATTACTAGAATCCGTTACGTACAAAATCAATGTTCAGGATAAAAGTGGGGTGCATAAACTAAAATGTTCTTGTGGCTACGAGTATTACGGTCAAACTGGTAGGAAATTCAGGGAAAGAATAGACGAGCATCAGGAGGATTTCAAGGAAAATAAGGGTAGGTCTACATTTACGAAACATCTTAAGGAATCCAATCATAGTTACAATGTTGATTTGACAAATAGATAGTTTGTAGAATTTCTTCATTTTCGTTCAAAAGAAGGTATGTTAATATAGGTACTTGAAAAATTCAAAATTATCAAAAGTGACACATCTGGTAAATGTTTAAATGAGGAAATCCCTCAATATATTTCACCACTGATGAGGCCATTTCTGTAAAGCTTGGGATTATCCCTTTAAACTGTTGAAAACCAATTATTCTTTCCCTCCTTTCACTTCATCTGATTAGCTATAATCCCCCTTCACTTTGCTTGCACTTAATTGGCTGTACCTCCTGCCCCCTTTCCTTTCTCTTGACCTATGGGATTCAATCTTCCCCCACCTGTGACTATAAAAGCTGGGTCCTTCCTAATGTGTCTTCAGTTATTGTTTGTTATTGATGATGGCCTAACCGTCGAAATCGATTTAACATTGTAATTCTTTATTTTTCGTGGAAATAGACAACGTTTTTCACTAACTTCTGTTTTGAAACTTTGCGTAATAATTTGCAGCATTTTGGCTCTTAAAAGCAGAATTTTTCGACATTAGGTGTATAATATCCTTTTGTGAGACAGCCATGGAACCAAAATCGTTCTGATAAATGAGAAACAAATATAGAAAAAATAAATTTCGATACCGGATTTCAAACCTATTTATTATCAACTTCCTACACGGCTCCTATTTTTAGCAGAGTTGAAAATAATGTGGGTCGTTCAAACCCACCAATACATTTTAGAGGTTTATTGATTGAGTGTATGATCTTTTCCCTTTTCGATGCCCGAGGAAATGTGAAAGAGGCATCAATATTTAAACTGGCCGTTTGATGTCGCACCATCCGTCTCTATTTCGGCGGAACATGTAAAATTTTAACTAGATTGATGGAGAGGGTTAGTTACCCATATCTTGTTTCCATCTATTTCGAGCAGGCGTAATTGAAAACTAGTAGGTCGTCAATAATCATGAACACCACTCGACGTCAAACACTTTACCGATTCAACAATCATAAAAAGTTCCAGTCGCAGTATGAATGTATGCGCGAATTTTGTAGATTATAGTAGGTATTATATCATATTACGTTATTTTGAAATTCAAAAACTTTGAATGCGAAGAAATCGTTAACCACAAATTTTATGGCGAATAAACTTTTTTAAATAGTATTCTACAACTCAAAAGAAATTTTGGATTTTTAGCAATTTTTCTGATTTTAATAGATTTTCAGCAAATATTTATGAAATTAAAGTAATCTTTCAGCATAAGAGTTTGCATAAATTTTGTAATGTTCTAGTTCATCTTGAAGAAGAACTAGTAAACTATGGATGGGTGGATTTTGATCCATTATTTCCAATAATGAGCCTTTGTAATCGTATAGGAAAAAAAAGTAATTTTCTCTCAAACTTTGTCACTTTATGTTTCAAGGTGCGTAGAATCCAAAACTGCAATGTCCGTTCACCGTCCAGGCCATAAGAGGCCTTTAACTTGATGAGAAAATCCGCTCTTTCCCACATGGACTCCACTTGGGTTATAGTTGGTCCTAGAATCTAGCCAGCCCGATCGCTTCAGACGCATCAATGCTATGAACCGAAAATGGGCCGAAAACGGGCTTTTTTTCCTCAAATTTTTTCTTATACATAGGTTTTTGGTTTATTATTTCCAATAATAAGCCTATGTGATCGTATAGCAAAAAAATTTTATAACCCCCCTTCAAACTTTGTCACTTTACGTTTCAAGGTGCGTAGAATCCAAATTTGAAATGTCCGTCCGCCGTTCGCCGTCCGCCGTCCGGGCCATAAAAGGCTTAAGAATTGACTTAAAAACCCGTTCTTTCGCACATAGACTCCATTTGGGTCATAGTTGGTCCTAACGTTTAACCATCCCGATCGCTTTACTCGCATAGATGCTATGGGCCAAAAACGGGCGAAAAAGTGTCTTTTTCGAGACTTTGAGTGTTAGACTGACGTGTTAAAACTCCAACCTGCTCAACCACAACTGCGCAAGCTAATATTCCACGGTTAGGATAACAATGGGCAGTAGGACTACGCAACAGAACACATTAGGACCAGATCATGCACGACCACAACTGCACGACCTAATAATTATTATTCTCATGTTAGGACAAAATTCACTCATCTCAAAATGCACAACTTTCAAATGAATGTTGATGGAAAAATATGAGTGATATGATAGTGTAAGCGTAATAGGGCGGTGAACCTCCGGTTGTGAGGTAACGAGACCTAGGGAGTACCTCCAGGGTGGCGTGGAAAACTTCCTACACTTGTATTGCTTTCGAATTTCATGTTCCTTCGAGGCATGAATGTACGTTTTTTTCTAGGTCATATTTGTGTGTTAATACCAATGCTTTGCCTACGCATATTTAGTAACAAATCCTCTCGACTTTTCGTACGTACTTAGATAATGATATTATTAAGGAAATTATTATTTTAATAGATAGGAGCTCAAATCGAGAAATATAAACATACGTATATAATTATAGAAATATAGGTTGTGGCAACTCGAAATAGGACACGCCGAGGAGCCTGGACGGGCCTTATGACGTACGCAAGCCAACTAAAACTATGATCATACTCAATTAAAAAAATAATAAACCTTTGTGAAATAATTTGCAGCGTTTTCTATTTCTATTGATTTTCTCGTACAATCAATGCGTTACTAGCGAAGTGTAACTCCCTTAGTTTTCATATCAGGAAAATCTTTCGCCAATTTTTGGAATGCTATCCTTTTATCAAAACATCTCATGATCCCTATCCTATGTAATGTCAAGGAAAGCTGATTTATTACGTTCAGTTATTAACTAATATTGCTAAGTAACCATAATGAACTAATAATGTGTAAAGAATACTATTGAGTACTAGGTACTTGTAAGCAGTAGGTACAAGACTGTCGCATTTATTGGGTCTTTTCTAATCAGCTGATTGAGCTAAAATCTCTCCTGTTCATCATAGGAAGTTGATATTTCAAAGGGAGGCTCACATTGAGAATCGATTGAAAAGATTAGCTCATTCTTACTCAGGTAAGTGAGCTGAATCGTCTCGTTAATCCTAAGAGGTTGAGATTTGATAGGGAGACTCTCTAGGACACTAAAAGACGATTGCAGTTATTGGCTCTTTCCTAATCAGCTGAGTGAGCTAAAATCTCTCCTGTTCATCCTAAGAAGGTGAAATTAGGTATGGTGACTCTCTGGAACGATTGAATTAGATTGAATAGATACGATTGAATTGATTGGGTCTTCAATTGAGACGTTTCTAACTTGAGACAAAAAACACATATTTCACAATGGGAAAAATAGGGCATATCCATGTACCGATGTATCTGCATGTATTGTAGATTTTTCTTTTTTTTATTTCTTTTGGTAGGTGACATCGCCCAGTTACTTTTCGAAATGCACCTTAGACTCAGTTTGGTAGGTAATTTTTTGTGGACCAGTGTTTTGCGGGCTATCTAATACAGGTTTACTATGTACGGGGCTTAATAATGATTCATAGATATCATCCCAAAGAATCGAAAGAAACCACCCAGGTAGCTGTAACTTCATAAATTTGCCTTCCTCCCTAAAAGCCACAAGTTTAAAAGGGAAAAACTCAACATGGGATGTATCGCAACTGGTGAAACATAGTAAAAATTACTTAATAAACTATGACGATCGTATCAGCTGACATAATTCCAAAGGAATTCAGATCATTATAACTTTTGTCTCCTATAAAAGGAGCTGCGAAGCGTAGGTATGTGATTTATATTATATAATTAATTTTCAGTTGGTGGGTCAGATTGTGTTAAATTAAAAAAACTGGTAAAATGTAGGTGCTCTTAATTTAATTTCTCCTAGGAAGGCGTCTATGCCACTGCAGATATATTTATATAATGAATAATTGACTTCGTTTAATTAAAGGGCTATCTAATACATACATAAATAATAAACCTTTGTGTAATAATTTGCAGCATTTTTTATAGATCAGTAACTGAAAGGAAGTTGAGTTTTTCTCAACAAAAAATGTTTTCCAATAAATTACGTTGACTCAATCATTAATATTTTTCGATTCCTTCATCAATATATTTGTATATAAATTCATCAATACTCTAAATCCTGTCTGAAAAATATTTCATTAAGCCCTGTGCGACAAATCAGACCCGGAAGAATTAACACTCCAATAACATGAGTGAGACCTGTGGAATTGGTGTAAATGAGCAATCAACGGCGACCGAGATAAACCTTCGTCTCATTTATCCAGTAACCATAATTACAGCGGTGCTGATTGCAATTAGAGGCTTGATACCGCCAGGAATGTGAGAGTAATTAACAGCTCATCATGCAAAGCACTCAATCACATCGGTAAGGCAGATTGTATAAACTACATATCTGCTAATTGAAATTGCTGATTACTTTAGACTTTTGGGTTAGGAATAATAATGATACATTGATGTTTCATGTGTGTGCTTTTAAACGAAGGTGGATGACATTTAAATCATCCAGACACCATCCGTACTATTCTACGATAAGTAGTTTTCTGTCTATGTTTTTTCAAAGGTTTGACAACAAACTGTGTCATCGCACCCACCATCGCCTGGGCAGGTTCCCTTTGTGTAGTGTGACGTCAAAATTTGCCGAAACTTAAACAATCAAGTGAATTAGTGCTCACGAAGTGAGTCACATGATAGCGCATTTTCTGGTAAGGAGATCCGCGTGAAATATACGCTTCCTGCGTTGAATAGGAGATAAAATGGGTTTGAAGCTGCTCTCTCTTTTAGGACTGCTAGTGTTTTTGGACAGCTGGGTAAAAATGACAAGGTATGAAGCCGCCCTGATTCCTGTGGAGTTCTTAAATTCTGTCGAGTATAACCATTTGAAACCCCTGATACTTACCCTCCGAGGCAGAAATTTGAAACGAGAAATTGCAACTTGAGGAATCAGTCAGATCAGCAGAATGCTGTAACTAATTTTATTTCTATCTAACTTGAGACGCTGAAATTTGAAATGGGACTTCTCTGGGTGGGGTACATATAATTCTAGGTAGCATTTCCCTGGCAGTTTGGATAAAATTGACTAGAAGACTACATTCAAGATCTACATTCACATCTTGGAAGAGCGAGCGGGGCGAGTGGTTACAGCTAGTAAAAATGGTAAACCACTAATCACTAATATTGGAAATAATAAAATAAAACATGCTAACTGCCAGCCAAACTACCCACAGGCTTTGGCATCGCGCAACAGAAACGACACGCTGAAGCTAAATTATAGCAGAAACGAAACGTAGTAATTTCATGTGATTTAGTCTTTATTTCTTCCAAAATAAATATAGCAGGTCCCAGTTGTTATAGTACTTACGTGCCGGCCAGTACTTATCGCGTGATTTGACCCAGAAATTACGTGGAAGGCGTATTATTTGTGAAATGAAGCATCGACGTGGATATTTTTCTTATATTATTCATTCGATGCATTAATAATCTAAATCATCCCCTTTCCTCACACAATGCTAGCGGAAATATTGCTTTTCTTTTCACGAATAACTTTCACTATAAGTACGTTCACTATAGGCCGCCAAAGTTTTGATTGGGTAGATGAATTTATCTATGTCGGTACGCAGATAAATGCGAACAACTTGATGGGCCCAGAAATCATGAGGAGAATTGTAGCAGCCAATCGATCATACTTTGGATTGCTTAAATACATGAAAAGTAGTTTTCTTTCAAGGGCTTCAAAGATACGGCTTTACAAGACATCATCAGGCCGGTAGTTACATATGGTTCTGAGTGCTGGACACCCTCCGTTTATGATGAGACAACTTTGCCAAGATTTGAGAGGAAAATCTTCCGAATAATTTACAGAGCTGTTGTACGATTTACTGCTACTGTATGGGAACGAGATTTTGTGCATTTCATTAGGATTGGTCGACTTCGTTGGGCTGGCCATGTGTTTATGATGTTTATAGTTCAGTCTCGAATATAGGTACTCTCTTTTATAGTCAAGTCTCGAGAAACTGTGATATAGACCGAATTTTTTAAGCAGTATTTTATATTTTCAATAGTCAAGTAAGTCAAACGGTCGCAGGTATATGCTACATTGCCCCAAGCGACATCAACCAAACTGTTGGGAAATCGAGATTGAAAGATTTTGAGCAATGAAACGTTGCTGTGGTCTTTGTTGCGGTTCCAGGATGTTGAAATTTCTCCAGTGGCATATTTGTAGTTTGCTGTCGATGATTGTTGAGGTTTTAGCCCCCAAAGATTCATTACATCATTCATTCATTGTAGATTTATAAAGAGGTTTGCCCTTTTAGGGGACTCTCGATAATAGAAACTATGTCCTGGAGAGTCGAATTGAAACTGTAACCCACAAAATGCAATAATACGGCAGTGGCGTTCGGTTATAATTAGGTTATTAGGTAATAAGAATTGAAAGTAGCATTGGGAGAAAATGTAAAATTAAGAAACCCTAAATAAACAATGAAAGCGTTAAAATAAAAAGGGAATAATTAGGGTTCCTTCTGGAGGTCCTCGGGCGCTATGTTTCTTCTGGAACGGCCCGCCAATAATAGTGGATTGAACTACCAAGGAATAAATCCAGCATGATATTCAACCAGGGTCTGCTACCATGACAAGGGTATAGGGTGTATGGGCTGGCTGCAACTCCTAAATCCACACGTTAAATAAATTGAGAGGAGTGTGACAGCACCTGAATAGCGCATATATTTGCAGCTTTCAGGGAATAACCCTCCCCGGTGGAACGATTTAGGTGTGTTCTGAATCGCCGCATCACAAACGAAAGAATGAGCTGTTCGACCTAACAGAGCATAGCTCTCTCTCGGACCACATATCATTTCAACATGATTCTACTATTAATAGCTGCTGTGAAATCCTTTTAAGCATGACTTCTGCAGTTCTCATCCGATTTTGATGAGAATTTCAGGGATTGAATGGTTTATCTTTTTAGATCATGCATTTAAAAGATTTCAATGATCTATAAAATATGTACTTCCATGTAACAGGTTTATGAGGAACCTATATGCCACACCTAAGTGTTTTTGGTTTATTATTTTTGATAATAAACCTTTGTAATCGGCCAAGGAAAGCAAATAAAATGTTAACCCCCCTTCATATTTTGTGGGTTTACATTTCAAGATACGAAGATTCCAAAAATCAAATAAATAAGAAATCCGATCATCCGCCGTTCGCCATCCACCGCCTTTTCTCCGAAACTACTGGACCGACTTTCATGAAAATTGGGCTCAAAAATCATACATCGGCCAGTAACACTTGTGCACCAATTTCGCTCTACCCTAAAGGGTTGAACATGAGGACTGAATTTTTTTCGGCATTCACTAAAAAGCGTAAAATTGTAGTGTCCTCAGCTGGAAAGGTGTGATCCCTATAGAGAGGCAACCAAGTTTTGATGATATGATATATTCGGGGTTTAATATAATTATAAACCAATGATCTGCTAAAATAAAAGTATTAAAACTTTGTGTAATCATTGGCAGCGGTTTTTACTTTACATGCTACTGAGCAGTGAAGTAGTACATGCATACTACATAGTTTAGTACTTACTACCGAATCACCGAATTCGGCTTACACCACGAAATCGCCAGAAAGCGAATTTTTGATAAAGAAGCATAAAACGTCGATAATTTTTATCATTATCGTTGATTCCATTTTTTAATATTTTCGTTGGTACAGCTTTTGTGTATTCTTGCAGGTCCCTTATCACGTCCCGGCCCTTCATGTCCACAATCAACGTCTTCCTGTGCGTCCTCTCCGCCTCGAGAGCTATCGTACTCTTCATCGATCCCTACGCTCTCAAAGATGTAAGTAATAATTCTCGTAAGAACAGAAATACAACAGTCCAACTGTTCAATGCTCAAGTCTTCATAGCTGTTCATACCTACATTCCACGTTCATATCTGTGAAATAAGTTCTTATTACCTTCCTTTAGTACTCTGATTCAATGATATTCCGAGCAGTGGAGTATATATAAATGATATTTGGGGGGGAGACCCATGGGTAATAAATTAGTCATACTCAATGTTTCACGCTAGTTTTTAAGGCCGAAGGGTAAACCACAACTAGATTATTTGAATATTGTTTTAAAAAGGGTGTAAACAAAGTGATTGAAAATTTAAAAAATGGTATGTTATAAAAATTAGAAAATTAGCGTTACAGCATAGTGGATAAATATTTATAAATGAGATTGACCTGCTACGAGGTTTAGGCCTGACTGCAGTTTATCCGCGCTTGCGCAGATCGCCTCTAGCTATCACATTTTTCCTGTGCGCAGACGCACAAGACGACATTGAATCCTACCAATCAAACCGCTTACCACCCACTGTTGACCCTAACTTCTATTAAATCTGGAAAATTATGCATTACAACAATTCCTAGTATTATTTAAATCGTAAAGATGGTAAACACTGATTCTTTAGATTTTGTGGCACGCTCATCTTCTCACTTAAAATAAAACACCTTGTTAAAAGGAACTTTGAACTACATCTGAACTATAATACAGTTCAAAATTCCTTAAAACAAGTTGTATTATTTTTATTGTGAAGATGAACATGCCAAAAAATCTAAAGAATAAACTTACATTATTTGTCTTACATTTTCTTCTCATTTTGGTGGGGAGGGGAGGCCCGGGCCCTCTGACCTCCCTTATATTCGCCAGTAGCCGCTCCGGCTCGCTACGCTCGCCTCCACGTCCAGCCGGGGGGCAAGCCCCCCGGACCCCCCATTAAATTGCTCGCTTCGCTCGCAAAGCGTGGCATGTAGGGAATATTGCTCGCTTCGCTCGCAAAGTGTGGCATGTAGGGAATGTTGCTCGCTTCGCTCGCAAAGTGTGGCTGTATACATGCGATGTATTACAATTGAAACGTGTAGGGGATTTTGCTCGCTTCGCTCACAAACGGTAGATCTCTAAGGGTAGTTTTAACTTCTGTAGGGAATGTTGCTCGCTCCGCTCGCTTGAGGAAGTTATACTGCCCACCCAACTTGGCAGACGTTTTTTTCTGTTGGAAATTCTTACAAACAAATTAAATCTTATAAAACTACGTGGAACCACGAAAAGTTTATTAGGGGATGTTGCTCGCTTCGCTCGCAAGGTATACCTGTATACCGTTGAGGAAGTTTATACTGCCCACCCAACTTGGCAGACGTTTTTTTTCTGTTGAAAATTCTTACAAACAAATTAAATCTTATAAAACTACGTGGAACCACGAAAAGTTTATTAGGGGATGTTGCTCGCTTCGCTCGCAAGGTATACCTGTATATGTGTAGGACAAAGTCCGTATTTATTCTGTTGAAATGGCCTATGTACCTGCTCGCCTCGCAAGTGCGTAGGTAGGCCTCTCGCAACGTTGTGAAAAGGCTGGATTAAAAATGTCATATTAAACGCTTCCCTCGCTTCCGCTTGCAATTTGACCGAGTTCTCGTCACTTTTTTCGATATCCGATTTCGGATTCAGATTCGGCGGGATCAAAGCTGTATTTCGCCCGCGAAAACCGTTCCGAAAAACGTACCTTTACGGGGTATATTTTAATGGGAAAAAACGTAGTTTTTCGTCGGACTTTTCGAGAAAACGGGTCCGTACTCTCGCATTTTTTTTGACGCATTTCCCGATACTTTTTTCGCGATCCGATCGCGCCGTCGTCTTTCTCGTAGGAAAACCTACGAAACCGGTATTTTTCCGGAATTTTCGACGGCCGTTTAGAGGGGTAGAGGAAGCGGGGAAGTGGAAAAAGCGATCATTAATTCTTACTTCGACCCCCCTCCTGCCCTACGGCCCATGGTTCGGCTGGGATTAGAAAATTTTAAATTCGCTCGCCCCCCCCCATCGGAAAATCCCAAGAAGATCCCCCCACTCGTAGACTCCCCCCACTCAGCCGTTTGGCCGTGCATAGACACGACAAACAGACAAACAGACAAACAGACGGAGTTTCATTCTTATAAATAATAGAGATTGATTCCGAGCGGAGTGATGATAGGGTTCTAATCGTTGAGTTTTTTCAGTTTACCAGATGGTTCTTTTAAACATGAGTTTTGTACGCCTACCAACAAATTTTAAATATCATATCAGATTTTCCAATAAACACGTTTGCGAGGCCAATCGGGTAGGCCCTGGAGAAAGACGACGGCGCCGGCGTCTCCCACACACAAGGTAGTCTCCACCACCAAGGGTGAAAATCAGGCTCTGCACGATTCCTAGCTCAGACTTCTGGCTGATCATTTCACAGATCTCATCTCCTCACATTCTGCACTTTGACCATTTTCTGCAATATCACGTCATTTTGTTCCTGACCGTTTTTCCCCATATACACCCACCGAGCTCCCAGTTCTGTCCCGTAATATTCTTTCCCATATCATGTCTATGTTCCAGACCATGATAAATCTCCATATCATGCCTATGGATCTCTATGTTCCCGACCATGATAAGAATAGAATAGAATTAAGAATAGAATTTATTTATTGGCAACCACAAATATTATAAAGCATAAGAAAAATATTGAAAATTAAACATAATGATAAATCACAAAATTCAATTCAAATAAAATTGTTGCCCACCGAGAAATAAGTTCAGATGAACTTGTGCTTCTCGGTGGAGTTCAGTCAATTATCATTCAATATTAAAATAAAATAAATCTTCTCGCCAGCCAATGTGCAATAAAAGAAAAATCAAATAAATAAAAATGAAAAACAAACAAAATCACATTAGAAATACTCGGATAATTTTTTTAAAATGAAGACAAGTTCGAAAAATGAACGAGGTTAATAGAATTTTCAAATAAAAATTTAAGTGCTTTAACATAGGAGTTTCTTCTATAAAATTCAGTTTTAACAGTGGGCAGAAGTATACGAGATGAATTAAAATTACGGGTATTTACAGAGAGATGCTCATCTCTTATACCAGAACAAAATAAATGGATACAGGAATGAAAAATAAAATAACTTAAATAAATAAAATAACTTTCGCATTCTTGTTATGAGAGAATCAATATGTTTTTTGAAATTTAGATGATCATCAATCAACACCCCTAAATATTTACAAAAACCATTAAACGGGAGAGAAGGGCAAACACAACCCGAAACATCCTGAAGACAAGAAAACCGACTATGGAACTTCAGAACACAATACTGAGGGAATTCCCTGCTAGCTATTGAAAAACGGAGTATAGACATTTTATCAACATTAAGGCATAACTCATTGGAATCAAACCAGTGCTTTATAAGAAACAGATCAGCATTAACATTATTCACTAAACATCTATAATCCTTTCCTCAAAATACAATGGCAGTATCATCCGCAAAATCAAACAATTTACCACTTATATTTACATTCATTAAGTCATTAATATACAACAGGAACAAAATCGGTCCCAAAACGGTTCCTTGAGGCACACCATGTTGTATCACAATTTCATTACTCAAAGTAGAACCGACTCTGGTGGACTGAGGACGATGTAATAGGTACGACTCAATCAAATCAAGCCGCAAACCACGAATACCATAGGAGTAAAGTTTATTCAACCAAATTTGATGATTGACCGAATCAAATGCCTTCTTAATATCCAAAAAGATTCCGGAAACAAACAATCCTTCATCTAATTTTTCAGATACGAGATTATTCAAATCATAAAGTGCATGATCAGTCCCAATACCTTCCTGAAACCCGTATTGATTCTCCGAGATAATAGTGTTTACATCAAGGAAGGACACAAGCCTGGATTTGATACATTTTCCCAACAGTTTAGATAGAAACAAAGTCAAGGCTATAGGCCTATAATTTCCCATAACGGTCTTGTCGCCCTTCTTAAATAAAGGAACCACAATAGTTTTCTTGAAAGTGGTAGGGTAATTTCCATTAGTGAGGACCAAGTTGAAGATAAAGGCCAGTGGAACACACAAAATCTGGGCAAATTTCTTTAAAATATCATTAGTGATCAGAGCCGGTCCGAGCCATTTTTGTTACCCATGCGGAAGGGCTGGTTGCGTACCTACTAGAGTTGATAAAATTTCTCTGACCAAACCTAGGAACTCTTTTAGATTCTCAGATTCACAAGGGAGAGAAGGAGAGAAAATATCCCTCGTCCAGCCAAGTAGATTAACGCACTTTATGCGCTCATTACACGATTCTTTTCCTTGATCCAATATAATAATAAATCTTGAGTAAATAGCTAAGTATAGTAAGGATCCAAGCGTATTTACTTCCTCGTATTTGCAGTGGTGCCCGTGTGTAGGTGTGGTTGGAACTTAACATGACAATACCGAGAAAAAAAGAGTTTTTGGCAAATCTATCCCCTCAATATCATCTCAATATTGTCTTGTGTAAAAATATCTACCTACATCAAATTTTCTAACCGAACAATCACTTAGGTCTGCATCATCTGGATTCCGTGTTAGGTTAGTTTCAGCTGTTGACTTGTTTTCGTTTTGTGATGCTTGCTGGTGGTCGGGTTAAGAGGTCTTTTAACAATTTGTCATGTTTCTCGTCTTCGCTTTTGAACGCTGCTTTTCTTTTTCTATTCGCTGCTCCCGACAGCTTCTTCTTTTCAGACATACTTAATAAAAGTCTATACCGTGTATTTTAAACTGTACTACAACAAAGTGATTCCCTAACTACGTGAGAAAAACACTGGCAAAACGCAAGCTAAAAGTACTCTGTGATACACGGCAGAGATTGATGCAGAGATGAACCGGTCGATCGGATATTCCATGTTCCATCGCAGCAGCGACAGTCATGAGCGCCCCTAGTCGACAGAGTTGCGTACTCATTTCTAAGGCGCCAAATTTGACAAACTCTTAATGAACCTGTACATATTCTTCATGCATTATTATTTTCATAGTAATATTTATTTCTCGGCGGGTTTTACAATTATCTCGGGATAAATTTTTTAACTTGGGGTGCCTTTCCAAAAGGGGGCGCCCCCTCCTGACCGGCGCCCCAAGCGGCCGCTTGGTTCGCATGCGCCTAGGACCGGCTCTGTTAGTGATACCAAAATCTGTAAATGAACAATTAGCTTTAAGCTCCCTAATATATGCACACATCTCCATACCACATGATAAGTCTCCATATCATGCTTATGGAGCTCCATGTTCCAGACCATGATAATTCTCCATATTATGCCTATGGAGCTCCAAAATCCGAACCGTGGTATTTCCCAAAATTATTCCTACAGACCTCTCAGTTCCGAACAGTCATATTTTCTTTACGAAAACTCTCACGGAGCTCTTAGTTCCAATCATTCGACCTTCCATCTATCTTCCAGTTAGGATCACACAGTAAGAGAGTAGCAAAAATTACGATGTGCGCAGGAGTGAATTTAAAATTGGATAAACCCCACAGGTTCAATCGAGGACATTGGTGACCCCGACGTTCTTATTTGCCCCACAATGGAGGTCTACTCACCTTTCCTCCACACATGGGGAGAATAGTATTTTTGAATGTTGAAAAACATGGTTTTTTTTTCTAGGAAATCGAGGGTTTTCGTAAAAATCACTTCCTAAGAAAATACGAGTTTGAGACCAGTTTTTACGTATTTTATCACGCTGAATCGAATGGTCACACTCGCAGATCTGCCCGAAATGCCCCTCTGTGGCAGGCACCTAAGGTTAACACCCTGTTGAAGAACTAATGAACCTTTGTGTACTAATTTGCAATTTCGTTTTTAATAGGGTTCCAAGGAGAATTCGATTTTCTCTGAGTAGTTGTTGAAATCTAAACCTCGTTGTGCCCTCGTCACTGTTTGGTCCGAACGGGGTCAGAAAGCCGCTCTCACTCCAGCGATCTGTAACTCTCGAGGACAGCAGAATGAGTGATGGCTGGGGGCGGGGGGGCGAAGCCCCCAGATGTTTATCCGCCCAAACAGCTTTGGCCGTCGTCTTATTGACAGTTAGATGAGACGATAAAGACGATCGACGTCGACGACGACGTACACGAGCCTGGGAAACGGACGTCGGGGGTTGTGGTGGTGAAGGAGTAAGTGGGAGGGGGAGGGGGTAACCCGTCAAGACTTGACAAGACAACAGAAGAGAAGGTGGTGGAGAGGGGCGGTCCAATAACTCAGCATCCCCCGACCCGCCCCTTAATTTCCCTTCCATCCCCAGCAACTGGGTCAACTTGGTTGTCGCCGCTACATTTTCCCGCTCGTGCGCGATGAAGAAGGGGTTGAAACGAGGCTACGACCCCGTTACGAGGCTATTCCGCCAATTGGTGTTATTGGTAAACAATGAAACATAATTTGACGTGTATCGTAGCAAACTAGCTGTACATCTGGAACCTAGTAATAGAGATAAGCTGTATTTATCGAAATGACTGTATGGATGCCTGTATAGATGACTGTATAGATGCCTAACATTAGAATTGAACTTCTCAAAATCGCGATAATTAGCTCATTTTCTGATAGCTCGGGGCAAAAACCGTCATAGACGTGACAAAACGGTTAATTTCCAGTATTTTATTTTATTTTATTTTGCAAGCGGGTATTGATTTCTGGGTTACTCCAAAAATGCTTTCTCGATTTCATGACTACCTTTTCTATAAAACTCCTTCAAAAACACTTGATTCCTGGGTTTACTTCAAACTTACTATTCTGAATGGGTACTAAATGATTGTAAATGGGTGCTCAATTTTTCTTACATCTCCTGCAACTGGGTCAACTTGGTTGTCGCCGCTACATTTTCCCGCTCGTGTGCGATGAAGAAGGGGTTAAAAAGAGGCTACGACCCCGTTGCGAGGCTACTCCGCCAATTGGAGTTATTGGTAAACAATGAAACTTAATTTGTTGTGTATCGTAGCAAATTAGTTGTACACCTTGAACCTAGTGAATTAAGTGGAGCTTGAATTACGTTTTTTTCTGCTACCACACTTTTTCCAAAATCTGAAGAAAAAAAAAACGCCCATAAATCAAGTAGAAAACACAAAAAACCGCGTTTTTCGGCTTTAAAGTGCTCCAGCTTCGTAACCATTAAAACAGTTGGTCTCATACGATTCAGGAGGTCGAAAACTGAAGGAAACAATGCCACTTACTTTTCAAATACAACCACTGGAAAAAGTGGTCAAATAGGGCCAAAATTGGGCACATTGTGACAATATCCTAAAACCCTGATAAGATCATGGGATATGATAAGGTCATTAACATAACTTTTCTTTTGTAAACACATGTACTTAGTACTCTTCCAAAAACATGTGATTTCTGGGCTTACTTCAAACATGTCATTATAACTGGGTTGTCAGTAGGTTGTTGTTGCTCAATTTTCCTTCCTATCACCTGCAACCGGGTCAACTTGATGTCACTGTTACATTTTCCCGTCCGAGCGCGATGGAGAAGGGGTTGAAACGAGGGTATGACCTCGTTGCGAGGCTATTCCGGCAATTGGAGTTATTGGTTAAATAATGAAACATTTATCAATGGGTATCAGATCCTACTAGTTTGCATACCTATGTAAATCATGTACCCAGTATTGATGATAAATTGTACTTATTCATATTAGTTGACTTAGATACTAGTAGGTCGATATCGATTCTCAGAATCCTACAATATCAAGCAAGTCGATACTACAGTATCGAGAAGTTTCCATACTTCTGTCTAAGAAACGCCGTACCACATTACACACAAAATTATACGAGTATGTTTTACATTTTATTTGCTCTTTTTATAAGGCATTGGCCAAAACCATGCTTGACCTGACATAACGAAAGATATGTTTCTTACTACCTAACAAGGCTTAGTCACAAGCTTTTGTTGATGAACGAGACACAGTCGTGAACCTAAAATGAATCACCATGAATATTTTGATGACTAAGACATCCTTTCGCTCGACCACCACAAAATTGAGTTAAATATGCACATTGTGGAACCTGCAACAATCTCAAACGGTGCAACACATGTTCAGTTCACACTCTGATATCCAACAACTCATGCATGATAGATACACCCATATTGAGGATTACCTACATCATGGCCTTAAGGAACCGGACATCCTTCTTAAACCAGTCCCTCTTATTTAATATTTCTTTCTAGGGCAAAGGATGATAAAATAGCTCACATAGGCAAGGAAGGCATGACAATAGACAGGCAAAGACATATAGAGGGGCAATAACAAGGCTGAGGAGTTTGGTGCAGCAGCACACAACTCGAGTACCCATACTACTGGAACAGAGAAACGAGAAAGCAGCTAGAAATAAACCACAACAGTGATCACACAGCGAAGCAGCCACGATAAGAAGAGCAGAGCAAACAAACAAACAACAAAATTGAGTTACGAAAATCGGTCATGAAATGTTACGAAAAAGGGTTACGAATTCTTGTTACGTTTACGTGAACTCTTTCTAATCGTTGTACCGTGCTGAAAGTCGAATTGGAAGTATCTAGAAACGATCCTTTGGGTTATCGAGAAATTCTAGATTTCAATGACAAGATCCAGAAATCAAGATCAAGATCTGAAATTTTCATGGTATGTGCCGGTTAGGGTGAAGATGGACCCCTATTAGTTTCGTTGTTCCCAAATATATATTTCACTCAGCGCATGCGTAAACGTGAATTCCATCAACCATCATTTTTTCATGCCACCGTTGTCCGATCTCGCTGAAATTTGGATAATGGGTGGGAGAGGTTAATTTGAGCATTCCCTAGCAATTTCAACTTAATCCTATCATTAGTACCTCTTGCGCATGCGCGAATATGTATTCGTATTTAAACGAGCCTAATTTCAACAATTTTCATCTGAATTTGATGAAATTTCCAGGAAATTTGCGGGTTAGGCTGTGAATGGTAGCTCCATAGCCCAAACGTAAATTCCTTCGAGCATCAGTTTTTACGCCCTAGTCGTCCAATACCGCTCAAATTTGGTGCATAGTTGGGGGGCAATGGTTTAATTATTCCTTGTTAATTTCAACATAATTGCATCATTATTAGATCCTGCGCATGCGCGAAAATGTACACCGAGGAATAAGGTCTATTTTCCATCAGATTTTGATTACATTTTCTGGGAATTTGTGGGTTAGGCTGTCGATTGTACCCAACCAATTTCATTTTTCAAATCATTACCCCATTCTGCGCATGCGCTAATGTAAATAACTTCAAGCATCATCTTCCCGTTTTTTTAAACATCTTTGCTGTGAAGCGTAAAATTGAGGGGTCTTGGAACTGTAAAAGAGTGAACCCTTCTCGGAGGCACGATGCGCCATGTTCTGTTCTTATATTACATACATACAAGGTTTAGCTTTCAAAACAAAACTTCAGCCTTTGTTTACGATCCAAAAAGCCCTGATCACGATCCTATTTAAACAAACCCATTAGGTTTGGGACAAGTGATTTACTTAAAGAATACCAAGTTCTAGCCTTTTTTAGACTACTAGATAAATCTACTATAATTTATATTTACAAACGATTTCTAAATGGGGGATTTGAAATAGTAAGTAATATTGGCACAAAAAGTTCGGACAAGATTACTCTAATTATACCAAGAGTTACTACTTCCGCTGCACAACGTTCTCATCTATATAGAGGGATCATCTTTTTCAACAACCTTTCTTGCAAAATTATTTCAACCAGAGTATCGCTTTGTAAATTCAAAGTAGATCTGAATAAGCACTATATGGCTTAGCTGTCTCATATACCTAATCATTTCTGTTATTTCAATTATTATTGACACACATTATTATTTACTCCTCAAAATTCTATTATTTATGTAAGCCAATAGAGAATAGAGCTATATACATACATACTTTATCTTCAGACCTCGGTGGTGTAAATCCTGTATTGTAATTGATTATTTAAATAATCACTAACAGGAGAGCTAAATATGAAGAGACGCTCCAATTCCCTGCACAAGATCCTTCTTATTGGGAATTGTAGCATTTTTTGTATGAATCTATAATACATTGTAAAATGCATATATTAAAAAAATGCACCTTATTTATTTTCTAAACAACATTTTTTAGGTGAATGAAAATGGCTTTGCTTGCCCTTCCTATACCTCTGACGGAGGACAGTACCCGTCCTATCGCCCCATATTAGGGCTTGTTATTCTGGCCAATGAGAGGCATCTGTGTGGTAGTACAGGCACGACCCTTGTGGTACAACTATGTCTTAACCGGCAGTCCTGTGGATATGAAGGAGCTAGTATCTAGAATATTCCTAGGCTTTATAATGCATGGATGGGGATGCAGGTTACATCAATTTTATATTTTAACCCCATTCTTCTAAGCATGCGGGAAGGTCTAGAAGTTTTCGTAGTAGTAGGCTATCTCTGAATTAAACGCTGATATCGGAAGTGGTACTGGTGCCCCATCTTCGAGACCTAACCATCGTACTCCATTCTTGAGCCCCGTATCCTCATCGAAATAGATTTTATTATGGCTATCTGTGTTTTCACACGCACCCATTGGTTGGTTTGTGATAGAGGTTTAGACCAGTTATCGTCAGACAGAATAATGGCTAATTTTTTCAGGAACCATTCATACTCTCGGTGCATTGCTCCTTCACAGGAAACTGAGTGGGGTAAATGAGCCACGTTCATCTTCTGCTGCCCGGTCATGTTTCCTGTGTTTGGCTTTGGCTGCATTTCTGGCTATGACATTCCATCCTTGTGATCCGTATGAGGTCATGGAATTTTATGTATGCAACTAAAATCGGAGCTCCACCTAGTCTTTCCTGTAGCACTGGTTTTGTTGCGACATCCTTCCATGCAATACTTGCCATTAGGGCATTACTCATATCTGTAGTATAACTTTCCTGCATGAAATTGTCAGGTCGAATTTTCAATCACCAAATTCTTTTCCCGGTGGATTGCAACTATCCACTGTTTTCTTTAAAGTCTCATCCCTTGGGAAACCCACGTTACTTGGATTCCAATACCCAAACATGCAGTACATAACCATCGTGATGAACTAATAATGAATAAATAAATAATTAAAATTAATAAATGCCTAATAACGTGCCTACATGCCTTATTGAAGATTTGGTTAGGTCACTGTGTGGTTTGATGTCTCCAATTCCTACCATTTTTGTTTTTTGCCGTTTTTATGTGTTTTTTATTATAATTATTAATTTATTAATAATATAATTTTCACGTTTGGAAAGGATTGATGAGCTTGGAAGTGTGAGGAAAGAATTATTGTAGAGTGAAATGTGATGACGCAAGGTGCCAACAAGGGGAAAATCATGTAAACGACCATTTTCTTTAAGGGACTGCCCCCCTAGCGCTCCTAGCGGTGGAGCTTATCAGTTCGGAGCCCCATTTCGCCCACCCTCAAAGACATTGGTTATTGCCAAATTTTAATTAATGAAAAACTGAGTCATTATTTTCGTAGGTGAAATCGTTTCTTCATTATTATTGTAACCTATTCCAAGTCCATGAATGACGATAACCATTGTGGTACCTACCCATATAAAATCCCCTTTCTCGCTCTTTCATTATGCCTCGGAAAAAAAGTTTCAAAAAAAAAACCCCCGTCCCGAACACAATAAGGGGAGAGAAAATGTTATTAACGAAATGAAAGCTGATGGAAGGCAGAAAGAAAAAACATTCTAACTAAATTACTTTGACGACGAGAGACTTTGATCCCCTGTAGGTTCCTATTTCCTACCGTAAAAAACGTTTCAGCTAACGGAAAATGTTTAAAAAATAAAATTAAAATACGTTTAGGCAGCTTCCGGGAGCGTTGAATAAAAACGAGCCCCGGACGAGCTTGAAACTAAATAATTTTAACACATTTTCTTTAAAAAATATATTCAAAAAAGAGCTATTGAGCTCACTTTATTCGTTGGTCATCATGTTTGTATGTACGTATGTATGTCCTGTTAAAATCATTGAAATCACTTAACCACTTCCCGACGTCCGATTTTGATGAATTGGTGTGGATGTAATCTGTAACATGGCGAGGATAAAGATGTATCAGGAGCCGCTTGACGAATCTGATCAGCGGAGTGAATTCCAAAGCTATCTTGTCTCCTATTCGACGCAGGAAGCTGAAATTTGAGGGAGAGAGGCTCAAGGGAGAATACTAAAGACGCAAGCGAAGTCATTGATCAGCTGAGTGAGCTCCAAAGCCAATTTCAATTTTCGTTTTATTTTAGGCTGATGTTTTGTTTCTTTCTCTCTTTCCTCTCTCTTTATCTCCCTTTGTTGGCAACAAGATATTTTTATTTACCTATTTATGTATATGTACTTGTTCCATCTGACAATTGTCATACACTTTGTCAAGACAAATATATTTGATTTGACTTGTATTTTCCTAACCGATTTTAGTGTTATCGTGATGCACATTCTAATAATAAATACAGTTTATCGCTATTTGAATGATACAATATCATCCGATAAAATGTAATGTCACATTAACCGTGAGTAACTTTCTTCCTTACACCATACATCGACAAAATCTAAACAATGGTGTTATCCGCGTTACGAAAAGCATCGCGGTACAACATCGGACTGATAGTTATACAACTCTAATTAACTACGATAGACAGGAAAACGTTTTAAGATAACATTTGATTTTTCGTGAATGTTAAAGATGTCTATATCCGAATACTCTAGACAGAGTAATGCTCTCGAGGGAAATTAATGAAAGGTACGCTGTAATTTAAAGCAATGTTGATCTGATTTGGGAATTTTAGCGCATTTTCTTTTAAAAAGGAAAAATGAACTATTATGTTCACTTTGTCCGTTGAAGTATGTATGTACCTATGAATGTCCTCTTAAAATCGTTTTAAATGCCACTTCCCGACGTACGATTTTGATGAAACTTGGTATAGTTGTTATCTGTAACATGGCGAGGATAAAAATGTATGAGAAGCCACTGTCGCATGAGAAGTAATCGATCTGCTGAGTGACCTCCATAGCCATTTTGTCTCCTGTGCAACGCAGGAAGCGTCTATTTCACGCGGATCTCCTTACAAGAAAATACGCTATCATGAGACTCACTTCGTAAGCACTGATCTACTCGTTTAATTTATTTATTGGCTTGGTATTACTCTTGTACAGCCGTGGTTCTTAGCTTATGGTCCGCGAACCACTGGTGTACTATGAAATACATAGAAGTAGTCCGTGAGACTTTCCGTATGTAGGCTTGTAACCAGCCATTTGTGATTCGTTTCATAACTTTCATCGTTTTCATTTCATACATCGATAAAGAAAACATTACTGTGTATTTATTGTAATCGTTGACTGAGAACTGGAGAGTTTTTGTATTTCCCGTATTGATATTTCTCGTAAACATGAAAACAAGCAGTTAGAGCAAGCACGATGAATGCTACATTTTTTGCATTGATTTCTCGTAGCGTTTTCGTAAGCCCGGGAGAAAAAGAACTCTTATAGAGACGTTAACGTGACTCTTGTAGTGAATCACTACTCAAAACTCATAGTAGACAATTTCCAAAATATAACATGAAGTAAGAAACAACGGCCACTTACCTCTACATCATACAAAAAAGATTCTGACGTGAAGAACACAAATCTTTAAAACGTGTAAAATGAATCTTGAAACAAAATCTTGAGAATGAAAAAGCTGAAATCGTCGATAAAACATCGAGAGCAAGAACAAAATGCCGCTAATTACCCTTCAGGTGAAGAAGATTAGAATTAATCAGGTGCTAAGCGATGAAGTACGTCTAACTTGTGGGGTGCCACAGGGAACGGTATTGGGTCCTATCTTGTTTCCGTTGAATTTTTACTCACGTTAACAGTATTTTAGAATAAAAGATTTCATGAACTTTCAGAACACGACTGTTTTATTTTTCATATTACTCAATATGATTAAAACACATTGTTAGCAAACACAACCGAGACTTAATTTATATTATGAGGCCGAATGTTTAATTTTGAGTAGGTAGAATTGGAAAAACAACAATGCCAATTTCAACACTTTCCCTCATTGGCAGCTGTCTTCCTGTTCTCCTCGTCTTCTGGTGCCATGCCCAACTCTTCCCGAATCATCTTCAGTCTTGGTTTGGCAAGCGGCTTGGTAAAAACATCGGCTAGTTGAAACTCAGTTGCAATTTTCTTAATTTCAATTTCTTTGTTGCATACTAGCTCTCTTACGAAGAAATGACGAGTGCTTATGTGTTTCGTTCGTCGATGAAACTCCGGATTCTGTGACAAACGTATTGCAGCCTCATTATCGACGTACAGCTCCGGTTTGGCTCCAAGCTCGATGATCTCGCTGAGTAGACGTTTCAGCCATACAAGCTCTCTTGAGGCTTAACTTGCTGCTACTATCTCAGCTTCCGTTGTAGAGATTGCTACTGAAGGCTGACGCTGGCTCATCCAGGATATTGCACCTCCAGCGTGCAAACACACAACTCCGGTTGTCGAACGTCCAGTTGTCGTATCTCCAGCATGATCTGCATCGCTGTAGGTTTCGATTACACCATGCTTGAAATTTCGACGATACACTATGCCCAGTCGTGCTGTCCCTTTCAAGTAGCGAAATATTCGCTTCACTTTGACCCAATCTTCCTTGGATGGATTCTCCAAAGTCCTTGAAGCGATGCCGACAGAATAAGCAATGTCTGGTCTAGTGGCAATCATGATATACATCAATGCTCCCACTGCTTGGCGGTAAGGGACATTGCAGTTTTCTTTTTCCTCTTCAACTTTCCCTGTTTTTAAACTCTCCTTTATCATAGGTGTTGGTGCGGGACGACAATCAAGCATTCCAAATCTTTCTAGGATCCTCTTCACGTAGCCCTGTTGATGAATTTTGATTGAACCATCCTTCCTTTGTTCCAGTTCAATACCCAGATAATAGGATGCAGGCATGACTGTTATTTTAAATTCGTCTTTAAGTTCAGAAATTAATTTTTCTTGTTGTTTTGGATCAGATGTTGCAATGATCCCATCATCTACATACAACGCAGTGGATGGTGCTATGTTCGGCTTTGCGGATGATACGGCTATGGTATTCTATGGAAAGGACCATTCCAGATTACTTCACTCAATGAATTATAATTTGTTCCTTGTGAAGCATTGGATGGATATTAATTGTCTATGTTTGAATGTAGACAAGACGTCATTGATCAGGTTTTCATTTTCTATACGTGAGAATTATTATGTGTCAGGAGTGTCATTTCACCGATATTTATGTTTTCAGAATAAATCAGCTTGTAAATGTGGTCCTTTGTTGTTGTCTGACAAATGTAGGTATCTAGGCGTTATGTTTGAATTTGGTGTTAGTTAATAAATTAAGAAAGTTATTTTTTTGTTTAGTGAAGCTCAAAATTTTTTGTCAGCCGTGCAGCTGAGAACCATCTACTTTGGTCTGGTTTATTCATTATTAAAATATGGTATTTTAGTGTGGGGAAGTGCCTGTAAATCTTTAATAGGTCTTTTGCAAGTAACACATAATACTATCCTTAGGATTACACTCAGGAAGAATGCTAGATATTCAACTGTTCTGCTCCACAATGAATTTGAGTTGCTGAATGTTAGGCAAGTATTTTTGCTACAAGCTTGTCTATTCGTCTATAAGACGGGTATCCATCCTGATCATAGAAGCCATATCTCTATCTCACGTACTGTAATGTCTTCGAATATTCAGCTCCCAAAACTTAATACTGAGCGTGCAAAGAAGAATTCTTATTATAAGGTATTGCGCTTCCTCTATGCCTGTAAAATTAACCCGGACGATTTTGGTGATTTAGGGAGCTTTAAGAAGGAGATTTTGATTAAAATTAAAGAATTTATGGAATAAATTTATTTAAATATTTTAACGTTCGTTTATTTGAGCATTGCTCTCTGGCTGTTTAATGATATTTAGTTGTTTTTTGTTTTATTTTTTTCTCTGAGATTAGCTCCACCAGCCGCCACAAGTTCGTAAGAACTTAGTATGTTGGTGGACAGAAGAAAGAATTCTTATGAGACTATTGTCATTTCTGCGATTTGTATTTCTTTCTGTCAATAAATTGATATTCTATTCTATTCTTTTCTTCTGGTTGAGGTGCGGGGGAAAACACGAAAGAAAGAATAATACAAAGGTTAAACCAACAACAGTAGACGGTACAGGGAAAAGTCAAGCGATTTTGTTTGGTGTATGTGTGTCCATGATAACTGCATCATAGTTGCTAAGTTAGGCAGTTAGGGTTATCCTAGAGAAAGGTCAAGTTGTCTCGTAATTACAATTCCGAAAAAGCTGAGCACGAGTAAAGCTGACTCTTCCCGTTCCGAAAAGTGTTTCCGTGTATCGAAAACCTCTTCTCGTTACGGAAAGGCCATTTTCGTATACGAGAAAATGAATACGAGGAGTACAAAAACTCTCTACAATCCGAAAAATGTTACGTAATCGAATTAGTATTGAGCCATTGCAATAACTTCATGTTCTACAAAAATTCGTTAACAACTGCAACAATAAAATAATTAAAATATTAATATTTGTTGCTGATTATGACTTAACCATCGAAGTTGATGAAACATTGTAACTGTTTATTTCCATGTAGGTAAATAGACAACGTTCTTTATTGAAATGGGTACCGGGGATGTGCCAGGAACATCAGCATCAAATTTCATCAACTCTAAAGGCTTTAGTAATTAGTGACTGAAATATTGAAAAATCGAGATCTTGAAAATTTTCACGGTAACAGTAATGTTTTTAGGGTGTTTTTGTATAGACATCTTCTCAAAGATTCGGATGGAACATCCGGGTAGCTGTATATGTACATCCGTTAGCTGTTCCTACAAGGGCTAGAACTTTTTCGGGAAAAGAAAATCATTAACATGATTAAGAAAAATCTTAAGTGGTTAAACATAGCAAAAATCGCCTTGTAACAACGACAATCGTATCAGCTGATATAATCCCAATGGAATTTTTACTTCACGAAATCGGTTCAGGTTTTATTATCACTTTTGTCACCTGTAGGAGGACTTCTGAAGCATAGACAGAATAATAGACAGGTGATCTGCGTGGAAAGGCTGTAAAATACAGAAATAATATAGGTACCTTTGTGCAATAATTTGCTGAGTTTTCCTCCAAAAGACGAGGGTAGAAATACTGTGACCACATCACGTCCCTCCCCTGTCTTAAGGCAAAGTATAGCCCATATTCTCGTGACGTTACGCCTGGAGTTGGTTTGAATTTCTTCAAAGGTCAGCCATGACGAGGTAGATGTTACTAGATCTCAACTCAACCAACCTATTTTGACATGGATGTGTCTTTGGGCTGGGGATCATTCTAAAATTGGCGTAACGACACCAAAATTAGTGACGACCCGGCACTTTAGATTATTATTAACTCGAAAAGTGAAAGCTAGGTAGAATTTCTATTGATTTTTCACGTACAACCAATGAGTTACTAGGGAAGAGTAACTCCCTTAGTTTTCATAGTAGGAAAATCGTTCGCAACTGTTTGGAAAGCTGATTTATTACTCTAAGTTATAAACTAATATTGTTTTGTAACCACTGTGGTGAAATCCACCCCCTCTTGTCAACAGCCCTTTTCAGGGCTACCAAAAAGAGGTAGACACAACACAAAAATATTTACAAGACGTCGAGTTATAACTCCGTCAAACAAAATATTTCACCAGAGAGAAAATACTAAATTCTCTCCCAAAAGTGAAATATTAAAGAATAACACACAAGGCGACCTCCCTAAACATTTACTGGGCGAGAGAGATGCGACAAACATCTCGAAACAAGTCGCCTTGAATGAGAAACCTCAAACAGGAAAACTCAAGGTCGTCCAGCCACCCCCGGGGACCCCGTCACAGCGACGGACGTGGGGAAACCACCTCGAAAGACCAACTCAGCTATAATACGCACAGATACTGAGAAAACAATGTGCGAACCAATGAGATTGCACAGTCGAATTTACGAAATTAAGCGGACCAACCAGGAGGCGGCAGGAGGCGGCCACCTCCCTATAAATACCCCGCTGGGAGCCCTCCGAAATTCATTCCACTCTCCGCTCTCGACGACGACACCTCTGAAGTACGAAGAATTCTACACGCTCTACGCTGACGAACCTTCTGCATTACGAGTTCATCTCAAGAACGGCTTCCTACTGCTTTCTACAAGGCATACCTTCTCTCCACACAGATCTCGCATTGGCATCTACGAGTCCAGTGATTATTCATCCTGCTCATTGCCCAACGTAGTTCATCTGTCAGGACGCCACCCGGTACATCTATCGATATTCTCTTTAGATCGTACGCCCGAGGGACGTTCCGAGCCGTGTCGCCCGGGTTTCGTAGCATTAAGCTCGTAACCGACCGCTGTGGGCACGCCGGTAAATTACTCTGCTCATCCGCTCTAATTTACCGTCCAAGGAAGCCTTTTTCAAGGCTACGAGGTAGGACCCTGACATACGAGCATTGGAAAGACGCTCTGTCAAGCGAGTCCACCTCCCAAACCCTCTATTTTTCACACATAGAGGCATCGAAACGAGCTAAAAACTCGGTTATTTCGATGGAACGTCGGCCGTCATATTTCCCCTTGCAAGGGGAGGCAGACGACGGCAAAGCCGGGCCGAGTAGCCCCCGTAGTGCTCCCTACCGGCTACACGGCGAATCCGCTGAACCCAGCGACAGCGCAAGGCGCGATCCTCACGTCCGGACCGCCTTCTCGCCCGACGTATTCGTTCAAGAAACGTTCGATCAAGCCTCGCCTATACAAAAGATCGAGGATACCTTTCAGACTCGCTCTGAAGCCGATCATTACGATTCGACCAAGCTGTCCGAGTACCCACGATATTCGACGCAGGCCTACCCGGCCGATCCGAGTGTCAAATACACTCCAAATGCACAAAAAGCGAAGGATACTTTTCAGTACCTCAACCAAGCTCAACATATTCCCCCTACAGATATAAATCTTAGGCCGGAATATTACAAAACGGCTCAGTACCAAACTGATCGAACCCAGCACTTGCTACGCGAGCCCAGCGCTCCACGCGGCTGCGACACGAACTATCTACCATTTCAGTCCGCCAAGCCAGTTGACCTTGGCGGATCCGCTCACATTCCTCACGGGAATGATCCGGGGACTAACCCGCATAACCGGAATATAAATGTCCGACTTGGCCTACCTACGCCAAGTAAAACATATTTAAATCCACTACAAATGGTGACCCCGCCTTTGAACAGGCTTAACACGGAGCATTTCGTTCCCTCTTATGAAGCTAGTGGATTTCAGGGAACCACTGCGGGCGTGCGACCCCCGCCGGGCCTCTACGCCCCACATCTCACGCAACATCCCTCTACACAAAGTGGCTTTCAAGCACTTTTAGAGGAGATGGGAGATTATCAAAAACCAATCTTCCAAAAGAAGAATATCGATCGTGCACTCGCCGAGTTCGATCAATACTGCGTGCGAAAACACCTGAGAACGCAGAACGAATGTTTCTCAGCTATATACAAGTGGGTACCAGAAGAAATGAGGGAAGCTATAGACTCAGCTTACCTCACGGCACCCCACGCACCCTACGAAGAGGCCAAACAGCGCCTCCAGCGAGAATATGGGTTGTCCTTACAGGACAGGCTCCTCGCACTCGAGGACCCCGCATCTCTCGCCAAAAAACCCAGCACCAAGTACCACGAAATGTACTCTAAAGCTGTTGGGTATTTTTCAGAAGCTCTGATCACTCAAAAGTGGATCGAGACTCTACCCATCGAAGCACGAGGTATGGTCGCAGCTCAGCCTACCACGACCGCCCGGCTCGACCTAGCTGATACGCTACACGCGTACAAAACAGAGAATACTTCTCTGAACATACGAGGAGTAGAATCTACTCCGAAACCCATAAATACTGGTTTCAAAAAGGCCCTCTCGAAACAAGCTGAGTTCAAACCCCAACCAGTGGAGAGTAAGCCTCACAAACCGACGGCCTATGTCTGTCGAAACCACGCACGTTTCGGTAACGAAACTCGCAAATGTGCAGACCCAGAACACTGCACTTGGAAGACAAACACTGCTTCCAAAACTAACAGAAAGGCAGCGACTATAAGCCAGCCTAAAACCTGGGTTTCTACCGAAAATACTCAGAGGTCGGTACAAGAAAGTACCGTTCCAACCTCCGACGCAGAGAGTTCGGAAAACGAATAACTGCCAGTGTATCTGAGCCTATACGCCGGCAGTCTACTGAGTATAAAAGGCTCTTTTTCAAGTGCAAACTAAATGGCACTGAATTTCTCATTGACACGGGAGCAGAAGTGAACATTCTGCCCCACAATGTCACAAAAAAATTGGGCTTGAAAATTCTTAAGTCCAACGTTGAGCTCACAGCAGCTAACGGAGCCCCTATAGACACACTAGGGCGAGCTGACACAACAATTAACATCGGCCTCGGAGACATGACCACCGATTTTATGATCACGAAAGTTGATCTAGCGATCCTAGGTATTCCATTCCTCGAGTCTTGGGATATCGGAATACGGGTCAAACACAAGTACATTTATAAAGATAAAATAAAGAGCTATGCCGATCAAAAAATAGCTGCAGTCATGAACAAAAAGACAAACAAATAGCAGCTACTATCCCTCATCGTGACAATACCCCTCAACCAGAGGGGTATTTGTAGTGGATTTAGATATGTTTTACTTGGCGTAGGTAGGCCAAGTCGGACATTTATATTCCGGTTATGCGGGTTAGTCCCCGGCTCATTCCCGTGAGGAATGTGAGCGGATCAGCCAAGGTCAACTGGCTTGGCGGACTGAAATGGGAGATAGTTCGTGTCGCAGCCGCGTGGAGCGCTGGGATCGCGTAGCAAGTGCTGGGTTCGATCAGTTTGGTACTGAGCGGTTTTGTAATATTCCGGCCTTAGATTTATATCTGAAGGGGGAATATGTTTAGCTTGATTGAGGTACTGAAAAGTATCCTTCGCTTTTTGTGCATTTGGAGTGTATTTGACACTCGGATCGGCCGGGTAGGCCTGCGTCGAATATCGTGGGTATTCGGACAGCTTGGTCGAATTGTAATGATCGGCTTCAGAGCGAGTCTGAAAGGTATCCTCGATCTTTTGTATAGGCGAGGCTTGATCGAACGTTTCTTGAACGAATACGTCGGGCGAGAAGGCGGTCCGGACGTGAGGATCGCGCCTTGCACTGTCGCTGGGTTCAGCGGCTTCGCCGTGTAGCCGGTAGGGAGCACTACGGGGGCTACTCGGCCCGGCTTCGCCGTCGTCTACCTCCCCTTGCAAGGGGAAATAGGAAGGCCGACGTTCCATCGAAATAACCGAGTTTTTAGCTCGTTTCGATGCCTCTATGTGTGAAAAATAGAGGGTTTGGGAGGTGGACTCGCTTGACAGAGCGTCTTTCCAATGCTCGTATGTCAGGGTCCTACCTCGTAGCCTTGAAAAAGGCTTCCTTAGATGGTAAATTAGAGCGGATGAGCAGAGTAATTTACCGGCGTGCCCACAGCGGTCGGTTACGAGCTTAATGCTACGAAACCCGGGCGACACGGCTCGGAACGTCCCTCGGGCGTACGTTCTAAAGAGAATATCGATAGAAGTACCGGGTGGCGTCCTGACAGATGAACTACGTTGGGCAATGAGCAGGATGAATAATCACTGGACTCGTAGATGCCAATGCGAAATCTGTGTGGAGAGAAGGTCTGGCTTGTAGAAAGCAGTAGGAAGCCGTTCTTGAGATGAACTCGTAATGCAGAAGGTTCGTCAGCGTAGAGCGTGTAGAATTCTTCGTACTTCAGAGGTGTCGTCGTCGAGAGCGGAGAGTGGAATGAAATTCGGAGGGCTCCCAGCGGGGTATTTATAGGGAGGTGGCCGCCTCCTGCCTCCTCCTGGTTGGTCCGCTTAATTTCATAAATTCGACTGTGCAATCTCATTGGTTCGCACATTGTTTTCTCAGTATCTGTGCGTATGATAGCTGAGTTGGTCTTTCGAGGTGGTTTCCCCACGTCCGTCGCTGTGACGGGGTCCCCGGGGGTGGTTGGACGACCTTGAGTTTTCCTGTTTGAGGTTTCTCATTCAAGGCGACTTGTTTCGAGATGTTTGTCGTATCTCTCTCGCCCAGTAAATGTTTGGGGAGGTCGCCTTGTGTGTTATTCTTTAATATTTCACTTTTGAGAGAGAATTTAGTATTTTCTCTCTGGTGAAATATTTTGTTTGACGGAGTTGTAACTCGACGTCTTATAAATATTTTTGTGTTGTGCCTACCTCTTTTTGGTAGCCCTGAAAAGGGCTGTTGAAAAGAGGTGGTGGATTTCACCACAGGGGCCCCCCCAAGACGTCGTGTTATTAACGACGACGCCGATGGGGGAGAACTGGGAGGTCTACATGGAATTCTCCGTAGGAGAACCTCGCCAGTTGGGGCGGAGGCGGAGGTGCAGGCCTCGCGTCCCGCGCCTGTGGTGCGCCCCGGCCTCGTCGGTTTCGACGAGGGCCGCGGGGCGGCCGTGGCCGGCCCGAGCTTTGCCGACGGGAGCCAAACCCGCGAGGGTTTGGCCCGCGGCCGCGGCTGGGCTGGGCAAATCACGGAGGACGAAAACATTCGCTCTATCATTGACAAATACAATGATAAAATGAGCAAACTTCAAGGTAAATGGAAAAACAACGGGGTTTACCACCGTATAACCACGGAAGGAACACCAGTACACTTCCGAGCAAGACCCATGGCGGGCGAAAAACGGGCTCAAGTCAAAAGTACTTTTGACAAAATGCTTTCAGAAGGCATAATTGCACCATCAGATTCCGAATGGGCATCCCCGTTACACTGTGTGCCAAAAAAAGACGGGTCATGGAGAATCACCGGCGACTACCGTTTCCTGAACGCGAAAACGAAGAAAGACGCCTACCCTCCCCCTCACATTCGCTCTTTCCAAGCGAATTTACATGATACGCAAATCTATTCGACAATAGATTTAAAATCGGCATATTATCATATTCCGATGCACCCAGATGACGCTCATAAAACTGCAATTATTACACCTTTCAGTCTTTATGAGTTTAAGAAAATGAGCATGGGTTTGGCCGGAGCGGCTCAAACATGGCAAAGATACATGGACAGCATCATGCGAAAATTTGATTTCGCATTTGTATACCTAGATGACATCCTGGTGGCTTCTAAAAATTATAAAGAACACATGAACCACCTCAGACAAATTTTTGACAAACTAGGGGAACACGGACTTCGAGTAGGTTTTGATAAATGCATTTTTTCAAAACCTACCGTCGATTTCCTAGGTTTCACTATCTCGAAAGAAGGGATAATTCCTAAACGAGATAAAATAGAAGCCATAGAACAATTTCCTAGGCCAATAGACGTACGAAGTCTACGCAGATTCCTAGGGATGTGTGGTTTCTACCGAGCATGCTCAAGCAAATTCGCTCACACGGCACAACCTCTGTATGACTCCATTCAGTCAAACAAAAAAAATGACAGAACACCTATCGAATGGACATCAGAGAGAGAAAAAGCTTTCAACAGCTTAAAACAAGCAATGATCAAAGCAACATTGCATAACATTGCTCACCCACACCCTACAGCAGAGTGGAGATTAGTCTGTGACGCATCCGACACACACATCGGAGCGGCACTAGAACAGGAAATTACAGACAAACATGGCTCGAAATCTTACCAACCATTGGGATTTTTCAGTAAAGAAATTCCAGAACAATGGAAGAACAAAGCATCGTTCGACAAAGAAATGTTCGCCGTTTACCAAGCTTGCATTCACTGGCACAATGACTTGGACGGCAGATCTTTCCATATTTGTTCGGATCACAAGCCTCTGCTAGGCACGATGCTTAAGAAAAATGCACATTTTTCTAAAATGAGATTAAGATGGCTAACATACATCTCTCAAATGACGAGTGACATTCGTCATATTTCCGGAGAGAGCAACGTCGTCGCCGACGCACTCTCCAGACCCTTCGATCCGGTTGAAATTCAAACAAAGTCGATTTCAACCCAGACGGACGAGGGTCCACCCATAGCCGAAATTTCGAAAATTACGGCTGCAATAGAATGCAATCTTCTACTGCACATTTCAAATTCACAAATTCGTTCTCCCCCTAACGCGGAGGACAAATTGAAACTCACACGAGTTGAATTCTCTCAAGGAGAAATTTGGTGTAACCTAGACCTAGGACACCCTAGACCTTATATTCCAAACGAAATAAGGGAAGAAATAATAAGCCAAATTCACAATTTGGGACACCCAGGTATACACTCTACAGTGTATAAAGTTAAACAAAGATATTTTTGGCACGGACTCCGTGCAGATGTCTCCAACTGGGTCCGAGCGTGCGAAACTTGCCAACGAGCAAAAATCACGCGCTCCGTGAAGCTCCCTTACTCCGAATTTGAAACGGCAAACAAATTTTCACACGTACACGTTGATATTACCGGACCCTTACCTTTAGCTAAAGGAGGGAAACGTTACATTTTAATGATGGTTGATAGAGCAACGGGTTGGCTAGAGGCAGTCCCTCTTAACAACATCGAAACAACCACAATCACAAACGCCTTTATCAATATTTGGGTAGCTTCAAAGGGCGTACCTAAATACATCACAAGTGATCAGGGCACTCAATTTGAATCAGATCTGTTCAATTCCATTATGGAACGTCTCGGAGTAAAACATACTCACACGTTACCATACAAACCATCAACAAACGGAATGGTAGAACGCAGAAATAGATCTTTGAAAGAGGCTCTCAAAGCACAAAACGAAAATTGGCTCGACGCACTTCCAAAAGTTCTACTCGCCATGCGTACGGCAGTAGACCCAGCGACCGAAACTACGCCTTTCCAAAAAGTTAACGGAATTGACGTACCACTCCCAGGAGACATTTTCGTAACTTCTACGAACCTTTCGGAACCTCTTTTCTTCCGGCCTACGCATATTAAACATAATAATACGAAATATGCCGTAAACATGCCCAAAAATTTGGATACATGTACTCATGTCTATATCAGAGTGCCCACACAGCTCACCTCTCTGCAATGTCCTTACACGGGACCATTCAAAGTGGTTAAAAGAGATAAGTTTTCGGTTACAGTGCAAATTGGCGAACATACTAAAAAAGTTCCCAAACAGCAAATAAAACCAGCTTATACTCTACACTCGGACGAAGCTGTATCACAAGGACAATCTGTATCACAAAATCAGGCAGAAAGTGAGGAGAAAACTCCCCGAAAATCTGCCAGAAGGCACGTCCCCTCTACCAAATTCGACGAGAGGTGGGTAACGGCGCTCGAAACACCCCAGCCGGCGTCGTCGTTATTAACACGACGTCTTGGGGGGGCCCCTGTGGTGAAATCCACCCCCTCTTGTCAACAGCCCTTTTCAGGGCTACCAAAAAGAGGTAGACACAACACAAAAATATTTACAAGACGTCGAGTTATAACTCCGTCAAACAAAATATTTCACCAGAGAGAAAATACTAAATTCTCTCCCAAAAGTGAAATATTAAAGAATAACACACAAGGCGACCTCCCTAAACATTTACTGGGCGAGAGAGATGCGACAAACATCTCGAAACAAGTCGCCTTGAATGAGAAACCTCAAACAGGAAAACTCAAGGTCGTCCAGCCACCCCCGGGGACCCCGTCACAGCGACGGACGTGGGGAAACCACCTCGAAAGACCAACTCAGCTATCATACGCACAGATACTGAGAAAACAATGTGCGAACCAATGAGATTGCACAGTCGAATTTATGAAATTAAGCGGACCAACCAGGAGGCGGCAGGAGGCGGCCACCTCCCTATAAATACCCCGCTGGGAGCCCTCCGAAATTCATTCCACTCTCCGCTCTCGACGACGACACCTCTGAAGTACGAAGAATTCTACACGCTCTACACTGACGAACCTTCTGCATTACGAGTTCATCTCAAGAACGGCTTCCTACTGCTTTCTACAAGGCATACCTTCTCTCCACACAGATCTCGCATTGGCATCTACGAGTCCAGTGATTATTCATCCTGCTCATTGCCCAACGTAGTTCATCTGTCAGGACGCCACCCGGTACATCTATCGATATTCTCTTTAGATCGTACGCCCGAGGGACGTTCCGAGCCGTGTCGCCCGGGTTTCGTAGCATTAAGCTCGTAACCGACCGCTGTGGGCACGCCGGTAAATTACTCTGCTCATCCGCTCTAATTTACCGTCCAAGGAAGCCTTTTTCAAGGCTACGAGGTAGGACCCTGACATACGAGCATTGGAAAGACGCTCTGTCAAGCGAGTCCACCTCCCAAACCCTCTATTTTTCACACATAGAGGCATCGAAACGAGCTAAAAACTCGGTTATTTCGATGGAACGTCGGCCGTCATATTTCCCTTTGCAAGGGGAGGCAGACGACGGCGAAGCCGGGCCGAGTAGCCCCCGTAGTGCTCCCTACCGGCTACACGGCGAATCCGCTGAACCCAGCGACAGCGCAAGGCGCGATCCTCACGTCCGGACCGCCTTCTCGCCCGACGTATTCGTTCAAGAAACGTTCGATCAAGCCTCGCCTATACAAAAGATCGAGGATACCTTTCAGACTCGCTCTGAAGCCGATCATTACGATTCGACCAAGCTGTCCGAGTACCCACGATATTCGACGCAGGCCTACCCGGCCGATCCGAGTGTCAAATACACTCCAAATGCACAAAAAGCGAAGGATACTTTTCAGTACCTCAACCAAGCTCAACATATTCCCCCTACAGATATAAATCTTAGGCCGGAATATTACAAAACGGCTCAGTACCAAACTGATCGAACCCAGCACTTGCTACGCGAGCCCAGCGCTCTCAGTCCGCCAAGCCAGTTGACCTTGGCGGATCCGCTCACATTCCTCACGGGAATGATCCGGGGACTAACCCGCATAACCGGAATATAAATGTCCGACTTGGCCTACCTACGCCAAGTAAAACATATTTAAATCCACTACAACCACAATGGAATAATCTTGTGAAAAGAAGGCACTACATGGTTGGTATACAATTGAGTAGTAGGTAGTTTTCGTTAGTAGTAACTGAAGGTTTGGCTTCATAAAGACGGGCAGTTATTACGCGAGTTTTGCAGTTACATAAATTCGTGGGACAAAAGAGTTTATGAAGTAGGTACCTACTTCAATTTTTGTCTATGGAAATACATGATGAATAACTAGTAATAATATAGGGAAAGTAGGTAGTGTATCTACCTCTCTAGATACCTTCCTAAAAGCGATACCTACCTAATATTCCCTTCTAGCAGTGCTCTCATGGCACGTCCTTTCACTTGACCACTTTCAAAGGGCTCTGAAGATTATTAGTTTCTTAATTGATTCAAAGAACAGTTCTGAAAACTGAATAATTCATAACATTTTCGCGGCTGATGTCAGAAAATTCGAACACTTGTTTGTCAACTTCTCAACACAAATTTCATTGGGATCTCAACCGCACAAACTAATCTTGCATCACAACGTTTCAGGTTATTTCCAGATTATAGCTTGATATAATTGGCATAAAATTTATTGCCTGGCATAATGAAATATACTGAACTAGGAACTAGGTAAATGCTGAACCGTAAGAAAGTAGGCATGTAGGTGGTGACTACTAATAGCACTTTTTCGAATAGTTTACTCGCAACCATGACAACAAGTTGAAAAAACTTCGAAAATTAGGTTTTTAGCCTTGCCTCGATGTAAGGGTGCGCTAGTGTTGAAGTCTCGAGAATATAACCTATATTAAAGTAGTGAAGAAGCAAAATAAACATTTGCTCATGTTGAATCGACATTTTCCAGCTTGCTGGAGATAAACGGTAAAATCGCGAGTTCGGTATTGCGAAGGGGGACATCTAAGTCAACAACTGACGGGTGTCCTGTGTAAACCTATGGGAAAACTGCTGATCCCAGATCCGCAAGACAAAGATCGATCTCGAGCGGGTCACCAAAGTTCACGGGACCGACCGTATAAGCGTTAATTGATTGATTTCCGAGCTCCGGACCACAGAAATGGATAAGATCTGAATTGAGTTCCCTGTAGGAATGCCATGTTAGGAAATTATGCGCTTGGGAGGAGGTAGGTATGTGTTTTTAGGTGTAGCCCTCTATTATTACAGCGTCGAAAAGACCCTTCGCAGAATAAAGTAATGATTTGAATAGTATGAAAACAGGAACATTTGCAGCTTAACTCGCAAATTGCCTGAAAATTTCATCAAAATCGGATGAAAACTGTTAAAATTAGTTCGTTAAAAGGAATACACATTGGCGCATACGCAGTAGATACTAATGATAGGATTATGTTGAAATTGCTACGGAATGCTCAAATTATTCTCTTCCACCTATCCTCCGAATTTGAGCGAGATCGGACGACGGGGGCGTGAGAAAATGATGCTTGATGGAATTTAAATTTGCGCATGCGCTCAGTCAACTATTGATTTCTGATCAACGAAAGTGGTGGAGGACCATCTGCACCCTAACCCGCACATTTAATAAAAATCGGTTAAATATAGTGGAAATTGAGCTTATTACAAAGATTTGAGGATACACGGCAGACATACACATACACACACACCCACTCACCGAAAGACATTGAAAAAAAGTCTTTCAGAATGGTCTAAAACGTAAAATGCGAGAGGAAATTTTACCACTCTAAGAAAACAACAACCATTTGATTTTTTGAAGACTGAAACTTTTCTATCTCTCAAAACTGAAAACAATGCTTTAGCTACATACAGGCAGACTTTCTAGCAATTTAAGAGATGAAATTAAACATCTAGGTATGATTCACTAAGTACTAGTATTTCCGCTCAGACAATAGTTATTAAACTCAATTGTTGATAAATCCATTGGAACTAATTACATATTATTTCCATAATTGTCATTATGTCAGCTGATATTTATAAGGCAATTTCTTTGTGTCCCAGTCTCGCTATCTAGCCATCGTTCATGGAATTTAGAGCTTGATCATCTAATCAATAGATTCCCTAGCAGCGTGTGATTTCTTCATCTTCTCGCGCTTAGAAATTCGAAGGATTTTTTCTTTTCGTTGTTCAAGCCCTTAGGTTTGGAAAAGCGAACTATTCAACACACAGCGTTGCGGGTGGTTTTAATCGATTAAATTTGGGATTAAATTTATCATTGACAAGCAAAAAATCATTACTGTTACTCAGAAAGTTTTCGAAATCTCGATTTTTGAATGTTTAGCCCTTTAATACAACAACCCTTTAGAATTATAAATTGATGCCGAGCTTCTAGGACCATCTAGACCCCAAATGTGAATTTTAACACAAGTTTCATATAAGAAGTTTGGTTTTGGTCTAGTGTTTTCTTAGAAAAGCCGCGGACGGCAGACGGCGGACCGACGGATTTTTTTGTATTCAATTTTTGGATTCTACGCATCTTGAAACGTAAGCCAAATAATTTTCAGGGGGTGTTAAAAAAATTTTTTTTTTGAAAAAATCGCGCTTCTTCGTGGTTAATCAGCTCAAATTTTAGGACGGAATAAGATATTGCAAATATGGTTTCACCATCGTGTTTAGCACTGAAAAACATTTAAAATGAGGTGTCACTCGGAAAAAGTTTTTTTCTCAAGGTTTTGGACTACCCAATTGCCCTATATTTTTTTCTGATTTATATTTGATAAACCTAGTATTAGGGACCCCACAAATTCTTCCCGAGTTTAATTTCGATATCCCAAAAATTGTAGGAAAATGTTTGAAGGGGGGGGGGGGGGTTACTTTTAGCACACCTGTTTGTTATTTAAATGATGAACAGTCAACGTGGTGGTTAGAAGGTTTAACGCCGCCATTTTGGTTTCAGACGATGCCGAGGCTGTTGGGTTTCGCCATCTGGGACATCGGTCTTCCTTCGCTCATCTCCGCATTAGCTCTCCTCCAGTTAGCGCTCATCCACCTCACTCAGCTTCCGGTAAGTTGGTCAAACGACATATCGTTATTATAGACAACTGAACTTCGAAGAGAGGAAGGGGAAGAGGAGGACTTAGAAGACATTCTAGGGTAAACGTGCGCTACTGGGTTACCAACTCCAATTTTCTTGAAAATTGGTTATCTTGCCCTCCTAGCTGTATCATAAACATATCTCAATGAAAAAAAAAAAAAAAAGTTGCATTCACTTAAGACAGTATGTAGAGCATATTGCGCACTATTAGGTGACCAACTGCGATTTTAGCTAATTTTCGTAAAAAGTGAAGCTATTGCAATGGCTCCAAAAATTTTAAAATCAAAACATTCGAAAATTGTCTTTTTTGAAATCCGTTTTGAAGCATCCTTAAATGAATCCAAGAGTGGAAAGCTTGTTCATATATATATATATATATATATATATATATATATGTGTGTGTGTGTGTGTGTGTGTGTGTGTGTGTGTGTGTGTGTGTGTGTGTGTGTGTGTGTGTGTGTGTGTGTGTGTGCGTGCGTGCGTGTGTGTGTGCGTGTGTGTGTGCGTGCGTGCGTGCGTGTGTGTGTGTGTGTGTGTGTGTGTGTGTGTGTGTGTGTGTGTGTGTGTGTGTGTGTGTGTGTGTGCCCGATGGGTCTGCCATAATCCTGGATGTCCAGGTTGTCAGTGGCAGCGTGGACATGGAGCAGACCTGGCGGGCTAAGAAAAGTAAATATGATAGAAGTGATCTGCGACAAGCGATATCTGAGCTAAAAGGAGTGGCGCCTAATAACATCAAGGTCATGGCCGCGACCGTCTCATGGCGCGGGGTGTGGTGCGGGAAAAGTGCCACGGAGCTTCTCGAGTTGGGCATCTCGGCAGGAGTTCTCCGGGGTATCACCATCCGCGTCCTTTGGGGCTCTTATCTTAATTGGTGGTCATTTTATAGGGGCACTTCCTTTCATCCCATTCTTCCTCCACGTCCTGCAACTTCCCTTATCCCTAGAGCCGGCGTCGGGTAAACCTGGGCGTCCTCCCCACTTTTTTATTTTATTTGTTTATTTTTCAATTTAATGGCGTGCCCCCTCCGTCTTTGAGGGGAGTTTTCTTTAAAAAAAATAAAAATAAAAATAAAAAAATTGTGTGTGTGTGTGTGTGTGTGTGTGTGTGTGTGTGTGTAGTACCAGACGATAACTGTCCTTGGGATTGGGATAAATATTCCGTTCTTGGACCAGAAAATTAAGCTTTCCAATCGAAAGGATGAGTTTGTTGGCCAGCAGTTTTTGACCATTGGTCAAATTTTAAAAAATGTGCTAAAAAAATGACTAAAAACGGTTGAAAATCGTTAAATTTATATTTTTAGCAGAATATTGCTCTAATAAACTTTACTAACTATAAAATAGAACATTGAAAATTTTATGTACAAAATTATGCTGAAAATTTTAATTAAATTTTATTGAAATTTGCTGAAAAAAACCTATAAAAACTGCAAAAAAGATAAAAATCCAAAATTTCTATTTCAATTGTAGTTTCAATTGTATATAAAATTAATAGTTAATCATTTGTTGGCACTCAAAAAGCTCAGGTTTCAAAAGAATTTAACATTATAATATACAATAATTTACGAAAATTAGGTAGCTCATGCGGTCATGCTGCATGACTGGAACTTTCTTAAAAATTACACGGAACCGACACGCTAGCCATGTGAGGAAACGAACTAACGGGTCGGTCGGCAAACTTGGAAGTGATTAAAATTGAACTTAGAGAAGATAATATATTAACAACATAACTTATTATTAGCACAGTTTTAGGATCTTGAGAGTCGGTCAGGATAAGAAAATTCAGGTCTTCAAAGCCAACGTTTCGATGTATTTATACAACATCATCGGGACTTGGAGAATTTAGGCATATTTCTACAAAGTCATTTCGTAGTTGATAGCACATCTTGCATGTACATTCATATCATGTACATACATTGACTAGTGAACTAGTTAAAGTGGACTCCTAGTCCATAACTAACATGTACATTACTTAAGAAGTAGGGGTTTTCAACCAATTTTTGATTTGTCGCGATTTTTACTACTCAATGTATGTACATGACATGAATGTACATACTACATGTGCTATCAACTAAGCAATGACTTTGTAGAAACCTGCCTAAATTCTCCAATCCCTGATGATGATGTACAAGTACATCGAAACGTTGGCTTTGAAGGCCTGAAATATTATCCTGACCGACTCTCAACATCCTAAAACTGTGCTAATTATCACCTAGCGGTCAATAAACTTAACCATATTGAACATACCTTATTTGTATTTCTTTTTCCACGATCCCACTCGCTACCCACCTTGCTAGTAATCTGTGTTACAGATTGCGAAGCGATAGCGAGACGGTTCACTTTGTACCCTCAATGTGCTCTACATCTATTCCAAAGTGAATGCGACATTTTTTTTCTTTTAGATATGTTTATGGAACAGCTAGGAGGACAACATATACAATTTTTAAGAAAATCGGAGTTGGTCACCCATTCTAGTGCACAATTACCTACCCATTTTAGGAAGCAACCTGCTCTCTTCGTAAGCATTTCATAAAATGGGAAGAATGGTGTTGGTGTGTTGCTTCTGACTGTCCTTCGGACATCCGTTCACCTACGCTCCAATATTGAGCAAATTGGGGGACATATCGTGGAAATAGGTTGTGACAATCTATGTGATTGTCGTGATTAAATTTCTCATTCTCTAGAATAATCTATATATTTACTAGCCGCTCCGGCTCGCTCCGCTCGCCTCCACGTCCAGCCGGGGGGCAAGCCCCCCGGACCCCCCATTAAATTGCTCGCTTCGCTCGCCAAGTGTGGCATATGGGGAATGTTGCTCGCTTCGCTCGCAAAGTGTGCCATATAGGGAATGTTGCTCGCTTCGCTCGCAAAGTGTGGCTGTATAGATGGAATGTATTACAATTGAAACATGTGGGGGATATTGCTCGCTTCGCTCGCAAACGGTAAGTAGATCTCTAAGGGTAGGTTTAACTTCTGCGAGGGATGCTGCTCGCTTCGCTCGCTTGAGGAAGTTATACTGCCCACCCAACTTGGCAAACGTTAATTAAAATATAAATTAAAAATTTTGACTAAAAAATAAAATAAAAATTTAGGGGTGGACTACCCCTAACATTTAGGGGGATGAAAAATAGATGTTGGCCGATTCTCATAGATACCGGATAAGCACAAAAAATTTCATCAAAATCGGTCAAGCCGTTTCGGAGGAGTATGGCAACAAAAACTGTGACACGAGAATTTTATATATTAGATTGGGGTTGAGGGATTATTATATGAGATTCAAAATTAATCACTTGACATCTTTCAATACCAATTTCATTAAATGGCGCTCCAACGAAGAGATAACGAGGGAGGATTCTCTGACTAAAATGAGATGAGATATATTGATTATAATTCAACGATAGGTAAGAAGATACCGCACAAGGGTGAGAGTAGGTGAGATAGCGATTGGGTTACAGATGTAAATCAACGGGGTATGGATAACAGTTAATTTCAATACGCACGAGAGAGAGTTCAGGTACGATTTGAAATGGTAGGGGGAGCTGGCGGACTTGGCGTTCTTTCGGGAACGTGCTATCAGTTCCTTCGACAGGAACTGTTACAAGGAGTAAAATGAAAGTCACATTCGCGCTTGCGCATAACTAATGAAACAGTTGGCTAACACAATCCCTGGAAATTGCTTGAATATTTATTTATTTATTAATAAGCACGACTTTCGCCAATCACATAGGGAGTAGAGTAAAAAGTAAGTAAGGAAAAAAAAAACTTCAAACTTGGAATGAAATGAAAAAATACAAAATGGAAAAAATGGAAATAAATGCATCATTTGTATGCATCAAATGCAATTCATGACTAATTCACAAAGCTACTAACACTGACACAAAACACACGTCACTGCAAATGGAGGTAAGAGTTTAGACTCCTCTCGAGATGAGGAGGACCATCGAGGAAAGAGTCAAAATCCACAGTCTGGTTGAGGACATTAGTTTTCCGAGGTTTCCGATACAGAGGCTTTGCAATTGGTAATTGTAGGCAGCGAATGGTACATGAAACAATGAGTTGGAATGGGTGGTTTAGCTAGAAACGTGGATATTCACTCTTGAGAGAAGGGATGGACACTGAATCCCACCATTAAGAAGTTTATGGAAAAATAAGACATCCGCCATGACACTCCGGTCCCTCAACTCAGGAAGATTGTACGTTGCAGCTAGAGTGGCAAACTGATATTGACCAGCCGGAACCCTCAGCTTGTAGCAGAGGTACCTGAAAAACTTGCGTTATTGGCAGGATAGGTTTTGCGATGGGACTATTACAAACGTTACGTTTCGGAGCGCATGCGCAGAAGCCATCACGGATGAATGCAACTTGTAAAATCACCTTGGAATCCTTCTGAAACTAGCAGTTTTTGGAAAATCTGACACGTTACCTCACAGAACATAAAACAGGGTACCTAGGAATCTCCAAAACCGTCAAATCGTCTTCACCCAACTATCTCCAAATTTGAGCTAGATCGGACAACTAGGGCTAGAAATGATGCTTAATGGTATTTACGTTTGACCATGCGCAGAGCGAAGTTTCGATTTGAGAACAGTGAAACTAAGATGTTGTTCTTGATGAAAAATAGGGGATTCCATTTCGATGAAATATTGATCTGTGAAGGAGTGATGAAGGCGTGAAATGAACTGTACTATTTACACCATGGATTCCCAAACTGGGGGGCGTGAAGACGGGTCAGCGGGGGCGTGAGACCATTCGACCATTCTTTGGGGCAACATCGAGCCAACTCCAGGAGCTCGTTTTTACCCCAAACTGAGGACGGGGTCAACTCCATCTAGCAGAACCATTTGGTTTTGAAGGTTTCTCGTTACACCACTAGATCAGGCGATGTTTCATTGATAGGAAAGGTTCGTTGGTAGGATTGATAAAAAATTATTCTTCTTCCAAATATGACTTCAAAAAAATGGAAAAGTCAACATTCTGGGTCAAATACTTCCAAGTGTATCCCAGAGTGTCACAGGAAGCTATTCGGGTTTTTTTCTCCTTTTTCAACCACCTACTTGCGTGAAAAAGCATTATTCCCAACACTCGTATCAATAAAAACAAAGAATCGGAACAAACTTGATGTTGCTAGTGACTGACGTTGTGCCCTTGCCAAAACTTCACCAAGAATACCAGCGCTAGTAAAGAAAATGCAAGCCCATCCATCTCATTAAGATTAACTTATTTTCATCTTAATGGCTACTTCATAAAAGCTACGTGTTATCAAATCGTGTTTTGTATTAAATAGCAAATAAAAAATTGTTTTCAGTGTAAAACTTCCATTTTTTCACATCCATTCATTAGTTTTGTTAGGGGGGCGTGGGAGGCTTTCATTTTACCACAAGGGGGCACGGTACAAAAAAGTTTGGGAACCCCTGATTCACACTATTCTCAACCAATTTTTGTTATTCTTTTTGAGTGTGAATTGTCGCGGAAAATTATGGATCTCCATTAGAAGTCACCGGATTCGTACTTAGTAAGAAGTAAAAAAATAATATATATATCTGGAAGATTTATCGAATAAACTTCTCACCAGGGGATACGCAGCAAATGTAGTGAAGAAGAGAGTAATCCCTCCCGATGTAGGTTACCCGACCAGCAATCCGCAATAAAAGCGAGAAGGTCCAATTAACCACTACGTTCTTTTCCGGGATTGAGAGAATGAATAAAATCCTGTATTTCCTTCTTTTTTTCCCCAATGAAATAGGTTTCCACAACTTTAATGCGAGTGATTTATTTCGTCAACCCAATCTCATCCTTTCATCACCGCTGGGGGCTGATATACGACTAATAGTGGGAATGTATCTATTGCAAATCGGCTTGCCCTTCATTTTGCGAATTTTGGTAGGAAATTCAGCTACTGCAATAGTTGCAAGTATTTTAAATTCAAATAACATAACAAACTTGTGATTACAATCGTAATTGCAAAAAAAAAATTGTGATATTAAATGTAGTTATAGAAAAATCTGTGATTACGAGTGTAATCATGATCGTAATCATATCTTCAGGGTCTGTGAATATAATCGTAATCACAACTCTAAAACCTTATAATTGTAATCGTAATTATGATTAAGATTACGCCCAACTCTGCAGGCCAGATCTATTATATTGCACCTTTTCGGAAAGCTCTCGCTCAGATCTTTCTATTGAGCAAATAAAAAATAATAAAGAAAATTCCCCATTACAGCTAAATTCTCATAGGTGTACCCTCGGATCTGTTTTATTTCTCCGTAGTCCGTGATAATTTTTGCTCGTGAGAACATCGTCATGCCAACCTCCATTTAAACCGCATTGCGAACACTCCAAGTTTTTCCCCTTCGCTGCCTCCCTTCTCACAGCCATTCGCGTGGTTTCAGTCAACTCCAGAACTCCCAGCGTCACGGCAGCCTTGGGGTGGCTTCGCCGAGTAAAAACGGATTCCGCTTTGCATGAAAACTCGCCTCAAGAGGGTGCAATCATCTGCGGTTATTAGCTACAGGCGTTACACGTTCCTGGCGGAAATTAGGCGTCATTATTCAACTTTGAAGCGTGGAATGGGGTTTGAACAAGCCCGTTTTCTTTTGCGAAGGCGCCGTCTGTTTTTGAACGAGGCATTTCCGAGTTTTAAGATGCATTTTAACGCGAAATGCTTACACATTACCAGCGTAATAAATCTTGAGATGTAACAAAAAGCAGTTTCTTCAAACATTGTCTATTTCCACGAAAAATGAAAGTTACAATGTTAATTCGATTTCGACGGATAGGCCATCATCAGTAACAAACAATAACTGAACACACATTAGAAAGGAAACAGCTTATATATGTAGTCACAGGTGAAGGGAGATTGAATCCAAATGGTCAAGAGAAAGGAATGGGGGCTGGAGGTACAACCAATTAAGTGCAAGCAAAGTGAAGGGGGAGCGAAGTGAAGGGGCGAAATGCTTACACATTATACCAGTGTAATAAATCTTGAGATTTAACAAGAAGTAGTTTCTTCAAACGTTGTCTATTTCCACGAAAAATGAAAGTTACAATGTTAAATCGATTTCGGCGGTTAGGCCATCATCAGTAACAAACAATAACTGAACACACATTAGAAAGGACACAGCTTATATAGTCACAGGTGAAGGGAGATTGAATCCCATTGGTCAAGAGAAAGGAAAGGGAGCTGGAGGTACAACCAATTAAGTGCAAGCAAAGTGAAGGGGGATTGTACCTAGTCAGATGAAGTGACACTGATATGAACTAAATCACTCGCAACGAAGTTGTGGAAACCCATTTTAAAACGGGAGTTAATGAAGAAAAAAAACTGTCTATTTTCACGAAAAATAAAGTTCTATAATGTTAAATCGATTTCGACGGTTAGGCCATTATCAGTAACAAACATTGACTGAAGACACATCAGAAAGGACACAGCCATAAGAGTTGGGATAAAGTTTCCAATCTGGCTAGGGAAGATGTAAATTTAGAAGAAAAATGGATAAGTGTACCTTATTATGGGAAAATTTCTGATAAAATCGGCAAAATCTATCATCTAGAGGTTACAAAGTGGGTTTTAAAGGTAAAAGTAGTCTTAGGGAATTACTAGGATCCGTCCTATTGAAATAGATTTGAGACAAATAGGCTGGGCCAATCGTTGAATTCGCATTAAGGACGCCCCTCTGAAGCTAGATAATATTAGCGAGGCTTCGCATATTATAGGAGGGACGCCCTATTGAAATTGATGACCTTGACGCATTTTTATGGGTTGTATTTGTGTAGTCGCCTACATACGAATACGATTACACGAATACGAATATAATCGCAGTTGACTCAGAATCAACGAATAATTATCATGATTACAATCGTATTCGTATTCGACGATAAGATTATGCCCAACACTGACCGAGTGGGTCGCTTTTTGCCCCTTGCTCGTGTACATCCCACCCCAAGCGAGCGAGAAAACTACACTAGTATATTATATTTATGGTGTACCATCTACGCATCACATTACATTATTGAACCATTTACGTGTACCAACCAAAATGATTTTGTATTAATTTGTTATTCAAGTTTTCCCCACTAAGCATTGAGGTAAGTAAATGTTTTGAGGTATTCGCTCCAAACCATGATTCGTTCTTTACGCCTATCTATGTGTCGGATTGACGTAAATTTATTCAAGTGTCAATAACTGATTTATTGTTTTGTTCATTTTTCTGATGATTAGATTTTCCAACATTTCCGATCAAATTATACCCTATACGGTACCAAAGCATGAGTTTTCCAAATCCACTTTATATGGGCATATTTCCATACAGCACTTTTGTGACGAGTGTATTTCCAGAATTTTTCCACGCTTTTAAACTATCATTTTATTTAAGATGTTAAATTATTGCCTTCGGCTGCATTTTGCTCGTGTGAAATTAAAATTTATCCCAATTCACATTGAAGCTGCCTGCTTCTTATTCATCACTTTTTTTTAAACTCCGTATTTACCTACCTGTGTACTTCATGATTTGAATTCAAACTGTTATTAAATAATGAATTTCACTTTATGATTTTCGAATCATACAACAAAATGTTTGTCAATCTCATTGTCAAAACAGTTATGTTCACCTAGTTAAGATCATCAGGGCTTGATGTCGAGTTATTCCATTTCGTTTCAGGCACATATATCGAAGAAAATGAAACAAATGCAATGCCACCAACAATTTGAAAATACATTTTTCTTTAAAAAAATTTTTTTTATTTTATGGAATCCGTTTTGAGGCAATTAGAAACAATTCTTGGATTTAAATGCTATCCTCTCAATCCTAAGAAATGGGATCGTCTGGAATGACATTGGCATATCTTCATATATCTTTATTTTATATATATATATATATATATATACGAATAGCATAATTAATTGGTAAAATTTCAAAAAATGTGCAGGAAAAATTCACTAAAAAAGTCAAAAACCGGCCAAAAATTGCCATATTATTAGTAGACTATTCTCACATATAGTTAGTTTATCAACTGTAAACTAGAGTATTCAAAAAAATTTGCTCACAATTATACTAAAAAAGTTCTTTAATTTCATTATAAATGCTAATCAACCGATAAAATCTGCAAAAAAAGTTGAAAATGTATAATCGTTTTATGACTAGCAGACTAGCGTTTAGAATAGATTCGTTGCCATAAAAATTTTACAATTTCTTTACACTCAATGTGCCTAAAAAGTGAGAATTAAGAAGTGTAAAGATTTTGAAATTTATGTGCGAATTACGAGTATAAATCTTGATTTTTCATTCATTTCGACTGGAACTTAATTGATCCAGTTTCCTGTTGAGAGTTTAGATACAGGTATATACATTCATAGTTAAGGCAAAGCGTGTTTAGAAGGAGTTAATCAACACTCGATGAATCGGTCGGCAAAGTTAAATGGATGGCCTTCTCGTATCTTGGAAAACGTCCTGAACAAAAAATAAAGCTAATAAATTATCAAGCAGATCAATGAACTTCTTGTATGAAACTTGGACGAAACATGAAATGCTGATCTTGATAGGTTTATTGATGATTAATATTTCACGTTGAAAACATCATGATTCAGGTTCCACACATTGTACCTAATTTCGAACCAAATGTTCAATTTATGTTTTCTAATTACGCTCATCATCCATTAAAAATTTTATTGAGAATCACATATTTATACCACATTTTGGAACTTCCAATAATATTGCGTAGTGGAAAATATTCGATGATGTTTTTCTTATCGTAGTGTAAAGAGCATGAATTTCAATAAAAAATGATATTTCTTCTTGATACATTTTCGAAGGAAATTAAGCTATTCCAACAGCTGCAAAATTTCAAAAAATCAAATTATCTAAAAATTTCTTTTTGGAAATCTGTTTTGACACATTTTGAAACGATTTTTGGATTTTATCACTTTTAATATATGTGTATAAAGGACTCAGTATGATTGCATTACTTTAACTTGTTTGTTTGTAATATTGAAGGTTGGGCCCAGGTTTCTGAAAAAGAAGTCCTGCCTGTCACTCATCATCACTCTCCATTTCACTTGCGTTCTCGCTGTGGATATGTCCCTCGGTCTCCACAATAAAATTCAGGTAAACAATTAAACATGGAAAAATTGTGTTTTTACTGATCTAAGTTTACCTGTTCTCTTCAGCCAAGTTTGATGAAATTTGAAACGTGGGCAACAACATGTGACTTGGGGCCCATTTCAAGTACAACAAGTTAACGAGTACAGGTACTTGTGATGCTAAACTAGAACAAGTGTTTCACCAAAACAAAGAGTACAAGTGTAGAAAAGTTACACTTGTAGAAGCTAAGTTTACAAGTGTAGCAGAACCGAAAAATGGCGTGTGGGAACTAACGAAATGAACAACTTCTAGCGGGCTGCCGAAATTGAAGTTTTGTCGGCGAAACGGTAAAAACCGTTCTAAGTACACGATAGGATGTTTATCGTACATGAGTAATTGTAATGTTTGGAAGACAGACAAATTATAAACAGAACAGTGAAAATAGTGTGTATTTGATTTCAACTTATTCTGATGGCTGGCATAATCGGATTTTTCCCCTTCATCCAGCGGAAATGATTAATCAATTCATCAAGTCTTAATGTTGCTGCATTAGGAATGTCATGTGTAACTTCGACATTATCTTCACTTTGTTCTTCAATGATGGGGAGATCCTCAATACCCGATCAGGAAAAATTGCACAGGGTCATGCAGCATTTGAATCATTCAAGGGTCTTGGAAGACATCCTAAATCTCTTGTATAGCTCGAAAATATCTACGAAATAAGCGTTTATTCGTGACCCAAAAAATAGTTGGCGTCTTCTATGCTGAATGCTTCTTTCTTGTCTGTATTCTTCAGCAGAAGATGATTCCCACATATTAAACAACGAAAATTGTCAACTCACAATGCTGGAAAATATCAAGTTTACAGGTGAATGGACGTAGGTAAATCTGCCATTTTTTACAACTGTAAAACAGTGACTTGTACAAAATGATGGGGAAACACTTGTAACTAGTCCAAATTCGTCTGTACACTTGTTAATTTTCACTGTGCTTAACAAGTCTACACTTGTACCTTTATGAAACGCTTGCGCACTCATTTTTTACAACTTGTACATAAAATCGGCTTGTAACTTGTCACTTGTTGCTTTATGAAATAGGTTCCTGGACTGACCTTTTAGAGTTTTGAAACCACTACGACCAAGTGGTGGAATTGTAAGGAAGGGGGTAAATATGAAATTTTCTCCCGCTCACCCAAGGAAGTTGAAATTTGATATGAATTGAAATTTTTGAGTTGATTTGGGACATGAAGAGACGAATGAAATGACGGGTTCTATCCCAATCAGCTGAGTTAGCTAAATTTTCTCCTATTCATCCTAGGTTTTACACCTTAACTCACACATTTTAGTTCATTTGATATGCTAAATTTTACACGTTTCTAGGGGTGAAATTAGTAGGTTTAAGTGTAAAACTATGTTATAACGAGATTGGGGAGGTCTGCCAATGTACCATTCGGTTAAGCATGAAAAATACGCAGAAACCGAACCCAAACTCATATTTATAAAGAAATTATTTTTCAAGAAAACCTCCCATTTCATTGAAAAAATAAGTTTTTCAACATTAAAACATAATTAACCCCCCCCCCCCTCCCACCCAATTTGGCGACGTAAAACTAAAAGTGATTATAAGAAGGTACCATTAAAAATAGTCTGTAATGTAAACAAAGCAGGAAAACAAATGAATAAACCGCAAATCCTGGAAATTTTTCAAAATTAGTATTTTAGCCTGGTTTATTACGTATAATCGTCTTGATGAAGATTTTTTTGACATTAGGGAGATAGTGGACAAATCGATTCATTCAATCAAATTACTTGAAAACTCAAGTAAAATAAAAAATAAAGAAACAGTTGGAGCGTTTGAAAAGATTCCAAGGGGAGTTATGGCCGTTTTAATTTTAAAAGTTAGAAAACAGGAGGGTGGGGATCAATTACATTACTCGAAAACTAAAGTGTTTAAAAAAAATCTCTACGTGGAACTTCCGATCAGAAATCAGCTTTAAAATTGGCTCTATAATTGATTGATTCTGCGTAGAAAGACTGTCCGACTATCCGCTAAAGGAAGTATAACGCTGCCCCGATCGTTGTATATTTAATTTTGCCGCATTTTTTAATTTCTGTTTATTTCCTAGTGGTTTTTTTTATTATTTTATTTTATTTTTTTTATTTTTTTTTTATTTTATTTTTTTTTTATTACGAAAAGCTTCAGGGGTGAAAAACAGACGATCAGCATATGTTTTTCAACCTCCCAGGGGATAAACCGCAACCCCAGCCGGTTTAAATATATTCCATTATTCAAACCAAACACGCATCATGCATATTTATGCCGGGGGAGTACAATGGGTCGGGGGGCTGTCCAGAATTAATCCGTAATCAGATCTCTCGTGGGTTGCGGTTTCACTCGTTTCATCGGTGAAAACATTTTGACAGCCCCGGAAAGCATTAGACCAGCCATCTCGTCACCGCGGGAATAAAACATTGCGTCTGAAATTGTGACATATGGAAAATTTTCCATTTTTCGTGATTTCAACGTTGACATTTTGATGTGGGCGGTTCCCAACCGAGTGAATTCCAGTCAAACTAGAGCGTCTTGGAAAATTTTAAAGACGTAACTATATCACTAGCGAGGACCTACTGGGTAAACGTTGCCTCTACTTTCAAACTGGCAAAAATTAACTGTAACGGCGTATAACTAACAGAGCTTCGGGGCCGGCATTGCCTAGCTATTAGTTAGTGGAACGGCAACTTCAGAAGTTCGCTCCCTTTGCCTCTTCGCGCGAACTGACCTCGTCCATTGGAGGCGAATAAACAGCGCGAATCCTGTTCACTTCGACCGTTTTCCACTAGGTAATTTCCTTTCTACCGTAGGTAATTAGTAGGTACATTAGTAGTTCGAAATGTTATCAAGAATGTGGCCGTCATGTACAGTTTATCGTAATTCTACCATACGTGGTTCATGTGATCAGCAATGGACAAAATTTATGTCTTTGGGCCAATAAATGTTTTATTCTTATTATTATTGGACTCTCCAGTTCTAAGCAGAAGACGTGTGGCTCGACGAGATATTATCAGGGAAGAGTGGGTGAGCAATGTTTTCCTACATTGGCTTGGAGAGTGGCGTCACCTGATGGAGGACTCATCTTCAGAGTTTTTTTTTCAACTATTTCCGGATGAAAAATAGCACCTTCGAATATATTCATTCAAAGGTAGAGGGCCGGTTATCTCGGACCTCCGATTGCAAGGAAACCATATACCTGGCGTCTTCATTTCCGCCCCACCCCCCCCCCCATTGGAGCTATGGTATGATCCGACCAATAGGGCTATGCACTTTATGCCTGGCTATTAAAATAGGAAGCTATGGTACATAGGGACGTTCGATACTTATCGATATTAGTACGGTATCGATACTTTTCTTTCGATACCAAGTATTTTGGTATCGATACTTTCCTTTCGATACTAGTACTGGTATCGGAAAAAAGTCAAGTATCGTAAGAAATACTCAAATGGAAATTAATCATCAACTTATTGTATTGTGTACATGAAATGGTGCATGGACATGGGAAAAGAACGCCAAAGAACGAAGCTGATGATGAGATATCGCGGTACTTGAGCCAACCGGTGTTGTCATTGAAGGCAGACCCACTAACAGAGTGGGAGGGCATGAGGACGATATATCCTGGGCTTTATCAGCAAGCCCGGCTGATGCTGATGCTGATTGCAACTTCTGTTCCACGTGAGAGACTATTCTTGAAGACAGGGATAATTTTGAATGAATCACGAAGACGCCTGTCCCCCAGATATCTCAATGGACTGGTGTTTCTGAGCGGTATGGGGAAACAAATTTGGGATTTGATGGGGTAAAACCAATCAAACTTTGTAAAAATGTTTGTATGTTCATTTTTTAAATAATTAAAAGCGGTGGTGGTTGATTAAAGGGTGTTTTACTTTCTTGCCTGTTCAGTTCCTTTAACATATTTTTATTATCCCATCGGTAGGTACCTACAATACCTTTCTTTTAATAATCTACTTATTCGTTAGTATCAGTACTACTGAATAATATTTTATTAATACTAGTGTAGTATACCTGTATACTATTGTAGTTAGTAAACTGATTTTCTTTCTCACTTTTTGCTAATGATAATTTTGTATCGATACAAGTACAGTATCGATACTTTTGATTCGATACTAGTACGGTATCGATATTTTGATTCAAGTACTTTTACGAGTACTAATATCGATACTTTGCTGGTATCGAACATCCCTAATGGTACGTAGAGATAGTGCCAAAAAGGGTTTAACGTTCATATCAGGTTTTATTGGTTCAGATGTTAATACACTCTCAACTTCGTCTTATTTTGGAGTCAATTCATTAATCATTTTCAATTTCATATCCACACGCAGCCGCAATACCTAGTTAATCATTAAAATGTCTGTTTAGATTCTCAAATACTTGGTGGAGGCACTCTTTTACTTGTGGGGCGTCGCCATCTGCTGTTTATTTCTCTACTGCAGTACGAGGGCCCTTCGTATCCTCTCCAACATGCCATCGGCCATGCTGGAAAGAGACATTGATGACCAATACAAAGGTAAATTTTGGGTTTATTTGTTTCTAGTGGATCTGAAATGCAAATGATGACCATTTCTTCATGTAGAAGACGTATAAGTGAAAAGATTACCTGTACCTACATAATTCATTTCTGTTCAAATATAAATATGTTCTCCCAAACTTGCTAGTAATAAAAACGGTTGTATTGTGAATTCTTGTAACGTATATATTTGTGATTTACTTAATAAGCAGAGGAGGTGGGGTTCTGACCGAAGTAGCTTTCCCGACTATTGGTGGCCGGAAGGAATAAACTGGAAGGGAGACAGGTATATAACCGGGAAGCAGACTGCCCTAACATTCACATTCATTTCACATCTAAACTCTTAGCTCTTCTGCTTAGCTCTATATCCTCACTCTAAGCGATCAGCGAATGTTTATAGACCTCAAACTACGATTATTCTTCTCTATACAGACTGTCCGGTGATTTTAATTAGTCAACTAAATCTGTACAACCCTTTCTACAAGATGAATGGTGACTGATTAGTAGTCGCTGAACCTTGCCTGCATCTATTTACTACTGAAAGCAAACGGTGGTACTTTAGCGGCCGAACTTGAAGTACATAAGTATCCTCTCTAGGTCTAGGTGATAGTCTCTGTCGCCGGGCTGATCCTATCCCCACCTCCTATCTCAGTCACTATTCAGATCCTATCAACTATAAATTCACTGAACCTAGGTTAGTTAGTTTGAACGTACAACCTGTTTTCGTGTATGTCAAAGTTATATTATATTCACAAGAGGCTTATACAGCTGAAAATGGGATTCCTATGAATGTTTATTTTACGTACGTTCTAATTAACTATCTCAGATGTTGATTCCTTTCCTGCAGGCATAATGCAACTCGCCATGTTAGCACCTTACAACAATTTGGCAACGAGCGTGGCCGCAGCACTAGTTCCCACACTGCTCGCCCCTAAACTCGTTCATCAAAAATCTCATCACGGCTCCAACAATGCCAACAAAGGTAAGACTTTGAAATAGTATTAAAAATCGATGGTCGAAGTTCAACCACAACGTATTCAGCATCAATTTATAACATACCCATGTGGACCAACGACTTCCCCCTGTACCATATGGAGGGAAATCTGGCCTATACTTCTTATATAGGTTCATGTATGTGAAACATCATCTGAAAATTTGAACTGGAAAGAAGGAGGTCTTATTGAATTGAATTATTTTACTGCTTGAAGGCATACACCTCTCCGTGTGCACACCTTTTTAGCGAATTTTGTTAGAAAATGATTATTGCAATTTGCAATGGCTCCAAAATTTTCAAAATAAAAATGTTAGAAAAACTGTCTCGATAAGATTTTGAGGCATTTTTGGACAGTTACATGACTAAAGCATGTTGCATACCGAGAGAAAAAATCTGTTATCATGATTTGTTGAATGTAGAACCGTCCCTGTATAGTAAATTCATTTGATTTAAATATTTGTTTCTCTCTGCTTCAGCTGCAGAATCAACTCCTGTGGCTACCAAACAGGAGCCGATGAAAAGCTGCATACTCAAGCCAACCCCCAAGCCCAGCCCCAACAGTTCCGACAGTGAGTCGTACTCTTCATATCATTCTTGCGGTAAACACAAACATCAACACGTTTATTCGCACATTCATTAGAAATACAACAACCACACAAATACACTTCAGATGTTATAGCAAATATAAATGTACGAATGATTAGTAAATTGGTTCAGCAGACAAATTTATTTTCAACTGATTGTAATGTAACCAATTACAATGGATTAAAACTTCCAGTCATGCGATATTATGAAGAAAATTTCCATGTTTTATATATATATATTTTTTATTTGTTTATTTCTTGTTATGTTATTTATTTATTTATTTTCATTAGGTAAGTACATAATGTAGGTACATAAAAATTTCATTTTTATATTTTATTTCTAAAACTGACATACTCAGTATATACTATACGGGATTACAGGAAATTAAAATAAACTGAAATAAACAAAATTGAGTAATTTACAGAAAAATTCAGTTGGGAATGCCATTGTATGTGAATCATTTTGGCAATGGTCCCAATGAATTCTTAGTGGAAGAATACGTAGGAAGCTAGCATGATTACATCATTCAAAAATTGTTAGATATTAAGGTTTCATTCGATTCACCGAGTTTAGATAAATTTAAAATGATATCCCGAGCATGGGTTTTCTTAAAATACAGTCCACGATTTTACCGATTTTTGATAATTTCGAAATCAAATTTGGAGTTCTTAGACCCGATTAATACCTACTGTTTTGTTAACAAAATCCGGCTACGGAAGCGAAAGAACTATTTTTGTGCCAAATATGGACCCTTAAACCACGATTCGTCCGAAACTTCGAGCGCGCATTTACCTATATATGTATATATATTCCATTATTTTTATTCCCTTCCCGTAGCTTGTCAACCAACGAAATCAATCGGGTCTAATCACTTTCAAATTTTCAAAAATCGTTAAAAATGGTTGGTTTGAATATAAAAACCGTTTTAGATACTTAATTTTAAATGTAAAGTTCCGCACATTGGATTGAATGAGGCCCACCCCGCATCGATACTCGGTAACGCAGCGTATCAGATTCACTCCTACCCTCAAAATACGTTCATACTAAAATGAGAAAGTTCAGTTCATAAATATCATTACCCATCTTAATTTATATTCAATAATACAATTTCAGGCGAAGATGCAAGGACGCTGGGCGAAAACGGACCAAAACGAGCCAAAAAACTCAGCTGGGGCCCCGACAAGAGGATAACTGCTCAAGTCCCGAAAAAAGTAAAGTAGTACCTTCATACCTTCAAGGAGATTAATAGTAATGTACCAAGATGGAAAGATTTTTATTTATATATATATAAATATTTTTTTATATAACAGAATCTAATTATACAGAATTTAGTAGGTAGCTATGTTGGGGGCCTGCTAGAATAAGCATGTATACCAGGCCTAAAGTTCCAACGGATTGGCGTGGTTGGTCTTTCAGTGGCGCGGAAAACTGTCTAGTTTAATTTATCCAAACGTTACGAATGCCATATAGGTACATTTAAAAAAAAAAAACAATATTATATACCAAAAGTCGGAATCACAGTGTTAAGTTAAAATAAAAAGTGAATGCAAGGATAGAAGATAAATTAATTACACAAAAACCTACAAAAATTATTCGAACTATTACCAATGTTTTCCAGATAATAATAATGCTTTATTTCGCCATCACCACTCGTAATATTGCAACAAGTTGAGCAATCGTCAAAAACATGGTTTGTAAACTATAACATAAAATGTATAGATAAAATTGAGAATAAACTTTAACAATGTTCGAAAAAGTCATCAACACTGTACAATTCACTTTTCAATAAATATTTTCTAACGCATTTCTTAAATATTGCACCATGGGCCGAATTCGCACATATCAGTTTGAAGATACAAAATTAAATGGTTGGAAATAGCAACGGCATTATAGAGGAGACTACGTTTATATATCATTTCTCAGTTAAATTAATCATTTTCCCAGTGATATCAATAACTTTTCCAACCAAATTAATTGTTTTTCCATTCAAATTAATAATTTCCTCATTCAAATGGTTGGGAAAATTATTAATTTGAATGGGAAAGTTATTAATTTCACTGAGAAATGCTATAAAACTCAAGCCGATGAGCTGGATAACGCATGAGGTCAGTTCCGTGACGCGTTAAGAGTGGTTGAACAAAGAACCTCTGAAGTTCCCTAAAGTCTTCCAGGCATTGAGTAGAACATCCAAGATATAAAGGGAAGGGATGATGAGCTCACCCAACTTAGAGAAACGCCCTCTACATGGTGAGTCAGCAGCCGCTTCTTTAATAACTCGAATCATTCTTTTCTGAATCTTGGAAATCTCTCCAATATTTCTTCTAGTACTCCAAAATAAGATGCCATATCTGAACCTCGAGACGAAGAGACCAAAGTAGGCTGCTCTGATTGTCTCCTTCGAGGCAATCGATCTGAGTTTACGAAGGCAGAAAACAGCGCTGCTAAGTTTCGACGCGAGAACACTGGTGTGTTCCCGAAAATGCAATCCCTTCTGCAGAAGTCTACCATGGTACGGAAGGTGATATTGTAGCCACTGTCGACTATGCGTTGAATGTCAAGACTAATAGACAGTAGTTTTTGAAGCTCTCGACGTCACCCAAACGATCGGCCTCCAGAGATTGGTGAGAGATTGTTTCCCAATCCATTTTCACTCCAATAACGGACAGGGTATTGTCAAGTTGGGTGACCCAGTTATATTCTGCACGGTTTTTGGGATTGCCATGGAACTACAACAACTCCCTTAGTCATCTCCTTGCCCATCTTTCCTCATCCATCTTGAGGATCCTACCCCAGAATAAGATGCCAAATCTGACCCTCGAGACGAAGAGACCAAAGTAGGCTGCTCCGATTGTCTCCTTCGAGGCAATCGATCTGAAACAGCGCTGCTAAGTTTCGACGCGAGAACTCTGGTATGTTCCCGAAAATTGATCCACAAAGTTGAGTAATTGTCCTCCAAAGGAGAATGGAATTCAATGCTCAGTTGTTGATCTCGGTGAAAATAGAAGACACTTTGTCTTGTCATCATTAAACGGGAGGCCATTTTTATTAGCAACCATTTCTTAAGCTTCTCGTAAATTTGGTGACCTCTGCTGACACAGTCGTCTACAGAATCACCTACCACGACAAAGTAGGTATCATCAGCGTTGTTCATTATCTTCATTTTTTCCAGCTTTATTGCTAGGGGAAGGTCGCTTACAAGAATCAAAAAGAGAAAATAAGACGTAATATTAAGTATTTCATGGATTACACACCTATTACCTAGCCCATCTAAAATAAGAAATAAATATATTAAAGTTTTGCGTTTCTGGATGTTAGGTACCTACTCAACAGATGATCAGAGATATGTCAATTTTACATTGAGTGTTGATTAAGAGATGCCCATAGACATGAGGAACCATAAACTCAATATTATAAGTGGCAGGCAGTTAATTCGATTAGGAAATTGTCAATTCAATTCGGGAAGTCGTCCATTTTATTTGATAATGCGATAAATTATCGTGCTGATTACAATGTAACTCTAATCTTTCAGACGTCCCTTCAGCAACAGGGACCAAGCAGGTCAAAATCTGAAGAAGAGACCGAAGATGCCAATACCACCCTTCTTCCCCCTACAACTAGCAAGGTAAGCTGCTGTTATGGTAAACAGGTAGAGAGAACTTAATAATATTAATAATAAAAACACTCACGCAGTTTGGGTACGCAGGACCAACTTTTCGAATCAATCAACTCGAGCTCTGGGCGGAGCCCGTAATTTCATTCGTCCTTTGATGTCCTAGATAGGCTCCCTATCAAATTTCGTTGTAATCTGGACCTACTACATAACTTTTAGCACAATCAGCTTGATCAGGATGATGATCATCCGACATGGTAATACGGAATCTTATGATATATCAGAAGAGTGCTCGAATTTGGTCTTTCAAATCGGAGGTCCAGCGTTATCGTTTCGGAGAGAGTAGAGGAGTAATGAGCACAACATTTTGTCCATAAATATATAAATAAATATATAAAGAAATCTGAAAATGAATGACTATTGTAATCGTGTTCTACACCCTCTGAAACGCAAAGAAAATGCATCCCCACCCCCAAGTGCCGCCGAGCCGACGGCTGTAATACCCCCTTTCCTACGAAAAGTTGGGTAAAACCAAAAACAAATCCATACTTTATCTGAGGAATAAATTAATAATGTACTTTTCGCTCCAATACAACCAAAATCAATGACGGAAAAATAGTCATTCCGCCTATGTATGCTCTTAGTTGGTTTTTGCAAAATGATCAGAAAGTTCCGGATCAACACTTAGGCTATAATTCACTCCTCCCAACCTCCATAACGTCCACCCCTTCCATAACGATTTTAAAACTTCTGATATACGATCCAAAACTAGACCGAATTCAGTTGAAAAAAAAAAAGAATAAATACAATCGGACGAGAATTGTCAAAACACCATGATTTATTAGTATTACCCTCTCCATTCACACTCTCCCTTGATGAAATTTGAAATCTCTGACGCACGCTCAAAAACTAATCGAATTCGTAATGGAACAAGATAAAAATTACGATAATCGGTCGAGATTTGTAGCTTGGGCAGCGCTTGAAAAAATCGGTAATCATCCCCTCCACCCCCTCACCACCAGTAAACTCGATATTCCCAAGGTTTGTTGCACAACTAGACTAAACTTGTGTTCGAACAAAAAATAATCTCGAAAATCCGTTGAGAATTGTGGCCTGGGCAGCGTCGATAAAATTTGTCACACACACACACAGACATACACCTATGGTTTTTTCACGGATTCGGTCTTAGAATGGTCTGAAACGGATTTGCATGCGGTTATTTCTTCTATTCTTTTTTCTTGCTTGGGTTGTCCCCCACCCCCTGGATCAATTCCAATAGGCGTCCCTCTTGTTAACGAAGCCTTGGCTATAAGACATAGCTTCAGAGGGACGTCCTAAAAACTACTTCATAACAGGTTCACCAAACAACATTAATTTTGTATCCTGAAGATCCATTCAATGTATTGCCGGCTAGAAGTATTGGGACCCTTCTCGACAACAATAGTTTCCGCATCTCGATGTCTTAGCGTTTGGGCATATCGATTTGTATGCCTCTCACTTGTCCATGCGGTGAGCATGTCAACAACCTAGGGGTTCACGGGTTATCTTGTTTTAAAAGCGCTGGAAGAATCTCAAGACACGCATTTTGCTCATTAGGAGGGCATTGGTGTCGGCAGGTTTTTCAAGTGTCCTGGAGCCTTAGTGGGTTGAGCAGAAACGATGGCAAGAGACCAGATGGCATGACTCTGTGACAGTTACCGCGAGATCCAAGGGAATGCGCTGCCATCGCTCCGTTGTTACCCCACGGGGGTCGGGCGCCTCTTCCCGTGTTTTCAAAAGGCTGCGTTTGGCGATGGATTGGTGATCCTAGAACTGGAAAACCAATCTTCTCCGAACGTAGCATATATGCTATTAGTACGAGTTGTATCTCTTATGGTACTGTCACACCCCTCTCTATCTATGAGTGGGGATTTAGGCCCCCATTGCACCTCTGGGGCGGCCTAAGTTCATCACAACTCCCATCCCCTGGAAGAACGGATCGCCACTAATATGGGATGCAACTTGTACTGACACGGTTTCCCCATCTGCGATAGCTGCTTCCACAAGAAAGGCTGGCAACACAGCTGAGGCTAACGCTGCTAACTATTTCACAAAGGTTTATTATTTTTTCAATTGAGTATGATCGTAGTTTTAGTTGGCTTGCGTACGTCATAAGGCACGTCCAGACTCCTCGGCGTGTCCTATTTCGAGTTGCCACAACCTATACTTCTATAATTATATACGCATGTTTATATTTCTCGATTTGAGCTCCTATCTATTCAAATAGTTATTGCCTTAATAAAATCATTATCTAAGTACGTACGAAAAGTTGAGAGGATATGTTATTAAATATGCGTAGGAAAAGCATTGGTATTAACACAAAAATATGACCTAGAAAAAAACATATATTCATGCCTCGAAGGAACGCCGTACCCACCTCATGGTGCCGCGGTGTATTATATGGGTATAACACGTAAAAGTAATAAATATCCATTCTCCTACACCCCTCTGCTACGCCCCTGGTCACCCCAGACACCACAAGGTGCCGCGGCGCCTCCTCTCACTCCACCCCCCGCTCACCCCCTCACCACCAACCGTGACCCCCTGCCAAGCGTGCCAGGCGTGCGTGCGTGCGTAAGTCTCACTCAAAGCCTCGAAAAAGACACTTTTTCGCCCGTTTTTGGCCCATAGCATCTATGCGAGTGAAGCGATCGGGATGGTTAAACGTTAGGACCAACTAGACCCCAAATGGAGTCTATGTGCGAAAGAACGGGTTTTTTAAGTCAATTCTTAGGCCTTTTATGGCCCGGACGGCGAACGGCGGACGGCGGGCGGACATTTCAAATTTGGATTCTACGCACCTTGAAACGTAAAGTGACAAAGTTTGAGGGGGGGTTATAAAAATTTTTTGCTACACGATCACACAGGGTTATTATTGGAAATAATAAACCAAAATCTGCACTGATAGCCGAAGGTTACAATATCATCCCATTTGCAGTAGAGACGCTGGGACATTGGACCCAAAGAGGCATGTGATTTTATTAATGAGCTGGGGAAAAAATTGAACATGTCACAGGAGAGGCAGGGTCAACCTCTTACCTGAAACTACGGGTCAGTGTGGCCATTCAAATAGGAAATGCAGCCAGTGTGATGGGAACGCTACCACCCTGTATTCAAATGCAGTAAATATTTTACCTTCTTTGATAATTCAACCATTTTGTATCACACCATCCACATCTCTCACTTGTTACTTTATGTTGTTATTGAAATGTTGAATGTTGAATAAAGTTATATTTTATAAAATCTCTAATCATAATAATATGGTAATATTATTATTACTTTAATACATTGCATTACGATCAGAATATCGGAAGAAATTAAAACAATCAGGTTAATATTTTTGTGTTTGGTTTTCAGTTGGAGCCGGATTTGACTCTGGAGGCCATCCTGAACCACATTGCTTACATGAACCGAGGGGGCGTTTCCCAGACGACAGCATCACGCAAGGTCTGAATTTAATATAATATGTATGAAAGAAACATTAATTCACTTCGCAAACCTTCTTTTAATATTTAGGCTTTAGTCTATTTCACACCACAAAATGAAATAATTATTTTGGGAAGAGAGGATTGAACATCATTGACAAAGGAGCTTGAGTTGATATTTGAACCTGGGGCCTATTTCGTAAAGCAACAAGTGACAAGTTACAAGCCCATTTTATGTACAAGTTGTAAAAAATGAGTGTGCAAGCGTTTCATAAAAGTACAAGTGTATGATGTTCAAGGTATAGTATTGTAATAGCATTCGCTGTTTTCTGAAAATTTTATAAGGGTGCTCAAGTGAAGAAGGTCTATACTAGACCGAAACCGAATTTCACAGGGGAAGAAAGGACAAGTTACAAGTTGTTTCCCCATAATTCCTTGATTTTAGGAACAAGTACAACTGTGTTAACAGTTGTAAAAAATGGTCGATTTTTAACCTACGTTCATTCACCTGTAAACTTGTTATTTTCCAGCATTGTGAGTTGACCATTTTTCGGTGTTAATATGTAGGAATCATGTTCTGCTGAAGAATACAGACAAGAAAGAAGCATTCAGCGTAGAAGACGCCAACGATTTTTTCGGTCACGAATAAACGCTTATTTCGTAGATATTTTCAAGTTTTCGAGTTTAACGAGAGATTTAGGATGTCTTCCAAGACCCTTGAATTATTCAAATGCTGTGTGACCCTGTGCAATTTTTCCTGATCGGGTATTGAGGATCTCCCTATAATTGAAGAACAAAGAGAGATAATTTCAAAGTTACACATGACTTGAACACACGAAGTTACACATTGATGAACTGATTAATCATTTCCACTGAATGAAGGAGAAAAATCCGATTATGCCAGCCATCAGAATAAGTTGAAATCAAATACACACTTTATCCACTTTGCTGTTTAATTTGTCGGTCTTTCAATCATTACAACTTGTCGTGTACGATAAACATCCTATCGTGTACTTAAAACGGTTTTTACATTATGATTCGCCGACAAAACTTCAATTTCGGCAGCCCGCTAGAAGTTGTTCATTTCGTTAGTTCCCACACGCCATTTTTTAGCGAATTTTTGAAGAAAATTAAGCTATTGCTCTCGCCTCAAAATTTGTAGAATGTGAATTTTTGAAAAACTTTTATGCAGAAATCCGTTTCAGGCTATTCTGAATCACATTCTGAAGTTTAACGCATTTTTTAATGTATGTATGTATGTATATATGTATGTATATATGTATGTATGTATGTATGTGTCATTCCAGACACGCGGATTACATCTTCGGGTTGAAATTTTCAAAAATGTAGTCAAAAATTTCAAAATGACCTGTTTTTTGCGATTTGTTGTGCGAAATAATTTTTTCAGCATACTAACATGTGGTATATTCGGAATCAGCGTAAAATTTCCTATAAGAATATGTATCAAGTTTTCAAAAATTTCAAAGTTGAAAAATCAGTCAAAAATTGTAAAAATCGATAATATTTGCATGAAACATTGTTACCCTTATGGAAGTATCCCTGTATAACCAATCCTAGAACCATGCTGTTTAAAACGTAGGTAGTAGGTGCTTAAAAAAAAAAAAAAAATGTAATCACAACTGATGAGTTTACTCTGTGCATGTGTTGATAATTTGATTCCATGTTTGTCTATCAAAATCATAAACTAAAATTTCTCAACACGATCAATAGCGACTTTTCTTTTCTGCTACACTTGTAACTTAGCTTCTACAAGTTTTAACTTTTCTTCACTTTTACTCTTTGTTTTGGTGAAACACTTGTTCTAGTTTACCGTGCATTACAAGTACCTGTACTTGTTAACTTGTACACTTGTAACTTGTTGTTTTATGAAATAGGCTCCTGGAGGATCACGTTACTGTTGTTATCATTGGGTCACATTTTTAGCTCATTTTCGCGTGTGTGGTGTGTGCGTGTGCTTATGCGTCTACACTTATGCAGATACATTTATATACCTAATGTATAATAGAATTCGTTTAATAATTATAGAAAGGTCTTCTGCAAAGAACGATATATCCAATACAGAAATAATGAACCTTTGTGTAATAATTTGTAGCGGTTTTTTCTACAATTAGTTAATTAATTGTATTATTGTTCATTCTCTCAATTTATTTGCTTTCTTCTTCTTGCAGGTTCGACTTCGGAACACCCTTCGTCTCACGGCTCTGGTTCCCATTCTTGTTCTGGCTCTCATAGCTCTAAGCTCGATTCGAGTCATCACTCCTATGGGTAAGTCCGCTAACCCTTACCAACCCCTTACTTCCCTCAATCACCAACCGAGTTTGATGAGATTTTTAAGTGTGACTCAGACATTTTGAATTTCATTTTGCACTTGTACATTTATGCTAATTCAATTGGCAAAATTATACTAAGTGATCATCGCAGCCTTCCAACGACGGTTCACGATTAACTTTATTAGGTACTATATGTTTAATGGTGCCCACAGAACACACATATACGTGACATTTTGAAGCTTTCAAAACTTCAACGATTCCCATCCAATTCCTAAGAATCTTTCAGCAAAGAGCTGTAAAATTCTTTCAGTACGCTTAGCTTCCATAATTTTTAAGCAGATTAAATTATACCCGGGACGGTGGTGGAAATTGCAACTAAATGAATCGCTTCACTTTCCAAAATGTGGTCCCAGCATTTTCTCGGAAGGGTCTCAGTGCCATTGATTTGACACGAAGGATTCGAGATTAAACCGGGATTTACCTAGAGAGGAGGTATTATAAATATGTATCCACTCCTAAAATTCCAAGTTAAAAATGGACTTTTCAGGATGCAGCAAAATTATCATCACTCTCGCATAAAACGCATACCTATAAATGCTGTCGTACTCCAAGGGAGCGCCTTACGCCCTGTAGCTGCCCTATACTTGAAATTGACGTTTCCAAACAGCTACAGTGGCTGATGCTTGCATTGACTACACTTGCTGATGGCAGATTACAATAACTATATTCGATGAACTAGAACCTCAGAAACTACAAGCTTCTTGAGATCAGTAGCTAATCCGACCAAAACATCATAAACTCCTGTTTTCTTTATTCAAATCAATATTTTCACACAACTTTTTCGTCAGTGATGTAGTTCTTAGAGCCTTTCCATTTGCAACTATGGTTATTAGAGTTAACAGGCGATCGAAAGAAAAACTGGACTCCCTAAAATTATCAGTGGGAGAGGGGTTTTAAAAAGTTGCACTCGCTTCGAAAAATTCGTCTGCAATTTCCATAATTTATTATTTTTCATGCGAAATTTGTCAAAATAATTATAGACACTGATTCCTGATAATGCGTTGAATTTGTCGTCCAACAAATTCGTAGTTATAATTAGCTTGTAGGCGCAAATGCTTCTAACATTGTTGAACTCTTCGTTTTTCTCTGAAAATTCACTTGAAACCAAGATAAATTAGGAATAAGCTGATCGGTATCGAAAACCAAAGATTACCCTCAAGTGAATAGAAAGAAAACTTGATGAAACTTCGAGGAGAGAGCAAGCTGTGTTTTCGGCCAATCGGTCAGGTGTGGACTTGATTACCACTATGAGAATTATTATTCAGCAAATGAATGAATTTCAGGAGTCCGTTTACCTAGTGTTAATTGACTTTCAAACAGCTTTAGACTGCTTGAATCACAAACACCTCTGGAATGCCTTACAACGAAAAGGAGCGCCAGTTAAATGTATTGACCTCATAAAAGCACAATATCGTTCCTTCTTTGCCAGTATCACACCGTTGCCTCTGTATAAGTCATTCCAAGTAATAGCTGGTGTCAGACAAGGCTGCATCCTCTAGCCATTGCTTTTTATTCTGGTGACAGATGAAGTCCTATGTATTGGTTTGGAACCATCAACCAGACTAAGAACCGTATGGCTCTCAATGGAAATGGAGATGATGTTGTTTGTCTCTCTCAAAGCTGACATGACAAGAACAGTAACCTTGCTGATCTACAAAGAGCCAGTGACCCAGAAAGGCTCAAGATTAACGCTAGAAAGAATAAAACGTACAAAAAAATCTCCCTCTTCCAGCTGACTCAACAGCTAAGAATGAGCAGATTGAAGAGGTCGAGGCGTTGACCTATATTGAGAGTCAAATAGCGGCTGGTGGCGGTGCGCATCTGGACATTAAAATAAAATTAGTGAAAGAAGAGAAGTGTTCGCCTCTTTGTGTCCATTATGGCGATCCACCCACCTCATTTGGAAAACCAAAAGACAGATTTTTTACACGCAGTCTAATATTAAATTCGAGCTCCTGTATTCAATAATACAGCAATAATACAATGTGATCAGCTGAGATCAATAATAAATTCCAAGTCTTTGTCAAGCGATTCTTGTGACCCATCCTTCAGGTCTGGTGGCCAGAAAATTGGATTTTCCAATCTTGAGCTGCACTGAGTGTATTCCCACAGACATCTCCGAGTGTTTGTGAGAGAAAGTGGAGATGATTAAGGCACACTTCGAAAAGATGCTCACAAAATCGCAAGGGAATCACATTGGAATCAACAACGAGCTCGGCGTCATGATCAACCCAGAGACACTAGGTGCAGAATAATTTAGGTTATGTGTCAGCTGTGTAACCATCGCTATCTTGGGAACAAATTAAGGGGAATTCTGCCAACATAACTCGGTAGAAGCTTTTCACTCATGCAATATGCACCCGTAGTTCGGCGTGACAGCAGCAATAAGTGTGTAAGTATTTGAGGAAACCTGTTGATATCTTTATTGAAGCTTTTTATTGCCTTTATTGTTTTCCTTGAGTGCAAAGCTATTACTTACCGGTGTATAAGTAATATTGAAAATCCGATATTTTATCTCACATATAAAACCGGGCATTCGGCCGTATAGCTCCTTTAAATACTGGACTGTACTGAAACTGAATACCTGGCAATCCTGATGGCTATCTATTTGGTTTCTAGGTTGGAACCTGAACTACAAGGCTTGGCTGGCGTACGAAACCGTTTGCCGGGTGCTCGAAGTGATGATCGCCTCGTCGATCGCTTCCCTGACGAAACAGCCGGTCTCCAGAAGATCTTCTGCAAGTCCCTACCACCATAGGGACTACGCCAAGCAGTCCATGTTCATGTGAACTAATGTTGATGTTCTAAAATCCACGATCAAAATATTCCATTTCAATACAAATCGCACTTAACATTTTAGAGACAGTACCTGCATACCTCTCATACCTAAGATGTGTCCTCTTCGATTTTAAGGTGATTTGAAGTGCGGGACACACTATAGGGTTCATAAAAAGTTGGATGGATGAGTTTTTACTCTACCATTTGACACCGTACCAATCATATTCAAATCAAAAACTAAACTTTTCTTAGAAAATGTCATCATAAATGGTCAATGGGTTCCCAATAATATATTTGAATATTCCTGCTGCTAACAGCAGTGTATAACTGTCTTACCATTCAAATATCCGGTCAGTAGTTCTTGCCTCCCATTTATGATCCAGAAATGTTCATGTCTATAAATATTTTTGTTCAAATATTTCTAGCTTTTTAAATATTGTTCTTTATATGATCAAGACAGTAACTACCCATCAATAAAGTACCTACCTAAGATTTTGCGCACAGTCGTGGAGTTTAAGAATGTGTTTTTCTAAGCACAGAAACTGACGTAGAAGAAGTTCGAAACAAGATTTCGCGAGCTGGATGCACGAAGGAGGCACAAAGAGGAATTGATTTATAAATGTAAGAACAAAAAGGCCGTGTCTGTGATGAATCTTCAAAGTCTGTGTGGTAACTCCGCAAAATGACATCGTGAAATGATTTTGTGGCACTTTTAAAAAATTAGTACCTGATAGTAAATCCAAAATCAACTTAAAATCAAAACAAAACCACTCCCATTTATTTGTCAAAATTATACACTATTTTCTACCATTTATAGCTCCACAGGATCTTGTCGCGTAAAACTGTAACAAAATCTAGTCAAAGTCAAGTCAACGGAACTGATAATGGACTCAAAGATTACAATTCGCCATTTTATGACAATAACCCGTAACAAAATTTTGTGAATCTTTTGTGCATTTTGGTGGTAAACAAAAACATATTCCACGCTGACGTAGGCACATTACTGTAACACATGAACGTGAATTAATATTACAGCAGTGACCATATTAAACATTTCTTGGGCCAAACATTTGGTCTGTGAGAGGATTTCTGAAAGCCTTGACCCCTATATTGGACGTCCCCAAACTGTTCTTGTAAATTGTGTTGATGTTCGTATCCCTGAAATTTACCCCTTCAAAGGTAGAATATAGCATTCCATTATTATCCTTTCACATTAGCTGGTTCAATTCTAAGGTTTCATTTCACACCGTCTAATTTTATCAATTTATGGTTCAACTGACCATAAATTCGCATTTAACTGGCGTTCGCTGCATTTATAACTCACATGCTATATGACGGTTAATTTCATGCCTCGCAATTCCTCAAATAAGCGGCAACCTTCAATATTAATACACCCGTGAATAATAAAAATCCAACCATACTTCCTCATCAACTTAAATCAATGAAGAAGGCATGATCTAATGATGATCATGAAATAATGGCAAGGAAACTACTTAAAAATCAGGGAAAATTTTTATATTTACTTGTGTTAAAACTATTTATAGATACAAGTGTCGCTGCGTAAAATATATGTGGGGTAGTAGGTACCAATATTCTTCGCTAAAAACCAATATCAATCTGATATTGTGTCGTCGGCTAATGAACAGCTGTCAGATCGCTGAATTGAAGAAAAATAAGATTATTGTTATTTTAAAGAAAAACAAAGATTGCAGACAATATTAGATGTTTCATCTTGTAAGGGAAGTCTTTCCTTAGCAGTACCTTTAGATAGGTGAGTACGTTAGGACTTGTTCGAACGAGATGTTTTCGTGGTAGGGTGGAACAATAGGTAGACCAAATTCGTAATACTACATATCCGGTGAGGGTGTGTTTGTTCAATACAAGTACTTGGTAATTCTTAATAAGACCAATAAAAAAAAATGTGAGTGAAACTTCACGTCAACTGGAGATGAATTCTGAAATTCGGTTCCTATATATAGTGGAAACTATTATTTAAGTTTTCTCATGAAAAACTAATCTAGGGAGAGAATACAGTTGGAAGTCAATAGAAATCTGGGGAAAGAGCACGGTTTCCTGCCCTTCCTTATCGGTTGTTCAATCATGTGCGCATGCGCAAACTTAGTTTCTGCCAACGTCGATTTCTTACGATCTATCGAGGGGAAATTAAGTAGGTATAGATTACAAGATGGTGCCCTTTGAGTTCTATCATGATTGGTTGAATATCAACTATTGCGCACGCACCAACACCAATATTGGCTAACACGGGCGAAACACTTAAAACTGATGGACAGATTTTGATTAAATTTTCATTGTCCTTTCAACCCCCTATCAATTCCATCACCGTCAAATAAACAATGGCGTGTGCGCATGCGCAATCGCGAATTCCCCGTAACATCGATTCCTCACAATTAAACTGATTGTCAAAAAGCACACAGTTTTTTCCGCACAATTCTGATTTTTCAGAGATATCAGAAGCCATTTTCTTGTATTCCCAATGTATTTTTTAAGCCCCTTAAAACACTAGTTTTTGTAAGTTCCCGGAAATGCAAATGGCCGCGTCAGACATAAAATTTTCAGTTACTTTGAAAATTCTCAATGATTACATAATTGAGGGAAACTGGCTTGTTAAAGTTAAATCCTTTTACTAAAATTGGAATTTCAATTTTTTTTTTTTTTTTTCGTTTATACGTGAAGTTTCACTCTTTTTTCTCGAATTTATCAGGAATTACTGTATTTTAAAATTCCGATCATTCAAAAATTCACAGTTTTTTAGAATTGTGTCAAACATACCACATTGTCATTACGACTGTAACTGAAAAGTTGTAGTTAGGTAGTTCTAAATAGGAACATGTAGAGGTAGTTTTGGATTTTCGTTCAAATTCTTGAGTCAAAATCAAAATTAATTTTTTTCACACAATTCGAGAGCACGATAACCGATTTCGTAATTTTTGATAACTCCACGGCTCCCAGCGGGCCAGTAAGTTGTATTTCTTACGTACTTAAACATAAGGAGAAACGTTTTTTGGCTAGTGTTTTATAGACAAACAATATCACGGAAACTGCGAGCTTTTCTGTCACCGTCTAACCACAAGAATTTTTTTTAAAAGAAACAATGTATAATAGTTTAAAAAGTATGGGAATAATATGCAAATTAATCAAAGTACCTAATAAAGAAAGAGGATACTTACATGCATTAAACATTAATAATAAAAGAAAGTAATAGAAATGACGTAGCTATCAACCAATAAAAAATAATGACGGCTCGATAATTCAGTTTTTAAAAAACCCAAATTTTTCAAACAATATTTTAAATTAAACTTCAATTCCTTCACGCATTCCTTTAATTCCTTTAAACGTGAATTCCTTCACGAATCATTTTTTTCGCCCAAGTCGTCCAATCCCACTCAAACTTGGTGCATAGTTGGGGGACAATTATTTAATTATTCCATGTTAATTTCAACCTGATTTCTTGATTACTAGCTCCTGCGCATTTGCGAAAGTGTACTTTGAGAACAAGGTCTAGTTTTGCTCAGATTTTGATTACATTTTCTGGGTTAGGCTCTAGATTGTACCCTACCAATTTCATTTTTCTAAAATCATTGTTCCATTCTGCGCATGCGCTAACGTAAATTACTTCAAGCATAATTTTCCCGATTTTTTAAACATCTTTACTGTGAAGCGTAAAATTGCGGGAACTTGGAACTGTAGTTTGATATTGCAGTTTTAAGATTTTGAACAGGTTTTGAGATTCAGCCATGTTTAATTGATAAAATTATAAATGCAAACAGTAAAACAATTAACAGTACAGACATGAAAACGCTTAAAATCCAACGTTTCCTCAGAAAATGAAATTTTTATTGAAAACTTGGAGCTCAAATGGACGAATTCCAACAATATTGCATTAGTATTAGGTGTGAGGATGGCATCAGGGCGTATTATTTTGTGATTCGAAATGTCTTGATTGATTTTCAAGTCGGTAAAATAAATTGCCTACTTTAAATGGATTTCGAATGAAATTATCGAGCTTTTGATCTCACTCTTCATTTCACAGTAAATATCCTCTTTCTATGAGAAATACAATAATATGATGGTTAAATTTAAATCCTATAAACGCAAAGCAAGCAACTAACTTTTTTAGTACCTACCTTCCTTCATACCCACTCATCTATACCATAGCAATTTTCAAGTCTTACTAGATTAAAATAAAAATCTCATATCAGACATAGATACGTAGATTGTACGAGTACAGAACATGAACAAACAATTCCCGGAGAACCTTATTTTTCCAAATTTTAGCTGAAAGCGGGATTGCGGTGTAAAGTGATGAAATTGAATTTCAACTATACAATACATAATTGTAAGTATTCGTAGGTAAGGTCAGACAACGGTGATAAATTTTAAAAAGTCTCCGTATTTTTAGTATAGAACTCGGAAATTTGTTTGAAAAACCGATAAATCTTTATTTAAATACGATCGGTGAAATCCAAAGGAAAAACTATAGTGGCCTAAATTGAGACCCTTAGTGATATAAATTGCATAATGAATGTTAATATGTTTAATAAACAAACCTTACACTAAGATGATGAGATATGTTATTTGGAATTTTATCCTATTATAGTAAAATAAAATATTACATTTTTTTAAAGAAATAAAACATTGTGATTTTTCTCGAAACCAAGATCTTTTTGTGACTTTTTAGTGATTAAGCGTTTTGTGGCAACAATGATCACACGTATATTTCTGGAGGTTAATTTTCTGTAATTCTGTAAGAGGTGAAGAGAGGTGTGAATAATTGTGATGTAAATAAGTAACTGTTTGGTAAATGTTTCTAAGATTTATTCGCCCTCATGTGATGAGATATATGTTTAATGTTCGATGCCTATGTTTAGTGTAACGGGAGGACCCACATTGGTGAAACGAAATTTTAGATTTATTGGGAATTTAACGATGAGTAAAATTGGTCCTAGGGGTATGGAACCTGTGAATATGGAATGAGAACTTCTAGTACCAAACTAAGGAAACAAATTAATTATATAAAATATATCACTAGCCTTTAATCACTACCCTTTGATAGGGTTATTAAATCAAAATCAATCATTAGGGTTGATCAAAATTGATGCCGATGTTTCTGGCACATCCCCGGCCGATGAATGATTTTTGAGCCAAATTTCATAGTTTGGGCCTGTAGTTTCGGAGAAAACCATCGGACGGCGGACAGACGGATTTTTTTTTAATTCTATTTATGGATCCTACGCATCTTGAAACGTAAACCCATAAATTTTGTGGTGGCAGGAGGGGGGGGGGTTGATCTAGTTTTGAAACATATGTCAGGATTTTCAAATTTCATGTTAGAAGGGGGTGAATGGAGGGGGTAATAACGATAAATCGTGATGTTTTAACAATTCTCTTCAGTTTTTTTTTCTAGTTTTGGAAAATATGCCAGGAGCTCTGAATTTCATTATGGAAGGGGTGAATGGAGGGGGTAATAGCGATAAATCGTGATATTTTGCTATATTCATCTGATTTCCGTGACAGTATTTTTATTATTTGTTCGATCCCATTCATAGAGACGTCCCAGTAATGCATGCATTACTTACCAATATATTTTTCCTTAACCCCGTACTGAAGAGTTTGCAAATGATCTATTCATCGAATCTATTTTACACAGCGTTGAATTCCTTATAAGTTCTAAAATGGTGATTATCTAAAGTAACCCTTTATTTTTGCTTAGTACATGGAGACATCTTACACATGCTTAATGATGTTTATAATGTATGCAATTACAAAGTTCATCCTCCTGGAATTTTAATGCAGTAGAAACTCGATTTACTCGTCTGTTTACTAACCTGATGATTACTGCCAAACACTTACATTTTTTAATTGTAGTGCATTTCTATAACTTCTAAACACTGCACTTCTATTATATAATTTTAATAAGAATAGATAGGTACGTACCTCCCAGAATAGCAAGACTGCTACTACATGCTTGCATGTGCTGCTATTCCCAGGTTTGGATTTGACGGGGAATATATTCTCAAAATCTTGCAAAACCGTTTCATTTACGAAAAAATTAGATGTTCATTAATATTGATAAACTTTGTAGAACAAATGCATAAATGAAGTATATCTTCCCTCCACTTTGTAAAAAGAGCTGAGGGCTTGTTGTAGTAAATCTTTTTGCTATACGTCTATTTCTTCTTCTGATGGATAAAGGTCTTCTTTATAGTTAAAGGTGTATAAATACCAGGAATAAGGTGACAAAATGAGTACACAGATATAAGGGGGTTACTTTAAGATTTTATTCAAAGATGTAAGTATTGCTCCAAAAGTGATACTATGGGATTATTTTTTTACAACCTGAGAGGAATTTACCAATAGCTGGTTTTACAGTTTATATAGAGAAAACACCGCAGGGGTTTTTATTTGGGTTAATGGATCAATCTGTTGGGATTGCAAGAGAGGATAATCAATAGGTAAGGATTCCTTCTTCCTAGGTATGGAGTCTTATGCTTCCTGATGATACTTGTACCTCGAGAATATCTATAGGGTGACGCACCTTTTAACCAGCCATGTGTTAACTGCGAAATGCTTACATGTTACAGAAAAGAACATGATGTGCTAGAGTGGAAACAAATACGTGTACAAATGCGGATCAAAAAATATGAACAAGAAGTAATTTTCCTAATTTTTTATTGCCAGATAAAATATTTAAAAAACCTTTTTCCCCTATAATCACCTACCATTATATCACAAACTCTCCAAAATTTTAGGAGCTTTTTAATGGTGAGGGAGGGAGGGAAGAGGGATGAAGCCAATGTACTCAAGTGTTTCCACTGTAGTATATCAAAACTTTGAGCTAACTATGCTTCTTTGAGCATGAAAACATGCAGAAATTACATGGAGAAATGCCCGGACTATAGTGGGGATGTTCCAAGGATCTCAAAAAAAAATGCCTTCTTATTTCCCTTGTTCGGGATGCTGTGTACGGTCTGGCATTTTTATGGAAGAAAATGACACTCCTTATGGGTTACCATTTAAAACGGAACCCAACAAGCTGAAACTTTACTGAACCCAAGCTCATCGCAGTTTATTTTCCGAGCGCCCCTATAGCTGATTTTAAGCTCAAAAGCTATTTCTGATAGATAGATTTCTTTTACCAATATAATCGAGTTTCTACTGCCGATGGATGAACAACCAAAGTTTTCTGTTACACTATTGATCTTATTGCCAACTGCCAAAAGCAGTTCAAATTTGTCATATGAATAACCCTACCTATTACTTAACACTGAACAACCTCAAATTACAAAAAAGAAACCAACAAGAACTTAGTAGCCTTTCAATCTTCAAATTTAAAACCCGTAATAGTTAGTTTTTGTAGGCTGAATCTTATTGAATACAATAATAAAAGACAAGAACTACAAAATGTTTATCAAAATTATAATTTTAAACAGTATAACACTAGACCTAGATGACCTATTTTAGCAACTCACGAAGCAGCAAGCATTGTAATTTCTATATATATGGATTTTGATGAATCAGGCTTTGTAAATTAGTTGTGCTGCTGCTCTGTTTATTACGTTTATACGAAACTCATTTCTAATCTTTTGATGGTACAGCTATAGAAGTACGTTTACCAACCACGATGTTTCGTAGTAACCTATTAGTATCATTAATTCACGGTTGTATACTGCCTAACTATGTTGCTTCTATGATGAAATTTCGCAGTTCAATTTCTTTTTTAATTGCTTGATTTGTATTCATGTTACTTATCAATCTTGGTTTCTTGTGTTCCAAAAGTCTTTCACGCGTTCTAACGCAGAATAACTCTCGTCGCCTCATGATTTGAGTTTTCGTACGTCTTAAAGATTAAAAAGGTTGTCACGTACCGTTTATATCAACATGCCATCTCGCGTGGCCAAGCCGAAATTCTGTCTATATTTTATATTGAATAAAATTATCATTTGACGGTTGTCACGAAATTTTTAAAAATAACATGAAAATGTTGAAACACATCAACTGATAGAGCTACTATGATTAAAACTAGGTTTAAAGATGTTCTATGTTTCTTGTTACAGTTTAGTGGATGTTGTCATATTAAAATCGTTGGATGTTATACTGTTGTATATCAGTGTGATGTTGAATGTTTCAAATAAAAAAAACTATATATATGTATATTGAAACCGAATTTTATTTAACTTTTAAATAAAAACCTCTTTTGTATCTTAAGCCTGAACAGGGCAATGAGCATTACCCACGTATTCATTTTATATTTTTAAATGATAACAGATTCAATTTTTAAAAAATTTGACACCATCCGCACTTTCCCCTACATGAGTATTTTCCTTTCTGATTTTTCAAAATTTGCTGCAGTGATGACGTCACACTGGGCAGGGTGACGGCTGGGGTGATTTGACGTAACCAATGTGCGAAACTTTGAAAAATGAAGGAAAAGAATCTAGGTAGGTACTTACATACTCAGCGTAGGAGAGTGAGATTGGCGCCAAAACTCTTAGGATGGTATCTTCTTTGATTTAAAAATATTGAAGTATCTTTTTGCCAGCTCCGTCCTTTCTGCCCTAAATCATACTTTTTTTGGTTTATTATTTCCAATAATAAGCCTATGTGATCGTGTAGCAAAAAAATTGTATAACCCCCCCTCAAACTTTGTCACTTTACGTTTCAAGGTGCGTAGAATCCAAATTTGAAATGTCCGTCCGCCGTCCGCCGTCCGCCGTTCGCCGTTCGCCGTTCGCCGTTCGCCGTCCGGGCCATAAAAGGCCTAAGAATTGACTTAAAAAACCCGTTCTTTCGCGCATAGACTCCATTTGGGGTCTAGTTGGTCCTAACGTTTAACCATCCCGATCGCTTTACTCGCATAGATGCTATGGGCCAAAAACGGGCCAAAAAGTGTGTTTTTCTACGCGCGCACGCCTGGCACGCTTGGCAGGGGGTCGCGGTGGGTGGAGAGGGGGGGGGGGTGAGCGGGCGGTGGAGTGAGAGGAGGCGCCGGCGCCGCGGCACCTTGTGGTGGGTACGGCGGGCGCCGGCGTTCCTTCGAGGCATGAATATATGTTTTTTCAAGGTCATATTTGTGTGTTAATACCAAAGCTCTTCCTACGCATATTAAATGACATATCCTCTCGACTTTTCGTACGTGCTTAGATAATGATATTATTAAGGCAATAACTATTTGAATAGATTGGAGCTCAAATCGAGAAATATGAACATGCGTATACAATTATAGAAGTATAGGTTGTGGCAACTCGAAATAGGATACGCCGAGGAGTCTGGACGGGCCTTATGACGTACGCTAGCCAACTAAAACTATGATCATACCCAATTGAAAAAATAATAAACCTTTGTGAAATAATTTGCAGCGTTTTTCAAATAGGGCACGCGCACCAGCCGTCTTACTTGAAAATCGAACAGATTTCAGACCAAATCGTGCGCCCGGTAAGCACTGTAAATTTTTGGTTTCAAATCCACTAAAGTGTAGTATTAAATGTCCAAATATTCATCCGCTCCTTTGTTTCGACATAGTATTTTGCGTTTGTTGCATATATATTCATATTGTGTACGCTCCAACTTGTACCCAATTAGAAGTGAGTTTCGCGGCAAAAACACAAAAGAGAGATATTGCGGGATATGTTAGACGAGGTAGGTAGTATCTACCACCGCAAATCGCATTATTTAATACAACATAGTAGTTTTACCTGCAATGTTTGGCTTCAAGATATCTAGGATGAAAGAGGAAGCTTAGAGGACTTGAGTGTGGTCAGATACTTGCTGCTAATTTAGGAGAAAAAAACCGCATTGGAATAGGTCATAGCGTTGAGTTTGATTGTGTTCTGGACACACACACCCTGGCAAATATTAGCTAAAGTATACGAATGAAGTTTATTGCACGTTTCGATTGAATTTCATCAGCATGAATACGTTTTATAAAGTTGAAATTAACATGAAGAGACCGAAAACTCAAGAGGGCTAATTTACACGATGCAATGGCTGAATCAAACGCGTTTATTCCAGCACTAATGAGTTAGATGTGAACGAGTGTGTAATTTGAGGGCCAAACCACTTTTCAATCATTAACTCTCTCTAGCCGAACACTTCACTTGACGTGCGTAACTGACGTTAGTTTCAACCGTTCCTGTAGTTTATTGACGTAAAACGGGGGGGTAAAATGTGAGGAAAATTTTTTTTTGCCATCGTTAACCAGTAATACTTAGCCATTGCATTCTCTTTAATGGGGAAGGGCACAACGGATATGATGTTTGTGGTATGTAGGGACTTCGGGAATGGTTTTGTACTCTCCTACCCGGAGCTCTGAACCATACGCAACTACACCTGCACGTTTCTCAACGTGTAGTCGGCGAAGTGAGCGGTTGTTCAAAGCTATGCAGCGTCGTATTATTTAATTAGCTAATAACGAACCTCCTGTGACCACTTGCTGGGTTCGAAACGTGTATTGCGGCTTAGAGACTGGTTCCATCGTAGGCGCCGATATCGTGGGGAATGGACGGTCTGCAAAGGGTCGTCAACGTTCCAGCACGGATCCGAGAGCCTTTCCGGCTCGCTTTGCTGACCACAAGTGCCCAAGCCGCCTGCCCTTAATAGGTCTCCGCAATCAGTCTGGGAGATCTTTGCTAATTTTCCCTTTGATTTCCCCTTTCTCTCTTCTCTAACAGGGAAACACCAGGGGATGAACTCGTCTGTGGATCGTGGCAAATTATACCTACAACTCCGTATGTAGTCACTATGTAATATGGTATTAAATCTAAAGGGTTATTTCCGCTAGTAGTAATAGTAAAATTATCATTTACGTTCCTTTCGGAGAAATCCGTCGTCACTAGCACTCAGTTGATGTGGTAGGTAAATAGCTACACAACATTGTGAACAGACTGTGAACAGACTCATGATAACCCTTCCGCACACCTGGGCGGTTAAAATTGGTCCTTTTAGGTACTGAATCCTTCTAATTTAGAGCATCTAACGATTTTGATAGTTGGATTATATTGGAACTACTTTCATAATGACGTGTAAACAGTGGCTGTGCTAGGTACCTAGTTACCTGTCTACCATTGTGAACAGACTCGTGAACACCAGTCCTTTCCTTTTCTGCACCACTAGGTGGTTTAAATTTGTCTTTTTTGGTACTCAACCCTACTAAATTGGTGCATCTCACAATTTTGATAATTCGATTATGTTGGAATCACTTTTATATTGACGAGTAAGCAGTGTATGTGGTAGATAGGTCATTTCACTCCATTTAAGGTTTTTCAGGGTCATTCAAATCCGTTCATGTTCATTCAAGTTTAATCAAGATTATTCAAGGTTATTCAACGCTATTCAATGTTATTCACCTCCTCCTACGCAGTCTATCTTGAAGGTAGATGCCTACCTACCATTGTGAACAGACCAGTCTACCTATTCATGAAAACCAGTCCTTCATTCCCCTTATGCACCCCAGGGTGGTTAAAATTGGTCCTTTTAGGTACTGGACCATTCTAAATTAGTGTATAAAAGTATTTTGATAGTTGGATTGTGTTGGAATTACTTTTATAATGACGAGTAAGCAGTTGATGTTGTAGATAGGTACCTACCTACCATTGTGAACATACTCATGAAAACCAGTCCTTCATTACCCTTTCGAACCACAGGGTGGTTGAAATCGTTCCTTTAACCCTGGAATGCCCCGGCTAAATTTCCAACACTTCACTCCCCGGTGGGGTGTGTCAAACCCCAACTTTGATAAATGTTAGAAAATTCAAAAATAACTTACACTTAATCAAATTGTATTTTTATTCTGTTATCAAGAGAGTAAAGAAACATGAAGTAGGTGCCTAAACCCATGACGAGAAAAGTAATAGTAAGGCAGACCTCACGCTCTGAAGAAAAAAATAATAGCAGAAAGGTACCTAATTGTAACAAAATTTCAATATAAAATTAGCACATTTTCATTTAAAAACAAAAATAAATAAATAAATAAAATCTACCAAACAATTTTCTGAGTTTACTTTGATACCACTTACAAAACTAGAATGAAAAGGTAACATAAAATTGGCACTAAGCAATAGGATCAACACTCTCAACACTTTGAAGATCTATATGATGTTCACAGAAGGAACATCGAACAAGTTTCTCCAAAACTGTAACTTTTGACGCTTCTTCATTGGAGGCAACTTCTTGTAACTCGACATTATCTTCCGTGTTTGAATTTTCTCCGCCAAAATATACATCTTCTTCCTCCAACATGGATCTAATGTCTTCTCCGAAAACTTGGGTTTTTCAGTCATTTCTAACGATGAGCCAATAACGAAACTGTGGGAACGCCCACAAAAATAACACTTGCTATAGAGAAAATCACTAGCGGTTAACTCCCCAGTGGGGTTTGTCAAACCCCAGGATCAAGAAAGTACTACAATACACTGAAGTCTTGAACGTACTAAACTGGAAAAAGGAAGGGGCCTTTAGGGAAGAAGTGGGGGGTGATATGGAAGGGGGCGAGAAAAGCCAGACATGCAGGATTCAATATGATAAACTGACTTTAAATCGCGATTGGGGTTTGACAAACCCCACGGGGCATTCCAGGGTTAAGGTAGTTGCCCCTTTTAATACAGTTTATCTAACGATTTTGATAGTACACGCACATTTGGGGATTGGGTTTTGGGAGCACGTACTGGGAGCGAGCGCTTTCAATGCAAAGACATCATCATGACGCCGTCGAAACTCCTGTTTCGAAAGTACTGTTTCTACGGCCTGATGATGATGATGTCTTTGCATCGAAAGCTCTCGCCCCCGGTACTCGACTTGCTAGTGACAACGGATTTCTCCGAGAAGTACGTAAATGATAATTTCATTATGTAGTATGAGTCGGCAATGAGCTGTTTGGAGTCAAATCGTCTAGGTTGCCAAAAAAATGCAACTCTAGAAGTAACTGAGTAAAACAATGGTGCATTCAGATCGATTCGAACGAATAAAACCTAATTCAGCTTAATGATTAACAAACTAATTATTCATTACATAAATAAATTGAAATTTAGAATTCTTGGCTAGAGTTACCGAAAACTTCTGCAGATCTACAGATGTTCATTAAAATCTACGATTATCAGTTTTTTAGAGTCTCATTACTGTATCCGAGTCTACAAAAGAAGAGATTGCTTTTTTTCATTTGAGAAACAAACAAAGATTTTTTATAACATAAGACTAGGATATGACGATGTAATTACCACCGTATGAGTCTAGTTACGTGTTTCTTTATTTGGATAGTTCAAATTATAACGAGAGTTTTCAAAAAAGGCCTTTTTGTCCTTAAATTGGTTTAATTAAAACAATCTACAGCTTTACAGCTAATATCTACAGCTTCATCTCATTTAAATCAAATTTTCAGGGATTTTATGGTTCATCTTCTAAAATTAGATTGTCCCTTGTCTTTTAATTGAAGTTTGTGGAAAATCTCTCCCACGAAGCTTGATCATACTCTGTTGATACTTGGAAGCACTACATTTTCTCGAAGAAAAAGGTAAACTCTAAGTAGACTTTTGCTAAATTACATACGTTCACAGGAACGAAAATTATATCTCATTCCTACCTTCTTCACTTCAATTCATTTTCGGAAGGATCAGAATGCCCTAAAAATGTGGATTACAGTGTTTATGAATTTCTGGTTGGGTTGCAGTACAACGACCGATTATTACCTACTGTTGGGTAACGAATAGTGGTGTTTACCGATGCCAGATTAACTGGTAGTTGGGAATCGGTAGTTTGTAAGAATGGATACTCTAATTGTGTGTTATTTGGTTAACTGCCGTGGGTTTCTTCAATAAACCTCTCAGTTCTTCCTGCTTATGTTAACGTCAATGTGTAGGAATCCGTTTTCCTCTCATACTTAACCCAACGTCGACCACGTGGGGTCCAGGTGGACCCCATGCGCACCTTTCCCCCCCCCCCCTTATAGCCACTTTGCCCCCCACTGCCTGCTCCTCGCGTAGCTTCCTACTCAGTACTGCTCCAGAGGTTGGCGAAGTAGCAATGGTCCTCCAGGACAGTGTACCTTTTGAATTCATTTCTGTTTGATGAAAATCGTTGTTGGGGTATGAGTAGACCCCACGTGGACTTCCGCGAAAAAAAATTTTCGGCACATTCACTCACATGTTTTGTCTTAATTTTCAATCGTTTGAGCATACATACGTAGTGGTTACTTAGTTCTCCTGTTTGCACCTCGGAAAAAACTGGGAATGTGAATCAGTCGTTTTTTGTCCATACTAGTAGACAGTGAAGTGGAGGACGAAATCTTGCAAAACGATGACTTAGTGGCCGACGAGTTCTTTGTTGTGAAAACATGAAAAAGACCAATCGCAATGTGACTGCAAACAATTGGTTCACATCATACGTATTAGCGGAGGTGCTTACTGAATGTAAATTCACTTTCGTAGGCACCATGCAAAAAGGCAATATGAAAAGGCAATTTTCGAAGAAGTTCTGTGTTGGCTGAACTTCCGTATTTTATTGAAAAACAATGGGCCTTCTTAGAGTTTATATGCCTGAAAAGTTGACTAAAGTTTGTATTTCGTTCTGATATAAATAAAAAACTTGAACGTTTTGCTTTTTATTCCTTTCTCCTGCGTTTTTGGTTTACTTAGATGAGGAAATTCTTTGGCCCATGTAATTTCGGAGCTACAAGCTGCAACTTTGGTACCATAGACACGATATTAGGAGACTATCCTCGTAGACACCTCAGAATTGATGGCATGATGTTTTGACGCTAGTCCCATGCAACAATAGGGCGGCACAGCCAGAAATGTGAGTGGGGTCCTGGTGGACCCCACGAGGGAGACTATTATTCTAGCTCCCACGTGGTCGACGCAGGGTTAAGCTCCTTATGAACTTGAGTGGGCAATTTGTACCCAGGGGCGGATCTATGGGGACAAAGGGGCAGCGCCCCTCCCAGAGAACCTGGCCCTACACTAGATTTAAAAAAAACCACTGTACACTAAATAAAATAGACAAACTTTCCACTTCAGACTAGGTGGAATAAAAGAGTTTCCTAAGATCCCCTGTTTTTTTCTGCTTTATGATCTCGTTCGCAATTCTTGAGGCACTTAGTAGCGACGGAAGGAGAAACTACTTATCCAAATATATGTATGCTAACCTTGTATTGGGGGTTCCTTCAAGGTATAATGCTACTAAATTGTAATTTGTCTATATTGGCTGCACGTAAAAGAAGACGAAGAAGGATTGATCTTCTTGTTTGGTCTTTTTTAATTCATTTATTTATTTATTTTAATTTTTTGTTTTTTCCTGAGTTCTTATGTCCGTGATCTATGATATTTTCTATACTTTTATAAAAATTCAAAGACTTTTCACTGTTACTAAAATTACAGTTTTTCTGCAACTGCTTTTGGTTTATTATTTCCAATAATAAGCCTATGTGATCGTATAGCAAACAATTTTTATAACCCCCCCTCAAACTTTGTCACTTTACGTTTCAAGGTGCGTAGAATCCAAATTTGAAATGTCCGTCCGCCATTCGCCGTCTGCCGTTCGCCGTCCGGGCCATAAAAGGCCTAAGAATTTACTTAAAAAACCCGTTCTTTCGCACATAGACTCCATTTGGGGTCTAGTTGGTCTTAACGTTTAACCATCCCGATCGCTTTACTCGCATAGATGCTATGGGCCAAAAACGGGCGAAAAAGTGTAGGAGGGGTGTAGGAGAATTATTTATTACTTTTACGTGTTATACCCATATAATACACCATGACACCATGAGGTGGGTATAGCGTTCCTTCGAGGCATGAATATATGTTTTTTTCTAGGTGATATTTGTGTGTTAATACCAATGCTTTTCCTACGCATATTTAATAACATATCCTCTCGACTTTTCGTACGTACTTAGATAATTAAGGCAATAACTATTTGAATAGATAGGAGCTCAAATCGAGAAATATAAACATGCGTATATAATTATAGAAGTATAGGTTGTGGCAACTCGAAATAGGACACGCCGAGGAGTCTGGACGGGCTTTATGACGTGCGCAAGCCAACTAAAACTACGATCATACTCAATTGAAAAAATAATAAACCTTTGTGGAATAATTTGCAGCGTTCTTCTATAGGGTGGAATCGTCATTAAAGTGAAGATATGGTTGTAGTTATTTTCGGACACAATAGTAAATGCTGCTCGTCCACAACCACCTGATCATTTAGGGGACATATCAGGGATCACTCCACTTTCATGCAAATGGGCCTATAAATAGTCATGTCCAGTAGCCAGGTGGAAGTTGGTCACCGCTTCCTTCCTCAGCAGTTTCCCATATCTCACCTACAGCTGCTGTGGCTTTGCTGTCTTTCTCTCATCGATTTTTTTAATGGTCATGAGCGAATGAAAGAATGTAGCTTGACCTCCCGGAAGTGGCAGCTTGCTTCCTAACTTTGCTTGCCAGTCTGCTTTCTCAGGATCTTTCTTTCTCTCCTAGGATGCCGCAGGGGATTGGTAACCACTATTCAGCGATTGCCCAGCCCGCTTCTATTAATTTGCTGACTACTTTTTAAGTTGCTCTTACAATCTTATTATCAGCAGGTGAAGTACTCAGGTACATTTGATTGGAACTGATAACTGCCTTCCGTAATAACTTATTCTCTTATCAGAGAATCCGCCACCGCAGCCGTTCTCCGTGTACCCCAGGCGAGGTGGGGTGGGGGACAAAGCGGTAGGCGCAGAGACCTTTTCTAGAGCCGGGCAAGTGACCATTCCAGCCCTAGGGCCAACAATGGTATCGCGGGGGGAAGAGAGCCAGGCTTTGCACAGGCACGGTATGCCAAGTTTGGTCATACTATAAACGAGGTGCTACGTTTATAACTATATACTATGTAACATATTCTAAGTAGGTTAAAAATAATTCAATCGCCATACTCAGAAAGTAGGTAGGTTCAAGATAATAGTTCCAGAGCATTTCCTAATGCCAAATACACTAGGTATACTCATTCCATAGAGCCTGCTCATATTTTTATTCACACTTCTGGGTTTTTATCCTGGAAAGTGAGTATTTCTCATAGATTCCTAGTCAACTGTACCTGACTACTCCATCTGCTAATAATAAGCTTGTAAGAGCAACCAAAAAATAGTCAGCGAATTAACTATTATTTCACTAACTTCCGTTTTGAATTGAGGCGGGCTGGGAAATCGCTGAATAGAGGTTACCAAGCCGTTGCGGCATCTTAGGAAGAAAGAAAGATCCAGCGAAAGCGGCCTGGCAAGCAATGTTAGGAAGCGGCTTTCACTCGCTCATGACCAATAAAAAAAATCCATGAGAGAAAGACAGCAAAGCCACAGCGGCTGAAGGTGAGAAATGGGAAACTGCTGAAATGGCTGAGGAAGGAAGCGGTGACCAACTTCCGCCTGGTTCCGGCTGGACATGACTATTTACAGGCTCATTTGCACAAAAGTGGAGTTATGCCATCCCTGATATGTCCCCTATGTGATCTACAGGTGGTTGTGAACGAGCAGCATTTACTTTGCTATGACTCTCAGGATGGATATAACATGGTTACCTACCCATACTTCTACATCTAATGATACATATGTCAGAATGCAGATACATACCAAAAAATGGCATGCAGAGAGGTGGACCCCAAGCATAGAAATAGAACCTACCTAAGCTCTTGAAGAGGCCGTTGAAGGCGAAAGCACTCGAGCAAACAATAAAAACTAATCCACCAAGGTTCATTGCTCCCTCCTCCACAACCTCATTAGATCATAAACATGAAAACACCAAACCAACCAATGGTAAATAAAAAGAGAAAGTAATGGAAACACACCATATGTTCATAATTTATATTTTATTATACAAAAAACTTGTCATTTTGTTGCTTACATTTCATCGTGATTATATCATTCAACAATGTAAAAACTGATAACAAAAATCACCTCGACTAGAGGAGTAAAAACGGAAAAAAGTTTCCAAATACTTACATACAATAAAAATGGAATACGATTGAATTTCCGTAAAAATAAAAGCTATATAATAAAATAAATTGTACGAATACGTTGTACTTTCAAGTCTAAATAGGGAACAAGGAATTGCAATAAACATTGAACTGATGAAAAAAATACCCAAACATAATTATGTAGTACTAAACAAACATTGAATAATTAGGTAGGCGTCAAATTTCTTTTATAAGAAAAGCTTAATGATCATATCGAGTAATATCATTTTGATTAGGACGAAATTTCAATAAAATGCCATACAAATTATAACAATAATTCTCCTTGGAACAAAAAAGAATATTCTCTCACTTTTGTGTCAAACATTAACAGCACGATAGGATTTCCGTGCCTTAAAGCTTATAAATTATAGGTAATAAGTACCTACACGTACAATAGGAAATATTCATAATTTTTTGAAAAAGTTATGTTGTGTCATATTGCTGGGGAATATCTTATTCGAACAAAATCGTATTTATGTTGAAATATTGAGTAATATACAATTAAATTCATAACCAACGTAGCAGCGTATAAAATAAATAATTTAATAGTATTGCAATGGACGTTAAAATAGAACAGAAACACAAGTTAATATACTGAAATAAGTCGGCTCGTTACGATTTGAGCTACAATAATAGGTAACTTTCTGATGGTATATGTATTTCCAAGCTCGTAGATGTGATGCTGTGTGGAGGGAAATTGGTAGTCATTGCACCAAAATTTAATTAATGGTTTGAAGGTAACACGTTTGATTGGTTCATTGGAAAAATTTACATAATATACATTTTAAAATTTTTTTCTTAATATTAGGTACCAATGAAGTTGGAAAGGAATGTGGCTTTTACGACTAATTACGTACTACATAAACCTACTTAAAACGCCAAACAATGGCCAGAATAATACTGTTATTTTCTAACAGTACGTGAGGGATTTGCCGATATTAAACGAATCATTCAAACTCATCGATGAAATTCTGAATTGATGCTGTTAAGTTGGCTTATTTATCATGATCTCTTATATTTGTTGCTAGTTTAGGTAGGGACTTGGTATGAATATTCTTGCATACAGTCATTGCAGGAATACTAAGGTACATACTTATTAATAATTAGTACCTATATGTTGAGGTGATTATTTCGATATATAAAATGAAAAGAGAAAAAGTGATTTCGTTTTGGACACAATATGTGGTTTTGGTTTCTGCAAGGATTTGGTGTCCCGAAATATTTATTGTATTGGTTGGTTAATTCACTTCTCTTTAATCATTAACCTTAGGTACGCCAAATCTGAGAACCATATTTCATTTCCAGAAAACTAGTGAAAGACTGGTGAAATTCTGTCACGCAATCAATCTGAAATCAGCAGCTTAAACCCGTACAAGCTGAGTCCTTAGAGTTGTCACATCAAGTACAGTCTCATGTTCGGGTACAATTAGAGACCGCGATTGTTCGGATGGCTCAGCAGTGTCTGGTGGAGTCTGGACTTCTGTCAGATCCCTGTATAAGATCAGCAAATACAGATAGAGCTTCGCAGATGGAGTTCTCGCGTTTTCTCCCACAGATGGCACTAGTATCGGTACAAGGTAGGCTGATGGGAGGAGGGCCTTGGGTCATCCTTCCTCACAGTCGTCCAGGAAGAGAGCGGTGGAGCGGGAAGCAACGTCGGCGAAATCTCTATGGCCAGGTGTGCACAATTTGGAAGAGACGTCAATCCCTCGTTTGCTGTAATGATATAAGTGCAGCATTACAAGATTTTAACGGTATACTGTAAGGATGTAGGTATATATAAAGAAAGTAAGTGTGTGTGATGGATGTGAATAGTTCTCCCTCCCCATTTCTTGAAACTGCTGCCCCAGAGGTCATACCTGGAACATTTCAGCAATCGCATTATCGCTTGGAAGGGGTATCAACTCCAATCCATCGCCTCTGCCTCACGTGGCAGGAGGAAAATAATGTTGGACAATGTTGGGTGGCGCTCCACCATAAAAGTATAACGCTTTTCCAAGTCAAAATTGAAATTTTCCAGACCGAATTTTGAATTTTTCGCACCACATTCAGAATAGGGTGACTACAGGCAAGTGCGCTCTTCACTTATTTCTCCAGGCAGGTTACTCCAATATTCTTTCTAACCATTTATTTTAGTTGTTGATCATGTGTTTATTGACCACTGATAAAATTTTGAACTCTTTCGTAACTGTGTGAATGAAATTATGACTCTTGTTTGAAACCTGGTCCATGAAACTGAGTATTATGCTGAAGGTATGTCCCGTAACATTGGTTTTATGCACTATTTTTCCACCTTACTCATCAATTTTTTCGTATACAACCAGTCTAGTATCAGTCAAGGATTAATTGGTTTGATCCTACAATTACAATTTTGAATTTACTTGTTAGACTCATTGAGCCAAATCTACAACACCCTCCAAGCATCATGAAATGACAACCATACTCCTCTTTTATGGAAAATTCCGAAGATGGAAAATACATTTTCGGAAAATTAGGGCAAAAATCATCTTTTATTTCACGACCGATTCTCAAGATCCACAATAACGTAAATAAATGTTTGCTTTCAACAATTTTATGGCAGCTTTAAAGGTGGCTTTCTGCCCTATTGCTAAAGATGAGACTTTTGTAAATTTATCGCCATACCAGTTTCAGAATGATTTTGTCTTTCACCTATAACCAGATTCCAGTATCGAGTTATCTCTGTTGATGTTAATTTATGCCCTTTACTTGAGAAGAGATAGGTTATTAAACAGCAGGCATGATAACTTGAGGGACAGATTTGCCTAGCAGGCTTGACATAGAAATGAATCACTACATAACCAATCAAGAGAGAAACAGACAAGAAATTAAGACCTAGGGCGTTTGGGACTGTAAGAGAAAGGCATTTTTTGATATCCCCATTGGTATGCATGTACTCTGCATGTAAGACTGGAGAAAACTACATGTAGCAGCTACTCTCTTAAACTATTTAAAGTATGATATTATCATCATCAATTTTGTAAAAAATGTGCTAAAAACACCAATTTTCAAATTATTAATTACAGGAAAAAAGAAAGAAAAAATCAATAGTACTCAGGAATGATGAACAAGTATAAAAAGTCCCCCACAACAGTTTTTTTAAATAATCATTTTTCATTTACCTACGCAGAAGTACCTATAAAATATATGCAATCACATCCAGGTTGGTCCTTACCATTATTAGAGCAGGCTATGATAGGTAGGTACCTAACATAGAAGTATACAGCAAGCATAGGTGAAGCACGAAAATGTGAACTATCCACAAATCGATTAACACTAATTTCAAACCACAATTTTATAAATATCTGATAAAGTTTGCTCCTCTCTTCACTTACGATCTTGCATTGATTTTGCTTTTGGTGACTTTGATGTCCTTTATGTACAGGTGATCGTTGCACCAAAGGAAGCAGATGCTTCTTGGCTGCAAAACATTCATATCGTACTCCCAGTAGAATTCAATTCTCTTCACTGGTCCAATATCTTCCGTATGTGTGACAACAAAACTTCTCGATGTCCCATGTTCAAGTTTCTCGTATCCACTGAAAACCATACCGACAATAGCGTTCCCGTGTTGGAAAATTGATTCATTAATCAAAGGTTCATAAATATTGGAAGATATCACAATTCACCTACAATAGTTACCGACAGTTAAGTCGGTATATTTAATGAGAATTATCTAGGTATCTGCAGGGCTTCCCAGATAAGGAATAGCCCCCCCCCCCCCTTAACTTCCTTATTAAATGTTTCAGAAGGAAAATTCATATGGTAACTCCCCTATTTTTTCCATAGATCTCAAATACCTACGTCATTTTTTCGCACGTGCACATGCACCAACTTTTTTTTTTTTTTTTTTTTTTTTTTTTTTTTTTTTTTTTATCACGAAGAAATTACCCATTACTTGATATTTTCAGTGAGCACAAATGGGAGCCTCCTGTACACCAGCGACTTATCAGAAGTTGAACATAACACTACAGCAACATTTGCAGACGACACCGTTGTCCTGGCTGTTGGTGACAGCAATAATGAATCAATATCAAAACTCAATAAGTCCATCTCCAAAATCAGTCTTTGGACAGTAAAATGAAGGATCAAGTAGAATGAGACCAAGTCGGTGCACTTTGATTTTACTACTACATCCCTACTTTCCTCACCAACATGGCAGTTCCCTACGCGAATGAAGCCAAATGCCTGGGCATGACGCTAACACCAAGCTCAGGTGGAAGGAACATGTCAAAACGAAGAGGACTGAGCTCGCATTGAAACTTAAAAGAATGTATTGGCTAATCAGCCGACGTTCCACCATGACCATAGGTAACAAGCTGCTTCTTTACAATCAAGTACTCAAGCCAGTTTGGATGTATGGAGCGCAGTTGTGTGGCTGCACAGCTCCGACCAATAGGCAGATCATTCAACGTTTCCAGAACTCTGTACTACGATGTATCACTGATGCGCCATGGTACTTCCGAAATGAGGCACTCCACCGTGAACTTCAAGTTGATAGTGTGGATGATGTGATCAAAAAGCGAGCAACGGCTCATCTTGCCCTACTAAAAGATCATGTGAATGAGGAAGCTGTAAAGCACCTAGAAGTGCAAGATCTAACTCGACGCCTTAAGAGTTTGAAACCGCATGAGCTTGTGTAGGAAGTGAATGTGATATGTTCGAGAGACAAAGGACAAAGTTATGCATCTTAGGTCCTGAATAGTGTATTGTAGTAATATAAGTCAGATTTACCTATATTGTTAATGATATTACTCCGTACAATTAAAGCTTTAAAAAAATGGGCGCAATTTCGCTCTAGAAGTTTCTATAGTTTGAAGATGATGGGTTGAAGATATTCCATTGCCACATGATTGTGATAGGTACATGATTTTGGGGTATTTTTTCATGCTGTATCACGTAATAGTGTTCATGTATTGAAATTTGGAAACTCAGGGGGGAAAATATACTTTTATAGGTATTAAAATTTACTAAAATGTCGTATTGTGCGATGTGGAGATGAATGAAAAAAAAAAAGTGCAATTGTACCCGATTTTTATTTTTTTATTTTTTTCCCGAGTTGGTATTGCAAATATCAATAAATTAATGTACGTACATCATTACGTGATTAATACACCAAAATCGTGTGGTAATTGCACAATTTAGGTAGGTATTTCACAATTTCGAGCGAAGTTAGACCCATTTTAGCGCACTTCAAAAATCAAGGGATGGGTTACGTATTTGTGAACTTCCACGTAGAATTCGAATCTAACATGAAAAATTGGGGTTACCATTCAAAATAACAAAGTTAGTTTGTTTGCGTACGTATGCAAAATGTCATATTTAATTTCTATGGAAAAAATGAGGGGGTTACCATTTGAATTGTTCTCATTTATTTTTTATTTCTCATTCATTAAGGGTGTTAAGGGGGTAGAAGGTGTCTTAGTTATCTGGGACACCCTTCATAGCTTTAGGTTTGAAGTAGCAAATTTCTAAATGGTGCGGTATTAATAATTTCTTCCGAATGATAGTCAGGTACTATAGGTAGAAACCTTAATTCAAATCACGGTAATTGTGCACTATTGGGTGGTGGCTAACTCCGATTTTCTTAAAAATTGGATAAGTTGCCCTCCTAGCTGTCCCATAAACTTTTCTGAAAGAAATGGTGTCTCACTCACTTTGGAAAGGATTTACGGTGATTGGATACTTGGGGGAATCAGACGAGTTGGTAACAAATGTTTCATTGTACCTGTTGCTAAACGCGGACGAGACCCTTTGATCCCTATTATCCAACTGCACGTACTTCCCGGGACAACAATAATTATCAGCGGTTGTTGACGCACATACAACTGTTTGAATTTCGATGGGGACATTCATTTCACTATCAACCATTCATATAATTTCGTGGATCCTGACACGGGTGCTCACACTAACAGCATAGAACGTTGTAGAGAGAAGTCAGATCTAACGTCCCGCAAATGGTAAACCCAAACACCAATAGGTGTGTTCCAACCACCGCGAATTCATGAACTTTTCGGAACTGGTTCGGCGCCGAACCGTATGCGCACGTGAATCGTGTTCCAACCGTTTTCAGTTCAGGAACTCAACACTCGCTACGGTGTTCCCACCGCATCGGGTTCATGAACTGAGTTCAGTGAGTTCATGAACTTTTCAGACCTGCTCGGGGATAGGGTTGAGAACTCGAACTGAAGGAAACCTTTCGTAACCTTCCAAAAATCTCATTTCACTGCGAACCTTCACGCTAAAATTGTTCTTGTTCCTAACTTGTTCCTCACTTCTTTGTTCATTCATTCTTTCTTCATTCGTTCTCAATTCATTCTTCATTTATTGTTCCTCACTTGCCTTGCAAGTCATGAATCTCAATAAAATAGCAGGGGGATTCTTTCTAGAAGAATCGGATTCGAATTCGGAAGTTATACTTCAATAGCAGATTGGGAGTGGGTCCTTACTTCCGATGAGGAGGAGGACTTAGATCAACAAGAATTTGAGGCGAATAGAGTTGTGCCTAAGAACATAGGCTTCTTTGAAAATGTTCTCCGACTCTACGACGGTGACCGGTTCATAGAACATTTTTTATTTTAATTATTAGAGCAAGAGGTCTCATAAATAACCGAGATGAGATTTTCACGTTACTAAAGACGACGCTAGCGCTAGTTAGTGCATTGACTGTCATGTGAACTACAGTGTTCCCACCGACGGGCTCTTGAACCTAAAAGTTTCATGAACTCATGGAACCCGTCTGAGTTCATGAACTCACGAGTTCATGAACTCAGAGGGGTGGTTGGAACACACCTCTTGTTTATATTAGCTGTGTTCCAAGCGCCGCGAGTTCATGAACTTTTCGGAACTAGTTCGGCGCCGAACCTTGTGCGCACATGAATCGTGTTCCAAGCGTTTTGAGTTCAGGAACTCAACACTGGCCGAGGTGTTCCCACCGTGTCGGGTTCATAAACTGAGTTCAGTGAGTTCATGAACTTTTCAGACCTGCTCGGGGCTAGGGTTGAAAACTTGAACTGAAGGAAACCTTTCTGAACCTTCCGAAAATTCATTTCACCGCAAACCTTCACGCTAAATGCCTTGTCATTAGCCTGTTTGATGCTTGTTGTGTTATCATTTTTCACATCTCTTTTTCAATTTGCTTCATCTAATAATTATTACAATCGTCAGTTTTCTTTCATCAGCTGTCTACGCATAGATAGAAAACGTTTGTTTAAGGGGCCGTTTATCAATCACAGATAAAGCCCAGGCAAACTCTAGGTAACTAGCAGCCTCAGATAACTTCTCGTTGGCTGTTTATCAACTCACATTTATCCGCAAGATACCGCTATCTGCTTGGTATCCTTACCTGAGACTCACCTCCCTCAGTTAGCGATTTATCTTGTGGGTAAAGTTATGTGGAGAGGTTATATAGCTTGTACTAATAATAATATAATCTATATAACAATAAAATAAAGTCATATAAGATAGTCTTGATGTATAATAACGAAGTTGAATTGATGGATTCGGACTTTTCGGATGAGATCATTCAATTTTTGGAATACGAACGGAGACCGTGCACGGTCCGGCCAAGCCCGGATTATTTTAATGAACTTGACGATGTAGATTTTCACACACGTTTCCAGTTGTCGAAAGAAACTACTATGTTTGTGCTGCGGTTGATAGAAGGTAAAATAGAATCCCACAGTGATAGGAAGAACTCGATATCGCCTATCACAAAACCATCCTCCAACATCCTCACAACCGTAATAAAATATAAATGAACTGTTTTTACAAATTGGTCTGAAATATATTTATATTACCCGCTCCCTAACCCACCGTGATGAAATTTTTGTTTACTGAGAATGATTTCTACAGAGAGTCCAAATTATATCGAACAAAATATTATAAAACAAAGGGGGGGAAAGAATAAAATACATTCAGAAACAATCGGTTGAAAATAGCGTAAATACTACAGTTCATTCCCCCCTCCATCATTCCTCCTCTCAAAAATCTGTCAACAAAATGAAATCTCCGATTTGTAGCACATCCAAACGAAAAAAGCACGATTTATCGGGATTACCCCCTCCTTACACCTCCATCAATAGTAAATTTGAAACTTCCAAGGTTTATTGCATAACTAGACTGAAATCGGGATTGAACAAAAACCAGTCATGGAAATCAAATCAGAATATGGAAACATTACGGTATATTTATATCTATAACCCGCTCCGTTCACCCCTTCCACAATTAACTTTTTATTTCCTAACATAATTTTCTTAAAAATAATTCGAAATCTTAATTCATCACATAGGAGATCACATGGGAGATGAAACCGAAAGGACAGGAGTGTTGTTGTTGTGTTGTACTATTCCTATCTACTTTTTACCGATAGACGTCGCGTAGAACTAAAAATACCAGTGTTGTAAGGCTGTTTTGTGGGGAAATCATTGTTGTAGTAGTGGTACCTCTTTTTCCCTCAGACGAAGTTATCTGAGCAGTTAGCTATCTATAGGTAGCTACCTGAGGGGATAAAGTTGATTGATAAACGCCCTACGAAATTTGTTCGAGAGGTTGCGGTAACCTCTAGGTAACTACCTGAGGTTTGTCTAGAAGTTACCGCTGTGATTGATAAACGGGCCCTAAGGGCAGTTGTTAACTGCCAGCGCCAGGCAAAGTCAAACTAATGTTTTTCTCGTACGCACTTGGCCCACCCTAGCTTACTTGAAAAAACGTCGTGTTTAGCACTTTTTTTTTGCCTTTTCTCAATAATGGCTTGAGGGATTTTGATGAAATTTCAACAGCTACTCTTCTTCTGGGTAGGAATGATATCCTATAATCTTCATACCTGGGAAAATAGTCTGAGGGTGGCAATTAGCAAATAACCTGAAAAAAATTGAAAATGCCGTTTTTTGCACCTTTTTGGCCTTTTCTTCAAAATGCTCAAAGGATTTCGATGTCGAGGTTTTCACGTTACTAAAGACGACGCTAGCGCTGGTTGGTGCATTAAGTGTCACCAAGAGGTCTTGAACCTAAAAGTTTCGTGAACTCGTGGAACCCATCTGAGTTCATGAACTCACCGTCATGAACTCAGACGGGTGCTTGGAACACATCAATCATATAAGGAAACACTGCATGCCATTTTTAATGAAATTAGCCAGGTTTTTTTATGGACTCCTTACACCAATGTGAATCTTGAAGATGTGGACACCGACAACAGCGATCCAGGCAGCTACTAATGTGAGTATTTTAATTTATATTGACTTGCGACATTTTTTCTTTTAGATATGTTTATGGGACAGCTAGGAGGGCACCATATACGATTTATAAGAAAATCAGAGTTGGTCACCTAATAGTGCACAATTACCCAAATCACAGATACCTATATAACAACTTATACGCAAGGCTTTCAGCTTACTTTGGTGTCAGGTCTAAATTCTTAATGACGCCATTGTCCGAATGCAGGGTGACCCTCATGAATCCCTGGACCCAAGCTTCTGCTCTCTGGGGCTTAGCCAGGTCTAACGTCACTTTATAGTGGTGTCCTAATCAGAACAAACGGTTGAGAATCACGTTGGTCAATAGCGAATTTGTCAATACTAAGTTGCATGAAAACTTACTGCAAAAAGGTGTATCTTTGCCGGTACTTATGTAGTATTTTCCGCCAGGAGTGATCCCGGGTAATTTCTCTGCATGGAACCCCATTATAGCGCAGTTTGTGCCATTAACCCCACAGTTGAAACACTTTCCCTACAATCAAGACATTACAATACAAACATGGTTTTATTAAGTTCACATAACTTTCTTACTTTGGCAATAGTACCTATAAAATGTCAAAACTAAATCCGACTAATTCCTGAACTATAAAAAGAATGTAGAAAATTATAAAGGTTTATTATAAGTTCACCAAATCTTCGTAAAAATGTAGGTACCTCGTCCGTATTATGATAACAGCAATATAAAAACTACCTCATCCAAAAAGATAGACAACAAAAACAAATACAAACAAAACAACAGACAAGAACAAGACAACAACAAAAGAAAGATCACAACAAAACAAACAAAACACACAAAACAACAAAACTAATCTTTTGATTTCCCTATTATTTTCAACAAAAAAAGTTTGTAATCGACAAAGAAAAAAGTTTAACCCTCCCTCTAAATTTGTTGGTTTACGTTTCAAGATGCATATAACCCAAAAATCGAATAAATAATTAAAATAAAATGAATAAATCCGTGTTTCCGCTGTATAACCGTCCGTAGCTTTTCTCTGAAACTACTGGACCGAATTTCATGAAATCTGGCTCAAAAATCATACGCCAGCTAGGGATGTGCCAATAACAATTCCAATTGAATGGAATAGGGCATAGGTATTGCTTTAATTAAATTCTTTAGGACTTTTTCGAACACAATTTTAAACGTGCTAGCCATTAGAATATTTCGGTTCATACGAGAAATAAATGTTACATATTTACCTGAGTGAAAGCTTGATAAGAAGAACACCTATAGCCAAGGTAAGGGCATTGCGAACTTATGCTCTCTATGAAGAGTTTTATCGCTCTTACGTGGTTACAAGCAACCAAAACTCTCGAAGCTTCTTCAATGCCTTAAATGCCACAGAACATGATAAAAATTCTGTTAGATTTACATTGCTGCACAAAGATCTTTTAAAGCATCTAGTGAAATAAACTAAGTACAATATAGGTATATCTTATCCCTCACACCATACATGTAGGTACAGTGGTAATAAAATACATTAGGACTATTTAAACATTTTTGTTTTCAATTCTTTTTATTAATCAATACATAACGAAAAATCGGCCTCACCTTGTCTGACAAGGGTCAGTGGTAAGGGGTTCTCGGTTATATCACATCCAGGTTGGGCCTTGCCGTTGTTTGGATAGAAATCCATGTGGCCCACAGGTTCCACCATTCCATAACCTAAAAGTAAAATATCCAAAATGAAACATCCATTACCTATAGTAGTTGAAATGGTGACGCAAAATGAGCAAAGTTCACAAATACGCTAAACCGGTGATAGGTACATATTTTGAATTTAGTGATAAATGATAGTTGGATCATGTTAATCATATCCTTTAATCATGTTTATCAGAGAAAATCATGATCACATTAACCATGAATTAATGGCGATCTATTTCATATTTTATTAGGAAGAAGCACCTATCTTAAATTTGGCATATCATAAAAATTGACAAGATCACTAATCAATTGTATTTACACTGGCGGCAAACCAAAAATGCTGATGCAAAACAAATGGGACAGCTCATTCCTACACAGCCAGCACCTTTTGGCCAACTTTCTACATCAACTAGCCTGAATGCAACTAGCAAGACTGCTAGTTTTATCAATTTTAAGAATTTGCTTAGAACAAAGTAGGATAAATCCTTATCTTAGGCCAGACCGACAATATTTCATCAAAGTAATTTTATAGGAAATGTTAAAAGTTCTTGGCTTTTGTAGTCACGTGGAAACGAATAGATATATTGGCTTAATTAAAGCACTCACCGTTTTCAAAAATATATCATACTAATCATTATACAGACCCATTAGAAGAATCGATGTGGCATCAGTGTGTATAACATCAACAAGCTCTGCATCCCCAGGGTCTAACCTCACAACACTGGGCATCCCATGGAAGTAAGGCTCTGCAGGGTCTAATCCTGTAATCCTTCCCAAACCTGCATAATAAAAGACATAATCAGAGGAACAAAGATTGGAAGTCATCAATAAATTCAATAATCCCAAATTTTCGCTAACTTCCTATGACCTCGGTAATCCGTCTTTGGAACTAAATTTCAAACAGTATATTAGATTAACAATTTTACTAAAAAGGGCCATTCCATGTCAATTCAACTCACCCAATTTACCTCACCATATTAGATTTTACTCAAATTTGGGATACTCATAGTAGGTGTTGAGACTAAGAAAAATACCAATTTTTAAATTTTTATCTCAAACCGTTTCTTAAACGACAACTTAACTTACAAAATCTCGCCAAAAAACCATGAAAGGATTTTATACTATTCGCTCTAGGAACTGTCCTGATTGAGCTAGAGAGCGGGGAGAGGTATCATTTTGCAGCTTTTTTTATGCTCTTTCCAGTGATGTACAACAGGACATAGGTTCTAATAGAAAAATTTTTTGTCAAAATACAAATAAAATTTTGATTAATTGTTTTCCAAAAAGTACATAATTTAAAATTTTCAAAATATTCCTATAGGTAAATACTTAGTACTGTTGTAAGCAATGTGACAAAATATAAATATGGGATGATGATTGGTTCATTGTTAAAAAAAATATTCCTGACACTAGTTTTCCACTAATAGCCCAGTTTTGACTAAATAATATATATATAACGGTATACTATGTATAAAGGTAAAAAAATATCAGAAATATTAATTCAAAATACTATCTTGTTAAAATGAAACCAATAGCCATAGATATATTTTAATAAAAATTAAGTTAATTAGGTGGCTTACTTTAATTTTATACAATTTAAACTAAGTTAATCGCCTATTAATTAGTAAAACAAAAATCTTGAACATTTCTATAACAATAAATTTGAAAAAGGTATGAAAATAGTCTAAATAGTTATGTAATAATTCTGGTACAAACAGATTAATCAAAATGTACATAATATTATACATATTTATGACGATGAGTAGGTATACGAGTAGGTAAGTAAATGTAACACAATTGGTGCAGTTCTAACGATAATGTTTAAACAACTATCTAGACTAGATTAACACTAACCTAAGGAAAAATTAAGTTTTGAGTTGACAGCAGTTTCCCTAAACATTATCTCAGTTTACGGAATTACATTTTGTAAAAGCCAGTTGGGTTTGGCTAAGATCGCTTTCAGCTAGAGTGTATGTTCTCCCAGTCGGTGTAATTGGATTTACTTTTGTTAGAACATCCACAACTGACACCCACAGGACATCCGTGTGTTTAGGATAGGAGAATGATGTAGCTGGCCCACACGAACGAAGAAAAGTTATTTTCACAAGATAGTATTTTTGTTTTTTACAAGTTAGGTTACAAGATAGTATTTTGAATTGATATTTCTGATATTTTTTTACTTTTATACATATTTTACCATTATATATTTAATTAAATAGCCTGCCTCTTTGGTAAAAGTACATATGTTTATTATTTAGTCAAAACCAGGCTATTAGTGGAAAACTAGTGTCAGGAATATTTTTTTTTAACAATGAACCCATCATCATCCCATATTTATATTTTGTCACATTGTTTACAACAGTACTAAGTATTTATAGGAATATTTTGAAAATTTTAAATTATGTACTTTTTGGAAAAAAATTAAATCAAAATTTTATTTGTATTTTGACAAAAAATTTTCTATTAGAACCTATGTCCTGTTGTATATCACTGGAAAGAGCATAAAAAAAAGCTGCAAAATGATACCTCTCCCAGCTCTCTAGCTCAATCAGGACAGTTCCTAGAGCGAATAGTATAAAATCCGTTCATGGTTTTTTGGCGAGATTTTGTAAGTTTTACATAGCCATATTTAAGAAACGGTTTGAGATAAAAATTTAAAATTTGGTATTTTTCTTAGTCTCAACACTTTCTATGAATATACCAAATTTGAGCAAAATCTAAAATGGTGAGGTAAAATTTTTATTTTAAGTGTGTCGATTTGGCATGGAATGACCCACAACAAACATTAGAACTTGGAATTTGAAGGATATATAAATAATAAATTGTAATTTTGGCGTATAAATGGACGAGTTTTAACGTTTAGTAGGCTGGCATAAGTATAGGTAGGTAGGTACCTCTCCCTAAGAAACATACGTAGGTACTTGATATTATTCTTAATTGATTTTGGATTGATAAATTCATTTTTTTTTAACTCTTTCTATTAACTTCGATTCTCTTCTTTCTTGCTTGCTTGCTTTCTTTCTTTCTTGAGACAAAATTTCAGATCGATTTTTAACCCACTTCCCGATATCCAATCGATCTGAAATTTTGCACACGAGTTCATGCTGGCGTACATTTTAATCTATCAAATTTTCGCGAAGAAAAAGTTAGTTATACTATAAATTTTCGAAAATTTGAAATTTATTATGGGACACCTTACAAGTGTTGTGTATTGTAGGGAGGAGGAGTGAGGGAGGAGGAGGATGAGGAGGAGGAGGAGGGAGGAGGAGGAGGATGAGGGAGGAGGAGGAGGAGGAGGAGGAGGGAGGAGGAGTGAGGGAGGAGGAGGAGGAGTGAGGGAGGAGGAGGATGAGGGAGGAGGAGGATGAAGAGGAGGAGGAGGGAGGAGAAGGATACTATTGAACGTCTGCATAAAATGACAACGAATCCAGGGTCAATAAAATATTAAATGATTTTCCTTGTCAATTTAATTTAAGTTATTATCAATGTGATTTTGAAACAATGTGATTTTGTTTCAATTTACTGTTGCCAAGAAACTACCAAATATTGATACAACAATAAAATTAACCGAGAACATGAGAAAAAGAAAGAGTTACATTAAAAACTTGTTTTTATGGGTTCCTTTTTTTTTTTTTTTTATTACTTACAATAAATTTATGCCACAGAAATTTCATCAACGAATTTTTCAATTGGGTTTCATTCAAGTCATGGAATCTAGATTCATGGAATGCTATATAGCTATCAATCTATGAACAATAATTGGAAATAATTTCAACGATAATCCAAATTCTAGACCTGGACTCTAAGGCTTAATTTCTCTATGGAATTTGATGTGAATTGTTGTGGTTGTATTTGTTGTGGGTTGCTGTTGAGTTAGTTTATGGTTTTGAATAGGTGTTGTTTATTGGAGAGGATTCGTGCTGGGTTTGTTGTTGGATTCGTGTTTGTTTTTTCTACGTGCGATGAATTTGAATGAAATTATTGACTCCGATTTGAGAAGTTTGAATGTTAGTGGATGATCGGAACTAATAAAACGATAGGAAGATAACCCTACTTGGCAGGAATCTCTTTTGACCAAAGCCTCCTAACTAAAAGCTGGAATATAAGCCCCTTACCCTTGGCTTGTGATGGATGTGGGTAGTTCCTCCTTGATTCTTGAAAACACTGCACCTGGGGATATTCCTGGGGTTATTCCTGGGGTTACCTTCAGGATATCCTCTGTGTGTAGCAGGTTAATCGCCTCTCCCCTTTGAAGGAGTAACTATTGCATTTTCTTCACCTCCATTGTCGCCCCTACCCTCTCGCCATAGGCCAAATGAGTAATATAGGTACCCAAAACTTTTACCATTCAGAAATTAAAAACATACCGATGCCCTGTCAACTTTGAGTCCCCGTTACACTCCCCACCCCCTTCTTTTTGAAAGCGACGGAAGTGTGATGGATATAGGTAGTTTCTCCTTCTCAATTCTTGAAAATGCCTCCCCTGTGCATAGTTCCTGGGCACTTCAGCCTTCAGGATGTCCTCTGCGGTAGCAGGTTAATCGTATTTCCCCTTTGAAGGGGTAACTACTGCATTTCCATCACCTCCATTGTCACAAGCTCTAATTACTTAGGTTCCAAATTCAAGAGTACCGTACCTTATATCAAATAATCTAAATGGAAAATCTGAATGAGGAGAATGTCAGATCAAAGATACTAGAATCTCGAAATCAGAATAGCAAACTTGGTTGTGAGGTTTGAGAAGGTTGTAAGGAGAAGGCAAGTTGTTTTTAGTTTGACGTGGGGGAGTAAAATGACCCCTTTCTGTGTGGCTCTCTCCCTCCTCTCCTGTGCTTTGCTCCCCAGTCAGACTCTGATCTTGTTTATTGGAGAAACTTACAAGATAAAAAGGATGGGGACAACAGTGTTGTTTCTCGTGCTGTTGAATTTGGTTTGTTTGTTGTTTGACATTGGTCTGGGACAACATATTGTGTTTTAACATGGTTCGTAGTTACCTGGGACTCTTTCTCCTGCATATCCTGCTGTGTGAGCTCCCAAACTGTGTCCTATTAAGTGAACTTGCTCTGGCTTCAACCCGTGATTGTCCTGGATAGAAAGTGGAAATTCAAGCAGTAATGACGCAATGAAACTACATATTAGAGTAAATGAGTTAGATTTAAAAAAAAAGATTAAATTATTGCAAAGGTTTACAAAAAAGTCTTGTATCGTGATGGATATCTCATTATCAAATCTATGACTACATGAATATGCTAAACCATCCATCAACCCATAGCCCGGTTTTCCCATCTCATCAGGATTTTGCGATATTGTTAAAAATTCGTAAACTTTTGGCACATTTCATACTTATCATTTTGTAGCGAAGGGTAAAAACTAATATCCCTATGTTTAAACTGAATAAAAATTATAGATTTTTCTTTAAATAAAAAATGAAATATGTAAAAGAAAATACATTTTTTTGGCTTACCTTGAGGTAATTTATTAGATACGCAATCTCCAAACCTACTAGGCGAGTGTTGGCCGTGGCTTGGGTGTAGAGGGGCAGCGACCCTCCAGCCCAGTCTACGACTATAACGTTGAAATCTCTGTGTTTCAACAGAGCCAATCTCATTTCCTGAAAACACGAGGTTAGTGAATGCCAAAGTTTATTCATAAACACATCTATTTTACTTCATTATTCTTTAGTTCGCTGGATATACACGTTTTCAGAGAAAAGGGGGACCCCCCCCCCCCCCTGCTTAATTCGTTAATAATGGGTAAAAAAAAATATTTTTTTCTTAAATAATAATGTTTTTTGTTAAGATCTCAAAAAGGACAAATTGCGCATTGCGCACGTGTGCAAACTTTGAGATCAACTTCGTTATTTCAGATGAGAAACCCCCATTTTTTATTGTGGACTTGAATTCTGCGTGGAATTTCATTAAGAAATTCCGCTCGAAAAGTTCAATAAATGTGAATTGCTGAGTTTTCGAAGATATTCAATTGTCACATGTAATACATGATTTTGGAGTATTTTTTTCGTGCTGGTCCTCGTCATGATGTTCATTTATTGATATTTGCAACACCACCTTGGAAAAAAACCGAAAAATCTGAATTTTAGTACGCTTTGTAATTTGTGGAAATGCACCAGAAAAGTGAAATTCTGGTAATTTTTCCGGTGTTTTACCAAAGTTCCAATGTTCAAGTTCTTGCGCCAAAAAATCAAGCTTTCCAAACGAAAGGGCCGTGTTCGGTGGCCAACACGTTTTGAACACATTAAATTGGTCACATTTTAAATAAGGTAATCAAAATATCACAAAATAGCTAAAAACGGCCGAAAATTGTTAAATCTAAAATGTCAGCAGAATTTTAGCCAAAACAATATTGCCAACAATTAACCAAGACATTAAAAAAATTTTGCACAAAATTGTTCTGACAAAGTACTTGAATTTCATTGATATTAGCTGAAAAATCCAGAAAAACTGGAGAAAAAAATATCCCTTTATAGAGATAATTTGGTACCAAATAATTCTTAATGCGCCCTCCATAAAGCACTACAAGCCTTAAAATACCAACTTAAAAGCCAGCGTGTTCATCCCCTCGGTAGCGTTAATCTACTGGGCAGTTCACCCTACTGTTTCATGGATAATATATGTGTTTCACTCACTTTAACCCAACTACTAAGCGGTGTATCGATAAAGCCATGGATGATGAACTTAGTCAGTCTTTTAGAGTCGAAATTCGATCGCTCAATTGTCTTTGGATTCTGCCACTTGAGCACTTGAGCCTGGAAAAAAGAAGAAATTCATTACTACCTACGTATATATGAACCAAAACTGTACATCACGAAATACATTGTACCAGAAGGAATCTTTATTCACACATTACTAGTACATAACACGTGTTGTTACTAACACCGCATGTATGACTGAATAATCTGATGTTCATTTTCAGCGTTTAACTATTATAGCTAAATGGAACATTGTAAAATTCAATTCCTAAAGTGTATGAGGAGAGGGTTCTCGAAGGAATTTCTCCGTTCTAAGCGAATTATTTTTCCTTCAATTTGAATTCGTAATCAGTAAAGGGATTAATGAATAATAAGCAAACTTTCAGAATCAGGTTTCCTATTGAAATATAGTTGTTGAACATTCGTGTGTCCCTTCGATCAGGGTGTAAGCAATCCCTAAACGTGTATAGAAAGATCCTAAACGGAAACTAGCACATGCGATCTTCGGGCTCAGAAGTGTGAATCTACGATTACAACAAACAGTACGCTCGAGCCTGTTTCGTTAACCTTCTAATGTGAATTTGTGGAAATTAGGGATTTTAGCGTGGAACACGGTGATCGGATTTTTAGATATTACTTATCTTCAAACGTAAACCAACGAATTTGGAAGAGGGGGGAAGGGGATAAAATTGTTTCTTAATTTCCTCTTAACTTCTTTTTCTTTCTTATGTTAATTGTTTTGAAATTCGAACACAGTGCGTAGAATTAGTCAACTATCGATTTTATGGTTTAAAAAAACTTATTCTAAATGATAATCTACTATTCAAAAAAAATATTTAGGATTTCCAGTTTTTTTTCGTGCCATTTCCATCGATTTTTTAGCATATATAATACAATTTAAATAAGTAAGAACCTTGAATTCTTTAGTGTTCTATAGTTTTAGGTTCATCGCTAGCACGTCTCATGTAACGACTAATAGTATAATATCGCTAGATGGTAATGGGAAAGAAATAAATACTATGGAACTTGAAGGTTATAAGCCAATATGAACAGACACACTAGAAAAGTAAGTAATATATCTTAATTATAAAAATATAAACCAAGTAAATTAAAACTAATTATCGATACTGAATTAAAAAACGATATGATCAAATAATGTTGAATAAAAAATCAAAATGCATAGGGGGGTGATCAGAGATTAGCAATTCCCTATTAGGTATAAAAGAAAAAAAGAACGAAATTGGACCACTAGATGATAAGAAATCGACGTTATAATAAATTAACGTTTGCATTTGTGCACAGACTACTTTTGTGACGGCAATGAAAATTATAGGGAATCTTCTAGAAGCTATCCCGCATATTCCCTAAAAATTTCATCAAACTCCTTCCATTAGTCTTGGAGTTTTGCCTGTGTCAAATGATATTAGTTTCGCGCATGCGCAATGGTTATAACTCTACCAATCCTGATATAATTTATAGTGCATTTTTCTGGAACATATACCCTTAATTGCCAACAGAGTTCGAAAGAAATCGGACTTACAGATGATGAGAAATCGACGATATGAGAAATGCACGTTTGCGCATGCGCACAGGATAATGTTGATTCGACTGTATTGTAAATTATAGAGACCGTCTAGAAGCTAACCCGCGCAACCCCTGAAAATTTCATCGGGATTGGGCTGAAACTTGGTATAGTTTTGGGCGTGACAAGGATTTACCACACACAGACAGACAGACGGACAGACTTGATTGACTGTTGATTCGACGGCATTAGACAGACACACAAGGAGCCGAAATTGATCAACAAGCTCTGAAACGCAAAAAGCAAGTGGAAATTTTGGTTTTGTAGAACACACATTTTTTCGACTTCAATCACGAACCCAAAGCTTCCCTACCTTCGGTAGTGAGGTAGCAAAATCCGTAGTTTCGTTAACTAGACATTGCTCTTGATGATGCCTTTATTATTTGACAAAAGCTCTCAGGCAAACCGGTGTGAAGTAACCGCTTCACTAACCTGATAATATCAAATTCGGTAAAACAACGATCAGCTGTAGCTGGTTACGATTTTTCGTGAAGCACTCTTCGTATACCCGTTACTACCATATAACGTGTGTGATTACTAACTTGGTATGTGAAGATGGATAACCAGTTTGACTTCAGCCTTCCAACAAAGTCAAGTGGAACTTTGTAAAATACGATTCCTAAATACGAACAGCAGGAGTGGGATTGCACATGAACTTCTCAATTCGGAGGCGATTTCAGGGAATCGTGTCAAGAGTGCCAAGCTGAAATGTCATTTAACTGTCGGGGCGAGCGCTCTGAATCGACAATCAGCTCCCCAAGCGGCTCAAAAGGTGTCACAAGTTTCTGACACATCCAACACGGACGAACGACCCTGATCCTTAGGAACTCCATAAGGCGAAGAGGCCTGCGCAAGACGAGGCATTGAGACTAGGGAGATTATAAATGTCCTATAAGTGCGTATTGTCCTTATAAAGGAAGGATAGAGTCTTAGAAGGTTTAGGTTGCTTGCCACAAACATCTGGTGCGAGGCCTCACACTGGTTTCTTATAGTGTTTATGGGCAAGTCCCCGATTTTATGAGGTGTTCCACATATATTTATGGTTGTCGCCAGTTACAATAGTAGTTAGTTGTTATACAACAGGGTGCCCGCTATTTTGAGAAAGGTTGAATGTTGATGACCTCCACCCGAAATCAGGTTTAAAATGTCAAAAAAAGACCCCTGAATTATTTCAGATTTTTTGCATAACAAAAAGCCAAGCCGGTAGCTCGATTTTGGTTTTTGGAATACGCTTTTTTTTGCCAATATCGGACTTTTGAATATAACTTTTACAAACTTCTTTGTAAAATTGTGAAACTTCGTATACTTACGTTTTTAGGGTCGCTGAACTCGAATATGCAGTCAAAACAAGTCGACAGCTACAACTTTTGACAGTTTGGAATCTCAAAATCGTCAAAATCATGTCAAAAAATGACAATTTTTCAAAACTCATTGTAAAATTATGAAAATTTGTATTTTTACGTATTTCTGTTAGAATTTTGATATTTTGACAGCAAATTCGAGTTCAGCGACTCAAAAAAACATAAGAATAAGAATTTTCATAATTTTACAATGAATTTTGAAAAATTGTCATTTTTTGACATGATTTTGACGATTTGCGTACCTATTTCAAAAACCAAAATCGAGCTACCGGCGTAGGTTTTTGTTATGCAAAAAATCTGAAAAAAACAGGGGTCATTTTTTTGACATTTTAAACCAAATTTTGGATGGAGGTCATCAAAATTCCACCTTTCTCAAAATAGCGGGCACCCTATTATACAATAAAAATAGAAATTATAGATAGATGTATATTTATGAGAATAGTTAAGCAATACCTAATTGATACTAAGAAAAAACATCTGCCAAACTAAGTGGGCAGTATAGCTTCTTCACACATTGTAACATGAACGCATAGAATTAGTTGAAGAACAAAGTACGAGTCAACATGATTGATAAGTCGGCGTTATAAGAAAATAATGTTTGCGCATGCGCACAGACTAATAAGAATTCAACGGCGATGAAGTTTATAGGGGAACGACTAGGAGCTAAACCACACTTTCCTTGAAAATTTCATAATAATCGGTCCATTAGTCTCGCAGTTTTTTCTGTGTTGATCAATTTTAGTTTTACGCCTGCGCTATATACATATGGATATTACTCCACCAATAGCGATATAATTCATAGGGAATTTTCAAGGAACATATACCAATCTACTCCCCGAGTTTGAACGAAATCGGACACCGGATGATGAGAAATCAACGTTATAATAAATTAACGTTTGCGCATGCGCATTGCGCACTTATCAGACAGCAATGAAAATCATAGAAGATCTTCTAAAAGGTATACAGCGCAACCCCTTAAAATTTCATCAGAATCGTTCCGTTACTCTCGGAGTTTTACATGTGTCAATCGATATTAGTTTCGCGCATGCGCAATAGTTATTACACAACCAATCGCGATCTAATGTATAGGGCATTTTCGCAGAAGGTATTCCCTATTACCTACCGAGTTTGAACGAAATCAGACCTACAGATGATGAGAAATTCACGTTTGTGTATACGCACAGGCTACTGTTGATTCGACAGCTTTGAGACCGTCTACAAGCTATCCCGCAAAATTTCAGAAAATGTCATCAAAATATTTCCATTTTGATTCGATCGATCAAATTGATCTGATTTGATTTTGATAAATGTCAATCGATATTAGTTTCACTCATCCGTAACGGTTATTAACTATACCATTTGCGATATAATTTATAGGGCTTTATTGATAGGAACCAATAGATATTGAGAAATCGACATTATGAGAAATTCACGTTTGCGCATGCACAAAGGCTACTGTGTATTCGACGGCATTGAAAATTATAGGGGACCGTCTAGAAGCTAACTCGCACAATCCATGAAAATTTCATTGGAATCGAACTGAAACTTAATATAGTTTTGGGCATTTATTTATTTATTAACGGGCAAGCCCAATCACGTGATACGTATAATGTAACGGTGGTTACAAGAGTCTGTACATTTTCAATTATAAATAAATGGAGAGTTAGAGATGGTGGATTTGAGCGTTGAAAGGGGGAAGTGGAAAAAATCAAAGTCGGGATTTTCATCGTCAAAAATAAGTTAGCGCTACTCGGAAGTATTCGGAAAGGTCGATTTCGTTGGTAATTCTTCGAAGGGAACGGAACGAAGAAGAGTGGAGGCGAACGAGAGGCTGAACGTGTGGCAAGAAGATTTAGGGTGGAATTCATGGACAAAGCCTGTGTGTGTTCACTTGCACTCACCTAAATGAAGGGTCACCCTCTACTCACCAGTTCGATTTAATAGTTGAGTGGGGTGGTTCACTCAACAGTTAGGGGCACACTCAGATTACACAAGTTTGACAGTGCACTCAGGGGACACTCAATGCTTTTTTAACTTAAGTTGGAAACCCTGACAGTATATTGTAGGGGAAGTTTCCCTGGTTTGAGGGAAGAGGGACGGGAAAATTCCCTCTCACATTCCGCACGGATCAATAACAGTTCTCAAGGGACTTTTCTTAGTGTTTTTGCTTTTTATGCTATTATCCTTGTTCCTTGGGGGGTCAGGGCATAGGTCTTATCAGACAAAGACGAAAATCATTGGTCACCAGTTTGGACACAAATTTTTTCGGCTTCAATCACGAACACAAAGCTTCCCTACCTTCAATAGTGAGGAAGCAAAATAGCAAAACCATCTTTAATTTTTTTTTTTTCCAATAAATAATGCTGCTTAAGGAAACATTCATCAACCGCGACTTGGATAGTCAGAACATTAAGAAATTTGTGCACAAATGTGAGCTGAAAATGTTCTACAATTGCAATAAAACGTGTTAATCCATAAAAACTGCAAACAATTATTAAATACGAAAATTAAATAAAAATAATGTGTAACAAATACAAGAAACGGTCTCATGGTCATACTGTACTACTAGAATTGTTACTTAATAAACAAGCACGAGTATGTTAAGGACTTCTATTACGATGCTTCACGCAGCTTTTCCATAATGCCCAACTTTCATAAGTAATATTGGTGATTTTAAGACGTCCCTCACCATAGTGAGAGATGTACTTATGGTTTTGATTTGTGTTGGAATTAGTTTTAACACTCAGCAGTGAAAGAAAATATAAAAATACAAATCGGAATCTGAATTTTAAAAAAAAAAATCTTACGTAAAATTCTGTATTGTATATACAGAAATCAGAAGAAAAAAATAGAAACCTATTCAGAAATCTTTTCTGTTTCTGTGTCGTTTCTGTTTTCGAAATTGTATAATACGTTGTTGTGAAGGTGAACAAATTTCATGCCTAGACCACAATAATTGTCAACCTGTTTGCAGATCTCAAAATAAATTGACGCGTAAGGTCATATTCACACTCCCATGCTAGAGTGCCTGTTTGGGTTTAGGCTTGAAGGGTTATGAAAATTAGGAAAATATCACAAGAGGAACTGCGTTCTTTCCTCAATGAATAAGCGCACGTTTATCCGGCAATCGTCAACCACTATTGGGATTTTGTTTGTTAATCCCATGCATTTTGTTTTGTGCAACACGGGGGTTAAAGGCGAATCTGATTAAAATATGAAAGGATCTTAAGCTACTCCAAACGGCCTCTCTCAGCGAGGTTTGACTAAAACCATCCTGACCAGAGATTTCATCAGTTGGCCTTTCCCTACGATTCAGGGCACAAAGGCTGAACGAAGATGGTCTTCCTTCGTGAGGGCCATCAAAAGACATGGCGCAGTCATGTCACAATTGAGACGTTCGTGTGGAACATTCCGAAGATATAGACGCCAAGGGCTTTAGCCACTTAGCATTTTGACATGTCTTTGCTTTCGGGGTTGATAGTGACGACACAAAATCAACTTGGGTTATACATAGAGCGCGGAAAGGTGATGAGAGTGGTAAACGGTTGGGTAACCCCGAAACGTCCTCATGAAAGGTTTTAGATTTTACACAATCTTTTTTATTAATCGAGAGTTGAATCTTGTTGGAATTATTCACCAACAGTTAGGTACTATAATATTAAGGGGACAGTGGGGCATATTTGGAACTACAAATCTGTTGTTATCGTATCTGCCAAATGTGCTCTGATGTCAAATGTGTCCCACTTACCCGTATCAACAATGGTAACGTCAATAAAATCTAATAATTACGTTAGGTATCTAAAATTTCATTCAAATTTTATCATCGAAAGATGAAAAGTGCACGATCCGGTTGGGAGGACCAATAACTATCAGTGGCCATGTCCTGTTACTGTAGCATAGGAGGTCTGATGCGATCCATGAGTCTCTCATAAGAAATGACAAAAACAAGTTACAGTAATGGGATTATCATGATTATGTTAAGCACATTTTCTTCAAAAAGAGGAAAAATGAGCTGTTGTATGTATTTATGAGATGTATGTATGCATGTATGTATAGTATTTGCAAATAGAGTTAATCATTTTGCAAATCAAATTAATCTTTTTACAGATAAATTTAATCTTTTTACAAATAAATTTAATCTTTTTACAAATAAAGTTAATCTTTTTGCAAATAAAGTTAAACATTTTACCAATAAAGTTAAATATTTTACAAATAAATTTAAACTTTCAGCTGCGGTAGGTAAGTTTGATTTTTAATGCATATCATGTTTTTTAAACAAAGAACATAAATAAAGAAAAGGGCAAAGAAAACCAACGTCTTCAAAAACAACGTCCTTTCTAATGATGAGGTGAACAATCTCTTCTGATGAAGACGTGGTCCACTTGCAGTCCAAGTTAAATCGATGAACATGTTCATTCAACAATCGTTCGGCGTAACTTCTCCTACACTTCGAGATAATATAACTTCCACTATATATGAATACTATAAGATATATGCTCCCCATACACTAGACCCCACACCCATACACTATACTATATGTTCTCCAGAAACGATTTTCGAAAATATGTGTCCTGCTGGGTTGAGCATAGGGGAATAAGGCGGCAGAAATTGTATGCCCATTTGGGAAGAATTCACGAAGTCATTAACCTCTCGAGCATTGTGGATTTTGGCATTATCCATAACTAGCACTGTGTTTTCGGCTGACGTCCCCAATCGCTGTTCCACCTCTTGCAGAAAGTTTTAAATTCATTTGTAAGATGTTTAAATTTATTTGTGAAATGTATCAAGGACTAAGGTGACGGGAACTGTCACGAATGTTCAACTTTATTGGTAAAAAGATTAACTTTATTTGTAAAAAGATTAAATTTATCTGTAAAAAGATTAATTTGATTTGCAAAAAGATTAACTCTATTTGCAAATGCTGTATCCTCTAAAATCGTTTTAAATGCCACTTCCCGACGTCCGATTTTGATGAAACTTGGTATGGATGTAATCTTTAACATGGCGAGGATAAAGATGTAATAGGGGCCGCTGACGCATGAAAGGTCATTGATCAGCGGAGTGAACTCCAAAGCCATTTTGTCTCCAATTTACGCAGGAAGCTGAAATTTGAGAGGGAGGCTGAAGGAAGAATACTGAAGACGCATGAAAGGTCATCAGTTAGCTGAGTGAGCTCTAAAGCCATTTTGTCCCGTATTTAACGCTGGAAGCGTCTATTTCACGCGGAACTCCTTACAAGAGAAAGCTAAATCATGTGACTCACTTCGTGAGCACTGATCTACTTGTTTTACTTGCTCAATAGGAAGATATGAGGTCCGATTTCACACTTGAGTTAATCAAGAATGAGCATTAACTCGGAATTATGTTTGAGCTTAATCTGACGTTAGAGCGATTTTTCTCGCACCAACACCCGTCGTTGGTTAACTCGTCCGTTAAAACTTGACGATCTGATTACCAAAGCTGATTAACTTATTACCCGACCCTCGAGGAATTAAGAGGTTAACGAATGATTATCATTAAGTAAGTTGTCAGTGTACGGAGCCTTTAATTTCCACATTTTAATTACCAAAAATACAATTATATTTAATAATTTTAAACACTCAAGTTCAACATTCCTTCAAAAACGGAAGGAAGTGACCAGAGAAAAAGAATATTCACTCACTTAACCTCCTCGCCCATTGACGAGTTTGTAGGTGATGGGGTCGTTTTCAGTACGACGCAACATTTTTCTAACTTCCCGTACACAAGATCGTTTTACATTAATATCAAAGAAGTATGAAACGCCATTTCAAATTTCAGCTAGCAATTGTTAGTCGAAAATACAGACAAGAAATCAGATATGACTAAGCTCTTATGGGCGGCTCTAAAACTTGGTTTGTTAGCTGATTTTGAATGTTATTCAAGTGGCAACGACCTCGAGAATTATTCTCTAGAGCTAGATGAAAACTGATGTTACCAAATTGGTTTGACTCATAGATTAGTAACTTACTACCTATAACCAAGATTGATATCCCGATTTAATAGGTTTCTTATTGAGAAATAGAGACTTGTATGCATTTAATTCTTATCTGATGAGATTTCCATAGTTTTCTGTCACACCCCTTCCATCAACTACTCCAGTACCAGAAGATCTACTTTTTAGGCTACCAAAGAAGTAGAAAGATATTTCTGCTATATTTCACATCACTTTACGGGTTTCAAGTTTAAAAAGATTTCCAAGCGTAGGTACCTAGTGGTTTTTACTCTCCCTCTCTCTCATTCAAAGGTATATTCAAAAATTTATGTAATTACTTTCAAGTTTCAACTTAGAAAAAATAATCTCCTAATCGCGACAAGAATTAGATAAAAAGCCGCTGTTGAAGTTGTTTAGGTTATGATTTATTTAACTTTTAGGTTATGATTAGTTTAGCTTTTTAACAATTATTCAAAGTTCTGACCTGTTTATTGTCTCATATTCCGGAGCTAGGTACCTATGTCAGAAATTTCACCGTACAAATCTTGATTGTTCCCAATTATCCGTCCTTGTTTAGGAATGCCACCTTACAGAGATAAGCCCCGATTGACCGCCAAAAGTGCCCACCGGCCGAAAACACGTCCATGGTGTCAAGGGCATCCCAACTTTCAAGTCATCGGTCGCACTGAGTAGGAATGGCTATTTAATGAGTTTGCTTAATGATGTTACCCTGTTATTATTTAGCGATTGTTATCGTTCTTTTATCGGTATGCCGCCAACCTTGATTATTAGCAGGGTAAGAGGATAAATTCAGTAGTCAGTACTGTTTCAAGGTAGTGCCAACCTAATGGAGGAATTGCAGTGAATGGGAACTTGGCAGAATTCAAATGTACACTAATGGCAGAACGGTCTTGCCTCCACAAATGGGTCTAAATTGGAGTGCAAGTTGGATCAGCTGTCATTAATGAGCACACAAACAAAATGTATCACTAACGGGCAGCGTTCCTGCCTCAGCCAACGGTTTCATAGTCAAACTATACTCTCCTACGACAAAGCAGATTCATTCACTGCACCACAAATGATGTTTAAATACCAAATTAATACAAAATCATGAACCATCTGACGGTTGAAGCGGTGAAACTGGTTAGGGTATGTGGGAGGATGGGATCAGATTTCTTGTGGGTAAAATTCCATGCAAGGTTGCTACATAAAGACCCTGATTACTACTTTTCAGCTAAAAACTCCAAGCGGTTTGGACAAAAACCTATAGAAAAAACTGAATTGACTTCATTAGTGGACTTCGCTGAGATCCCCCTTCGGTAGACGAGGGGGTGAGATGAGTTCGTTTCGCTATGACGGCATTTGCTTAGTTACAACGTAGCTTCGGTCGCTTCTAATATCTGGTACCTACTATATAGCACCTGTTTGGAAAGCTTTCAACATTATCTTCCAGCTGATGCAATAAAATAAGCTAGGTAAAATTTCCTATTGATCCAGCATGTATTACAGACCTCTAAAGCGTTTGCTCTCGTGTAAAGGAGGAATTTGGTGTCGATGAGATCTCGTCGAAGTGGGAACACGTTGAACGGGCGGTTGATAATGTGGTACCACTCCTTCGTGAGGTTTAGGCACCCCAATTCATCGAAACACTTCACCTCCGTCGTCTCTGTAACAGAAAATTAAAAGGGTCGCTGGATTATTTATGCGAGTATTTTGTAAATGTATAATGTAGGAAATTCCTAGAAACTATGACATCATGAAAAGTGAGAATTCTAGGATGCACAATGCAGTAAATATGGGTAAAGCAATGAAAGTAATATGAGTGGATATGGATAAAGGTTTCAAGATAAATACCTATTATAGATGAAAAGATGAATATTTCAGCAAATAAAATAAACTTCACTACAATTAATTTGGCATGTGATAAATTTCTAAATTAACATAAGTTTGTGGTTCCGAGGAAAAATATAATCATTGTGAAACGAAATATTACCGAAGTCTTATTATTTCAAGCTAATAAGAAAATAGATAAGAAGTTAAAGTAAGATGAGAGAAATAAAATCAAATACACTTCCACTACACATATGCTCAAGCTGTAATGACTTGAATTTTTGGTTTATTGTTTTCAATTTCCCCTGAGGGATGATGAAATAAACCAGTGCCTCCTAGCTCTTCTGGCCTGTATAATACAGATAAGAAACAGCAAATGTATGTACTTTTGTACGAGTAAAAAGTGATGGCTATCAGCCGGTGTAAAAAGGGTTTGCCCAATTACATACGATTGCCAAAGCACCAACCGAGATTTATTGGTCCTCGCCACCTGGCGAAACCTCTCCGATAAATAAATTCGTTGGCAAGATACCGAGAACCCACGAAAATGATTTGTAAGTTGAGAGGGGTTGGTGGAGAGCTCGATCCGAGAAAAACAAAACACCGGTTTCTCCCAACCAGACGAAACAAACCTGAAAGAAATGCAGCGCTAGAAAAACAACAACCCCGGAACGCCGGCCACTTGTTGCATCAAAAACCCGTCGTTTATAAGCGCCGAGAAAACGGCCTTCGGAGGTCGTTCGGAATCGGGATCATTCAAAAAGGGAAGGAGAGGCCTGAACTTTACCCAAAAACCCCGATCCCTCCCCAAAGCACAAAAGAAGGGATAGGGGAGGTTGCCTCGATCCACACGGGAGACTGAAAATTGCAACACGCCTTCGGCGAGGTGGGTAGGTGAGTACCTACGTCGTCGATTTACGTAAGAAAATCAGATGCTTGCTCCCAGTTTATAACCCATATTATTTGGTGTGATTAGTGGGTTGAGGTGGTCAGTTCGGGTGAAGCTCATTCTTCAGAAATAGGCAACCATAACATCGAGTCGTATTTGCCCCAGTTCTTTTTTCTTTGACCAACTCTACCTTTAACAAATCGTCGAGTCACTGTTTGTTACGTAACACGGTAATTATTGAATGCGATCATTATATCATCAAAACTCCAGTCAATCCCTTTCGGTGCGAGGTGTTTTTAAGACTTGGTTTTCGGCGAAACGGTCCTAATCTCGTCGTCCCGCCTAAGGGTGCCAAGGCTGTGAATGCATATTCATTGGCTTTAACTATAATCAATAATGAAGGAGAATTAGGATTATTACCGTCACTCGGATATCTACATGAAATTAGAACCCATCGTCGATTCACTCTTTCAGTGATTTTAAACCTGAAAAATCATATTCCTGTCGTGAATGGTCAGCAGTTGCGGAGGAAGCATCAGGGTTCAAGCATAGGAAGTATGACGGAGCCGCCGAAGATATTTAGAGGCTCGTTCACTCCTTTCATCTCTTTGTGTGAAGGAGTTCTGCGCAGAGAGTTTCAAGTTTTTATCAAGCGCTTAGTCAACTCTCTCACAGAAAAATGGAATAAACTCCGATCAGAGATAGCCGAATGAGTAAAAGTGAAAATCCAGATCGCAATCATTCGAGCAGTGTCTTCATGACTACGGGAGTCCAGAAAACCCCTCCACGGAACTTCATACTCCTGAAGGAACCCGAGATGAGACTGGAAGATGGAGTCAGAGATTGAGACCCAGAGATCCACTGACCTACACCTTGGATCCATAATCAAGAGTGGTCAGATGTCCTGTCCAGTCCGGGGGCGGCCTTCATTGACATTTCTCTCAAGGGTGTGTGGACACACGAAAAGGTTACTTGATCAGAAATGGTCAGGTGTCTCGGGAGCCGTCATGGTGGGTGGGCCGGGATGTTCGGGGCATCCTGGCTCTTGATTGGCCAAACGCGGAAGGAAGCATCGCCAGGATCATCATTCCCTTTATTTTTCTTGTTACCTATCCTTACATAATAAATTACTGCTATATTTTTGTACATGAATATGTCTTTTCGCTGGGGTCAATCCAAAATTCTGTCCCTTCAAAAGCGTTGCCAACCTAATACACAAAAAAGCGTTACCATGGTTTCTTTATTTTGATGGCTGAGAAGTCACCAAAAAGTTCGGCATAATCGAGAGCTTTCCAACGAGTGGATATCGATTTTTGTAAGTGAAAAACCTACTGAGTTACAATGCCTTAGTCGAGAAAGAAAAAATTGCACTTGACTGTGTTTTACTTCAATATCGCTCAAGTTTAACTAATTCTTTTAACATGAATATGTCTTTTCGCTGGGGCTGAAATTCGATAGGGGGACTCTTTGGGACATAAATGGACGACTGAAATGACGGGGTCTTTCCTGATCAGCTGATTGAGCTAAATTCTCTCCGCCCAATTTTGTTGAAAGTTGGCGCCTGTAGCTATTAAGCAGGCTAGCTAAATTTAATATTTTTGAAAAATTGTCGAACCATTGCTCCCGAATTTTATGCTTTTCGGAGTGCTGAGTCCGACAGTGACGCCCTTTTTCCACCATCAACCACGATTTCATAGCAAATTTCTTGCTCTGAATAGAGAGATAAGTGGGTATCACGAACAAAACTAAACGAACGGGGGGGGGGGGGGGGGGATCACGAACTAACCTAAAAGAACTAAATCACTCGCGTCGAAGTTGTGGAAACCCATTTGAAAACGAAGTTAAGTAGTAAACGCACTGTCTATTTCCACGAAAAATAAAGAGTTTCAATGTTACATCGCTTTCGACTGTTGTGGTTTGTTACTGTTGGATGACCTAACCGTCGAAATCGAATTAACATAGTAACTCTTCATTTTTTGCGGAAACAGACAACGTTTTCACTAACTTCCGTTTTCAAGTGGGTATCACTTTTCACACATTGGAAAAGTGATGTAGACAGGTTGCCATGGCAACACTATCACCTTTAATCGATTCTTTTCCTCATTTTAATCGATTTTAACAGGCACTGGGAAGGTTTTGTGCAAAACATGTGATACGTTGTGAGGTGTGATCCATAGTTGAGGAATTTTGAAAAATGAGGCCTTTTAAAGACTAAAACGACAAGTGCTTAGCATTTTGAGGGAAAATAATGGGTTGTAGATCAAAATGGGTGTCATTTTCGGATTCAACGTACCAAGAGACATGAGGTTCAATATTGGAATGGTGCAAAACGTTTTTGGTCGCAGGCCTGTGTTATCATTTGTAATTGTAACTTCATTATAATTGTAAACAAAATGTTTTATTCTCCCATATACTTTTTGTAGGTCAAAATAAAAATGTCTTAATGTAAAATCTGTTTAACTGTAGGTGCCTATACCAGAGTTTGGATAAGAATAAGAAAGTTATGATCTTTCTATTGGTTTATTATTTTCAACTAGAGGCCTGTTAGGGCTTGGAAAGCCCTAATCTAGTCCGTATAACAGTAGTACCTAACAGGAACTCAGCACATTATAGTAACGATATAAGTCCTACCTATTTGGCGTTATGTGACCTGGTGCAAAGCTAAGCCGATGTTATTAAATGATTAAAAAAGAGGAAATACATACATCAAAATGTAAGTAATGTAATAAAATAAATATCACCAGTTGAGGTGGTCCTCGCCACTATGAGACTAAACAAAAAGCTGAATCGGGAAATTCAGAATTCGGAATTATATATAAAGTCCGCTAAGTTCTTCAGTTTCAATTTCTTCGTTCAGAAATAACTCCCCTAGATGTTAGTAACTACACTACGTTTCTTACTTACCGTGAATTGATGGCAACTGTTGTTACCGCCACAGCCTCATTAAACAACTCTCGTTGATAAGGACCGCCTAGAACACGATCGAGGAGGGTATAGAGGAGAACGGCGACACTTTTGCAACAAACTTGGGGCCGTGCTGATTCGAATGAGCAGTCTAACACTAAAATCGGACCTCGAAGTTCTTCACAATTTCAAAGACCGTTCGGAATTATATATAAAGATAAAGATAATGAACCTTTGTAATTGACCAAGGGGAAAAAAATTACCCTCCTACCCCCCTCTCCCCTCAAAATTAGTTGGTTTACGTTTGAAGGTGCGAAGAATCCAAAAATCAAATTAAAAAACAAATAAATAAATAAAAGTCTGTCGCACGGCGTCTAAAGCTTTTCATAGACATTACTGAACCGAACTTTATGAAATTTGGCTTACAAATCATTCATTGGCCGAGGATGTGACAGTAATATCGGCATAAATTTCGCTCAACCCTAAAGGGTAGATTTGAAGGCTGAAATGTTTAAAAAGTACCTACTCAGCCAAGTAGCATGACTAATGGGGCGGATTTTCAAAAGAAAGTTATGGATTACATTAAATTAAGCATTCAAATTCCGATCATTGAGGGCAACCATATCCTGAATGAAACTGGGGGGACAGGCGTGTGACGAGACCACAAAGAAAATTTTGGAACAAGCAGCCAAACTCGAAAATTTGGTCAAATATGGGCATTTTCACCTAAAAATCGTTTTTTCTCACTTATTTGTGTATCTTAGAGATCTAGGATTGGTTGCAATCGTCTGAGCGCTAACCAATGCCTCGACTGTGACACCCCACATGCCCCATTGTCTAAATTTTGTGATTCGTCGGCATTGTTCACCTAAAAATCTATTCCGCTCACCTATCATGAATCTTAGGAGATCTGAGAGTGGTCGCAATTGACTCAGCACTGAAAAATGCTTCCATTGTGATACTCCGCATGTCCTTTTGTCAAAAAACCGATTATTCAGGATTTTTGGGCCATTAAATTGTACATTTGAGCCTGAAATTCTAGAGCGATCGGGCTGGCCAACGAACTTGACCTGTCTTTTACCAAAACGGATTTTTCTGCGTTGGAACGAATTTTTTACGCCATTTTTAAAGGGTGGTATCGTCTGGAAATACAACCTATAAATAGGTATATATATATATATATATATATATATATATATATATATATATATATATATATATATATCAAACCGACTTTTAAAATTTCGAAACTATCTAAATAGCTCATTTTGGTTTATTATTTCCAATAATAAGCCTATGTGATCGTATAGCAAAAAAATTTTATAACCCCCCCTCAAACTTTGTCACTTTACGTTTCAAGGTGCGTAGAATCCAAATTTGAAATGTCCGTCCGCCGTTCGCCGTCCGGGCCATAAAAGGCCTAAGAATTGACTTTAAAAACCCGTTCTTTTGCACATAGACTCCATTTGGGGTCTAGTTGGTCCTAACGTTTAACCATCCCGATCGCTTTACTCGCATAGATGCTATGGGCCAAAAACGGGCGAAAAAGTGTCTTTTTCGAGGCTTTGAGTGTTGGACTGACGTGTTAAAACTCCAACCTGCTCAACCACAACTGCGCAAGCTAATATTCCACGGTTAGGATAACAATGGGCAGTAGGACTTCGCAACAGAACACTTTAGGACCAGATCATGCACGAACACAACTGCACGACCTAATAATTATTATTCTCATGTTAGGACAAAATTCACTCATCTCAAAATGCACAACTTTCAAATGAATTTTGATGGAAAAATATGAGTGATATGATAGTGTAAGCGTGATAGGGCGGTGAACCTCCAGTTGTCAGGTAACGAGACCTAGGGAGTACCTCCAGGGTGGCGTAGAAAACTTCCTACACTTGTATTGCTTTCGAATTTCATGTTCCTTCGAGGCATGAATATACGTTTTTTTTTTCTAGGTCATATTTGTGTGTTAATACCAATGCTTTGCCTACGCATATTTAATAACAAATCCTCTCGACTTTTCGTACATACTTAGATAATGATATTATTAAGGCAATGGTTATTTGAATAGATAGGAGCTTAAACATACGTATATAATTATAGAAATATAGGTTGTGGCAACTCGAAATAGGACACGCCGAGGAGTCTGGACGGGCCTTATGACGTGCGCAAGCCAACTAAAACTATGATCATACTCAATTGAAAAAATAATAAACCTTTGTGAAATAATTTGCAGCGTTTTTTCTTTAAAAATTCGCTAAAATCGAGATCTCAAAAACTTTCAAGGTAGGTAACTGTAATATCTTTTTTATAGTCATTTACAGGTAGATTCTATCCCAAAGAATTGAATAAATTATGTGTATTTTGCTGAGTACAGCCAACGACATTTGAACGTAAAACTTTCCTACGGTCGGAATTCGGGAAGTAAAACAAGGCATCGGCCTAATTTCCCAACGGCCGAGCCCGAAATTTCAATAAATGTTTAATGGCGAAGTTTAGCTCTCTAAGGAGATATCGAAATCGCTGAAGCTTGGGTCAAGTGGCGACGTAGGTCCGTAGGCCGTATTCTCGACAAATCCAAGTTGCACAAGTTGATGAAGGCTATCTGAGGTCAGTTTCGGATCCCTCCTGTGCAACGCGCGGCGGGACGCCAACAGGGGCCGCTCCATACGTAATCGCTCTTATGGCGGTTTAGTCACCCTTTTGCTGTTTATTTAGCTTCGATGTGTTTTTAATTAATTATTTTTTTCGTCCTATAGGTGATATTCTCGATACTTCGACACTAGCGCTTCCTTACATCGAGCAAGGCGAAGTCGAAGTTATTTCACATTGTTGTCATAGTGACGAGTAGACTATGCGAAAATGCGCCATTTGTAGACACGGCAGGACATACTGCATAATTAACATAGTCTTTCCTAGTGCCTACTCAATATTTTCATTATTTGTAATATGCAAGGTAATAAATTGTATGCAAATTACATCAAGTTATTATCAGGTGATGACCTCAAAAGCTACGAACGCAAGATCAATCTGTGAGGTCGAGATCCCTAAATGAAATGTGTGTTGGGGAGTTAAAAAACAAGTGTGAGATGTTCCAGACGTCAGCCATGAAGATGTTGTGGATTACCTATCTAGTTTCCAGAACTGTTCTTTGAAATTTTTAAGAAACTTAAAGTCTTTCGAGTACTGTGAAAGTGCTCATGTGAAAAGTAGTGCCATGAGAGCTCTGCTAGACAGGAATATTAGCGCATATAGAAAGGTTAGCCCTACCTAGAGGGAAGGTACATCTACGTACTTTCCGTACATCATTACTTGTTCATGTACTTCATAGACGAAAAACGAAAGTAGGTACCTACTTAACTTTTTTGTACCTAAAATTTGCGTAACTGCAAAACTCGCGTATTAACGGCACTGCCAATGCCGTTTTTGTGAAATCTTACCTTCAGAAAAATGCATTTCAAGGTTTTTTCCTTACAGCTGGTTTTTAATTCATGTTGCATATTTCCTGATTCGATATTTGACAAACTTGCTTTTCAGCATTTGTATTCGTCGGCAAAACAACAACCTACCTACTTTGTTTAGGCACTTTTAACCAACAGCCAATCTGGTAGGATGTAAGTACTTACCTACCTAAGTAAGTAGATTCATTTCTTGGTGTAGCAACAACCTACCTTGTTTACTTTGACAAACTATCATATCTCTCCTTTTATTCATTCAATATAACAAGTAAAGCTTCCTCATTTAAGCATAGTACTAAGAACTTATAATAAAACGCTGATGAAGCTACCTGAGCAATGGCCATATACCTACCTACACTGCAGTACAGACACCTGAGGAATTTTCAATAATTTTTTCTTCACTATTTTTCAGTTTAATTTTTCTCAAAGCCTTGACGAATGAAGTTCTATAGTTTTCGAACACTGATTAACTACAATAGTTAGCATAGGTTCCTAGTCCAAATAAAAACTCGTTCACCGTTAGATTGAAATTTGCACTGGAATTGAAACTTTGTATTGCTACAATATTACTTTTGCAAAGCGAAACTGTTGAAAAGTGGCTTTATAACCACGAATTAGGGACGTGAGACGGCAAACTTCTTGTAAAAAATGGTTGGTTGAGTTGCCATTCGCCCCTTACATCGGCGATAATTTTATTTTTATGGACGATAACGCGCGGTCACACGTAGCAAACGTGGTTACTGACTACCTCGAACAGTAGGCATACGCACCCTATAGTGGCCAGCACGCAGCCCCGATCTTAATCCCATAGAACATCTATGGGGCGAGCTAGGGAGTTGCATCCGAAGGCGACCGAACCCTCATCTAAACCTCCAAGACCTCAGGACAGCGGTGGTCGCAGAATGGGACCTCATCAGACAAGAAAGGGTTTCAAATTTGATCAATAGCATGCCGAGAAGAATGCAGGCGGTGGTACAAGCAAGGGAAGGTAGGTACCACCCGATATTTAAAAAATTTATTTTCCAAAAAAAAATTTCATTTTTCAATTTTTTTTTTTTTTTTTTTTTTTTTTTTTTTTTTTTTCACACGAGAACTACAGAAGAATGTTTTGTTACTTTTGCCCAAACATCGAAGTTTTGTGAATAAAGCTAATTTTTTCAAACGGGAACTTTTTATTTGCCACTCTCATAAGATACCGACATTACTTGGCACATGCAAAAAAAAATTAACCAATTGAAGCTAAGGTGAAAAAATAACAAAATATAGGGTGCGCCGGTTTTTTCGCTGTTAAGTGTATTATAATCAACTGTTACATGCTGAATTTGCCAATATTAGAGTAGCTATATAGTCGCATAAATTATACTACAATTTGGCACAAAATGTAACATTGATTGGGTTTAAATTATTCACAATAATAAGCTCTTGGAAAAACGTTTCAGCTGCAATACCGATATATCGATTATTTAGGATCGATATATCGGTATAATCGATAGCGGGCTTTCAATAAATCATTTGATAGCAATATCGATATCTTGCTTTCGATGTTGCATCCCTAGCTCCCACCCTCTCTACAGGCCTGGATTAGACTTCCAAATAGGGCTCTTCGAATTAAGGGTTTTACTGCCACCTCCCAAATTTTCCCAACTTCTCCCAAGTCGGTGAATACTGAAAGGGGAGCCCCCCCCCCCCCCCCCCCAATGAATGTAGTATTAATTAATAAAGTAATAATAAATGTACCAGAACGGTAATAAATAATAATTAATGAATAACTCACGGGGGAACCAGGGCATATTGACGTCTATGAGGTTGTTCTTCCATGACTCCCTGCTGTTCTGAGCGACTGACGGGGAGGCGGTGACCAGAAGCGACGTCACCAGCAATGTAACATGAGTCTCTCTCACCATCACACCTATGTGAACAAATAAATGAAATTAATACATAATCGATTATGTAAAAACATGAAATCAGTATTATAATATTTTATGCTTAGACATTAAGAAATTTGCCAAAAAAAGCATAAAATAGTATAGTATGTATCTAACTATGTATTTTGATCAGTGTTATGCCAGAGTCGACCTGAACAAGAATTTCTTCATTTCTCTGTGTGGAGCGTGGGTTTGGTCTGTAGCACCTTTCTCCTAGTTCTGTGATCGTGCGGTAGATCGTACATGTTGCTTCCGTTCATTAGGTACAGAAGATATAAGTACCACAACTTCAAAAACCAGACCTAGTCCCCCAGTTCAAGTAGAAAATTAGTTCTGACTGATTAATCAGTATTTTCAATCAGCATCAGCTGCCATCGCAGAAACGTACTCCACTAAGGGATGCAACTGAGGCTGTACAATTCTATTTATGCCTCAGGTAACTATACTTCAACCTGGAAGGATGCTGTCATTATCCCTCTGATTAAAGTGGGAATAGACCCTTGCGAAGCTGGCAGTTACAGACCAATCCCTCTTACTTGCTGAATGTGCAAGATCCTGGAAGCTATGGTCAACTACCGCCAGGTGTGGTTTCTTGAGAGCAACAGCCTCAACAGCCAGTATCAGGCTGGTTTTCGCAAACGCTTCACAGCCAACCCACCAACTCACAGCATGAATATTAATCTTTTGAATATTAATCTCCCTGAAGAACCCCCAGTTCAAGGGGAGAAACGTTTGAGTTTAATAAAAATACCAATTTAAGGGCAGAAGCCCTTTTTTATAAAGCTTGTTACAAAAAGTGTTGTTCAACGAACTCACCTTTTCTTTTAAAACGCTTGATTTTTTGGCAAAAAATTACGCAATTTTTTGACGAATTTAAAAAAATTAAAATAGCAGCCTATAGCTCGGAACAGACAGACACTTACACATATACACACACACAACACGCACACATACAGATACAGACCGAGTCCAAGTAGAGACTCACATTTATTGCTGTAGAATTATTTTGTTGTCCTGCGAGTATAATTTGTAAACAGAAGTTAGATTTTAATCATTTTAACTTCGAATGTTATAAAATTGGTTTCAAAAATCATCACATCACGACTAAAAATCCCCCCCCCCCCACTCTTCTCAGTTTAACAATAATTGAGAAAATATTATTAATTTGATTATGACAGTCCTATAGCCTTAGTTGGCTTTAGGGCCGAATTAGCAATTACCGAATTTCAAGCGTTGGGAAGAATGAAGGAGTGTGCAATTGTAATAAATAACAATAAAATAATTATTAATATAGGTACCTAGGTAATAAATACATTTTAAATTATAATAGTTGGTCACGAAAAGTAATTGACTATATAAGTTAGATCTTCTAAGGCGAAAGATAGGCAAAAACCTACACGACACGAGCGCGTTGCGTAGTTGTATCATCTTAGTAAACTCTTTCGAGATTCGAAACACCTGGCGTACAGTAGGTAATGTTAAAACGTGTAGTTACCTAGAGATCGAAAGAAATTCTGCACACAAAAAAAGTGAAAACAAGCTATTCATGGAAAAAATAGCTTTAAAAAAGCACGAAGTTTACGGGAGCAGAACCAACTTTACTGAACCAAGTTTCAGAACGAAGTTTCACTGAACAAATTTAGGTGATTATTTGTCGCTAGGTCTTTTTATATCTGCAGCAGACCCAATGATACAACATCCCGTGATGGGTAAACTGTTATGCTCCTTGATGGGGCCTGAAAGACTGAAGAGAAATGAGCTGCGAAAAGCTGGGCAATCCACTCCACATCAGAAACACTGGCATCCCCAGGTGACATGCACATAGGTAAACAGCAATACTTTGATTAAGTAAAATATGAGAATGGCAAACTACAGGAAGCAATATTTTATAATGTTTATAGCTTTTTTGCCAACGATCATAGAAACACGACACATGAATAGCAACGCGTGGAAAGCATGGGGAAAAACGTCCGCTAAGTTGGGTGGGCAGTATAGCTTCCTCACACATTGTAACACAGGCGTATAGAATTGATTGAAGAAAAAATTACGAGTCGAAATGATTTATAGGTCGGCGTTGTATGAAATTAATGTATGCGCATGCACACTGACTACTACTGATCCCACGGAAATGAAATTCATAGAGAAATGTCTAGGAGCTAAACCGCACAATCCATGAAAATATCACAAACAATTTTTGTTTCATCTGTTGAGATTAAGTTTCATCAGTCTAGATCGATTTTAGTTTTGCGCATGCGCTATTGTTATTAGTCCGCCAATCGCGATATAATTCACTGGGAATTTTTTTGGAACATATACCCATTTACTCCCCATTACAGTTTGAGTGAAATCAGACCAATCGATTATATTAAATCAACTAATAATATAATAAAATCAGACTACTATTTATGTGACGGCAATGAAATTTATAGGGGGACTTCTAAGAGCTAAACCGCACAATCCTTGAAAATTGCATCAATATCGTTCCATTGGAATCGGAGTTATGGCTGTGTCAATCGATATTAGTTTTGCGCAATGGTTACTAGCAACCAATAGCATAATAATTTATAGGGAATTTTTCTGGAACCTATACCAAATTATCTACCAAGTTTGAACAAAATCGGACCAACAGATGATGAGAAATCGACGTTATGAGAAATTCTCTTTTGCGCATTTACAGAAGCTACTGTTGATTCCAGAACATTAAAAATTATAGGGCACCGCCTACGCATTAACCCGCATGATCCCTGAAAATTTCATCGGAATCGGACTGAGAAATGATTCGAGAAAAATAAAATAGGTAGGGAACAATCTACAACCTAACACATTCAATACACATTCGCGCACGCGCAGTAGCTACTAATGATGGGATTATGTTTAAATCACTAGGGAATGCTCAAATTAACCTCTGCCACCTATCCTCCAAATTTAAGCGAGATAGGACGACGGGGGAATGAGAAAATGATGCTTGATGGATTTTACGTTTGCGCATGCGCTGAGTAAAGTATTGATTTGGGAACAACGAAATTCATGGGGGACCATCTTTAACCTGCACGTTCCATAACATCTCATGAAATTGCGGATTCACGACAAACACACTCAAACACACACACAGAAAGACACGGAACGAAAGTTGATCAGAATGGTCAAATATGTGAAATACGAGTGAAAATTATACTACTGTAAAAAAAAAAACCGTTTGATTTTAGTGGAGACTACAACTTTTCCATCTCTCAAAACTAAAAACACTGTTTCCGCTACATATAGGTAAACTTGGAAGCAATTTAAGAGATGAAATTCAGCTTTTAGGTACCAATACTTTTTTTATGTATACCAGTATCACTATCTAGCGATTATTGATGGAATTGAGAGCTTGATCGTTTAATCAATAGATCCGCTAGCAACGCATAAGAAATTGCGCTTAGAAATTCAAAGGTGTTTTTTGATGTCCGAGCCCTTAGGGAAAACGAACCGTTCAACATAAGGGTTACCGGTTGTTTTAATCGATTCTTTGGGATTATATTTATCATTGGCAAGAAAAAAATCAGTACTGTTACCTTGAAAGTTTTTGAGATCTCAATTTTTGAATGTTTAGCCCTTTAATGCTACCTACGGTTTAGGGTTGACAGAAATTGATGCTGAACTTCTAGGACCATCTAGGTACCAAATGCGGTATTTGACCTCTAATTTCATGAAGTTCGGTCTATTAATTTCGGAGAAAAGCCGCGGACGGCGGACGGACGGATTTTTTTATTCGATTTTTGAACTCGATGGATCTTGAAACGTAAACCAAAAAATGTTAATTGGGGTTAAAGTTTTATTTTTCTTGGTCGAGTACAAAGGTTCATTATTGAAAATAATAAACCTAAAGGACTTCAAAGCAGTCGCTTAAAATTCCCGCCTCCTTGAGCGAATCCAATGCTCGTCTCGCGCACCCGCAATGGATCCACCTTCAAGGAATCGAGCTGTTGCGACGTTTCTTCCTTGAAGTTCCTCCACTGTACGAATGGCCGTGAAATTTCATGTGTGAAAACACACGTCTAAAAAGATGATTTTTTCACGCCAAATTGCCTAATTTCTACCATTATTCCGCTAAAATCGAGTCAAATCAAGCAACGGATAGCACCGTGTGTACAGCGATAAAAACAGTGAAAATCAATGTGCCATATTCGGGGTTTACCAGAATCCATGTTTTGCGCAATTTTGTTAGTTAGACAACTTTGCGCGGGTTCAAGAAAATCGATTGAGAGGTCGTAAATTCGTGAAATTCTGCGTAGAATCCAAATTTGCAATGAAAAAGGGGGTTCTCATTTGAAAAAACAAATTTGGAGTTGATTGCGCACGGTAGCGCCCAACGTTGTCATATTTGAGATTCTTGGAATAAATCATGAAAAATTAAAGAAGAATTTTTTTCAAATACACCCACAAATTAGGATTTTAGGAGGAGGAGGAGGAGGAGGGGGGATTCGTTAGACACCCTGTATATGGTAACTCTTCGTGGCATATGAATGTTTCAAAAGACTCAAGCCATAAGATCGTGTCGAAAAATTTGTAATCATTGTGCCGTCAAGAAATGCTTTTAGAGAACTAACATTTGAAATGTCATCGATGTTATGATGGGTAACTTGGTAATTGAAATTTCTCTTGACTGGTGAAAGTCTATAATTTTACCCGGAGTTACTTAAAAAAACAAAATATGATAAATCTCATTACAGATCACGCAACAAATGAAATACCTCGCCTAGCTATAATTGTAGAGAAAGTAAAGCGAGTTTTGATAGCTTACATCCACGCATTTAGGGTGTGTTGTTACTTACAAGTCCAGTGTGAGAAATAACATCGTGGGAAGAAACAATCATGAAAGGGTCTGTTCACAGTAAGCAACTGGTTTAGACAAGGACAGTAGGGACTCTCTTTATACTTCCAAAAATCTATATTTATTGCATACGCTTCAAAGTAAGTAGGTATCCGTACCGAAAAAAGCAGAGAGAGTTTTAGGAGAGAACTTTTGTCTGATTGTAAGCCTTTATTTTTCGTGGAAATAGACAACGTTTTTTCACTAACTTCCGTTGCGATTTTTAATAACACGAGAGTCAGAGTCAGGATCTACTTAGTTCAATTTGCTACGGATAGGCTCGTATTCTTATTTGAAATCACGAATACCAGATACTTGGGAGTAGTCATTGACTAGGCACTTTCCAGGGCGGAACATGCTGTACAGTTGAACAACAGAATCTAGAGCTGAAGAGTGATTTGGATAAAGATTCTTTTAGAATAGTGTACTAAGGTTCGACCCAGACTGTTTTATCATATTCTGGATCGGTGTAGAGTGACTATCCAACCAAATTAGAGATGTTATATAAATCGCAAAAACTGATCATAAAATTCCTCTTTAAAGTCTCTAAAGGGCCGATTACAAGAGCAACAAAAGTTGCGCAACTCCAAAAAAATTGCGCTAGAAAAGTTGTACGCAACACAAAGCAATAAAATTGCCTCGTGTTGCGTCAAGATGTTGCAAGGAATTATTTGCACTGTGTTGCACCAATAAAGTTGAGCAATATAAATTGCTCAATTGTTTCGTTTGCACGGGCGACTACCATGGACGGTGAAGAGGTGGTCGTCGCTGCTGCTGTGGTCGTCGTCGCTGCTGCTGCCAACCAAAGGAAAAAGAGGGGAATTGGCAGCGCCTGTTTCTGAGCCAGCGAGAATGTGGGTTGGCTCTCACCTCTGAAATTCTTTCACGTCAATATTTGCTCATAAGGCCATGCTGCACAAATAAACTCCTATCTTTCCTACGTTAAAATTCTCTCATGAGGCAATGCTGAACCCCACCAGTGCAGTTTCACGTCAATACTTGCTCATAAGGCCATGCTGCACACAAACTCCTATCTTTCCTATGTTAAAATTCTCTCATGAGGCACTGCTGCACCCCATCAGTGCAGTTTCACGTCAGTATTCGCTCATAAGGCCATGCTGCACCCCATCAGTGCAGTTTCACGTCAATATTTGCTCATAAGGCCATGCTGCACAAATAAACTCCTATCTTTCCTACGTTAAAATTCTCTCATGAGACAATGCTGCACCCCATCCATGTTCACGTCTAAGGGGTAGAGACAATTTTGCTATAGAGGTAGGTATAATTTTACTATTGTTTAATCTACTACCAGAAGAGGTAGTAGAGCTCCCTAAATGCCTTCAAGATGGCCTTAAATACATTCTATGCTAGGAAAGCTAATAGAGATGTCTTATACTCTTTCATAGTAACCAAGACGTAATGCATACTTAATAAGTGGCGCTAAACATGTAATGTACCAAGTGGAAGATTTATTTATTTATTTTTCCTAGATATTTAAATTTTCTTTCTATTTGTAATTAATAAGTATTAAAAGAATGAATTTAGAAATATGTATCACTAAGTTCATCTTGTGAACCAAAGGCTACTCATACCTCTAGCACAATATTTTCTCTTGAGGGGTACTAGGCATCAGAAATAATTATTTGTAATGCAAACTTTATTAATTTTGACTAAAGATGCTTTAAATTATAAAAGTTTATCCTTATTCTTTAATCCAACGTTACACTATCCAAGAGGTAATGTTCTGCAGGATTTAACTTTTCCAACACTCGGAGTTGTTAAAAAGGAAGTTACCCAACCCTGTATACAATATTCTAGTCATGCAGCAAGTCCATATGAGCCCATTTTCGTAAATCAACGTATATAATAAGTTAATTTTTTTGAAACTTGTGCACTTTGAGTGCAAAGAAATTGTTTACTACAATTTTACAGAAAAAAATGTTATTGCAAGTCTAAAAAAATTGTTTCCTTTTTTCCAGCTTTTATCGATTTATAACAAATAATAATAAAATTTGAGTAAATTTTAGACAAAAGAAGTTTATTAATAATGAATGAGAACGTTACAAAACTTATGCACAAATTCATGCTGAAAAAGTGCTTAACTTCCATTAATATTTGCCAATCAATAGATAAAAACTGCAAAAAACCTACAAATCCAAAATCTTAATCCATGGTGGGTGGGGTCTGGGCTCGACCGGGCTGACCTTTGGGCGCGGTATTATTGTATTTGGAAACTGCCATCATTTTGCACCATTTTTTAATTTTTGTTTTTATTTAAGGCTGACGTTTCTTTTCTTTCTCTCTTTCCTCTCTCTCTTTATCTCCCTTTGATGGCTTCAAGATATTTTTATTTATTTATGAATATGTACTTGTTCCATTTAACAATTGGCATATACTTTATCTCGATAAAAATATTTGATTTGCCTTGTATTTTCCTAACCGATTTTAAACTTATTGTGATGCACATTCTAATAATAAATACAGTTTATCGCTATTTAAATGATACAATATCATCCGATAAAATGTAATGACTCATTTCTCGTGCGTAGCTTCCTTCCTTACACAACATATCGACAAAATCTAAACAATGGTGTTATCCGCGTTACGAAGACCATCGCGATACAACGATAGGACTGATAGTTATACAACTCTAACTACGATAGACAGGACTACGTTTTAAGATAACATTAGATTTTTTGTGAATGTTGAGGATATCTATATCCGATTACTCTAGACAGACGGTAATACTCTCGAGAGAAATGAATTAAAGCTACACTGTATATACGGGCTAAATCACTTGCGTTAATAAAGCGATGTTAACTTGATTTGGGATTTTTCAGCGCAGTTTCTTTTAAAGAAGGAAAAATGAGCTATTATTTTCACTTTGTCCGTTGAAGTATGTCCTCTTAAACTCGTTTTAAATGCCACTTCCCGACGTCCGATTTTGATGAAATTTGGTATAGTTATTATCTGTAACATGGCGAGGATAAAAATGTATCTGGAGCCTATAAAAAAAAACTATAAGCGTAATAATCTCAACTTTCTATAAACTTGAAACTCGATAATTCGAACAATTTTATTGACGCGTCTTTTACGACAGTCGTATTTTATTGATAAGTAGCAACCGGTAGGGTCGTAGCTACTTTTCGATGATTCGACGGCGAAACTCGATTTATGAAGGCCTGTCGTTAATCGAATCCTCGTGAATGAGCCCGCACATGCGCATTGGAGCCTGTTGAAACTCAAGTTTAGACGACTCGATGATTCGACGTCGAAACTACTGTACCATGAATAAGATATAGGTTACAAGATCTTAAGAGGAATTCGTGAATTACCACCAAAATTATTGCTTTATCTAAGGTTGTGCAACTAAAGTTAGTAGTACATGACCTTACGTACACCTACAGTTCATGATAATCGCTCTCATCTTCCTCTAAAATACGCGTCCGTTTTCTACCTTTCACTTTCCTTGAAAAAAGCCGAGTCAAACCTTCTCCAAGATGACTGATACGACCACAAACTGCCGAGAGGTGATTTACTGCCCAAAACGCAGTTTCCGAACGCTAAACTGTGCTACCTACTGCCTCAGACATTCTCTCGCTTAGTGGAGATCCGAAATAAATCCCGAGGGGAAAGTTTCACTGGAAGGTGTGGCCTGTGAAAGACCATTTACAGAAATGTGTACACTTGGTGAAAATTCTGATGAATGATATTCACTTCACTTATATTGCTAGCTTGTACAAACAAGTTTTAAGATCCATGATCTACTTTGCTCTTGCCCAATCAACAATTATTCTTTATGTTTGTCTGCCTGGGGAAGTGCTTGTGCCACGACACTTAACTTCGAATAATTTCCAATAGTAGCTATTCAGCTCATACCTTTCCTTTATTCAAACAAATGAGCAATTTAAACCTACCCACTTTAACTAAACTTGGTTCAATTGAACAGATTCACCAGTCTCCTACTCGGTTTCAACTGTTGGGGCACATGGTAACTTGGGCACTTCCTAAATGCCGCACAACTGCGGTGCAAAATATCTATAGGTACAAGGGCATAAAAGAGTATAATTTGCTTCGGTGGAATTTAAAAGAAATTATTTGATGACCCTCTTCAAATTAATAAGTTGTTGAAATCCTTCTTCATAAACAATCTTGACCTATAATAATAATATTGTATTAATTTATTGCTAGAAAAATAGGTAACGTAATTTGTATGTATTTATTTCTTGAGTGTATTTATTTATTTTACTTATTTATTTCTTAAATTATAGGAAACGTGAGTTGTATCTATTTATTTCTTGATTTGCGAATAAATAGCTCGTCAGCGCGACTCTTATCCCTAACACGGGTATTCGCCCACATAGGGGAATAGTTTCAGTTGTAGGTTTTGAATTCTTTCATTGTGTATACATTTTTATTACTTGCGAAATCAACTTTTTTCATTTCATTTAGGTTTTTTAAGTTTATTTTTACATGAAAATGTTTCTTGGATAGCAACAAAGTGAAAATTTGGCTAAAGGCCGACACTTGCATTTTTTAGCATTTTTCTCTCATTTTTAATGCCCAAATGTGAAGAAGGCAAAGCGCTATTTTCCTTGGTCAGCTGTGAATGTTGAAGAGAAATAAGTGCAAAAACAGCGCATTATGGCGGAATGCCATTTTATTAAATCTGTCGGGTTAGAGCTTCTAGGGGTTTTCCATTAAATTGTTACATTCCCAAGGGTTACGTTTTAGGATTTTTCTTGCGTCGAGGTAAAAATTAGAACATGTTCTAATTTTCCCAAGTGGGTTTAAAAATGCTCCGCCAGGATACGCAATGATTGAAAAAGCTGACCTTGAAAAAAAGCACTTTGCCAAATTCACGTTCGAGCATTAGAGCTGCACGTTCGAGCTGAAAAAATGCAATGTTTGTCCCTCGAAACGTCCTGAATGGAATTTTCTATTGATTTTTACGTACAACCAATATGTTGCTAGGGAACTGTAACTCCGTTAGTTTTCATATCAGAAAAATCGTTCACCATTTTTTGGGATACTCTCATTTTTTCACAACATCTCATGAACCCTAAGCTACTGTAGTGTGAAGGAAAGCTGATTTATTACGCTACATTACAAACTAATATTGCTAAGTAACCGGAATCCCTTCTTTATACTAATAAAGTAAAGTGTCTGTATGTATGTACCTCCATAACTTTTGAACGTATTGACTGATTGGCGCGATTCTTGTTTTATTATGACCAGCCACTTCCGGCGCAAAATATAGGTCACATCAAAATCGCGCAACCCCTGCTCAGTAAGGGATTATTGTGAGGGGTGGGGGGTATAATGACTGGAAAATCCGTGTGTGGGCTCAAACTGAAGTCCACGATTAGGGGGTTTCAAAAAGACCATCGCATGTACACAGCCACACCTTGCGAGCGAAGCGAGCAACTTAATGGGGGGTCCGGGGGGCTTGCCCCACGGCTGGACGTGGAGGCGAGCGAAGCGAACCGGAGCGGCTGGTTAACTAATAAAGCGAAAAGAAGGCACGCCATGTTAGGTACTATTGAGTAGTAGGTAGGTACTAGCAAACAGAAGGTAACTACTAATCGATGCTAAAACCCCTGATTAGATGATTGGCTCCTAAAGCTGATAGAATACAATTTCAACGAATTTCCACAATACTGGTAGACTAGAATTCAACATGCGGAACCACCCTAACCTGGTGAATGAGCACTTATTTCATTTTACAAATACAGGGGAGCCAATATAACATGAAAAAAAAACAAGAAATTTTACAAAATATGAGGAAGTACCTATGCATACACAAAAATTTGCAGTGAGTCCATGAAATGATAGAAAGAAAAATAAATAAATAAACATCCAGGCATAAATAAATCATAAAAAATCAACGCTTAGCACTTTGCGTCTAACTGCAAATGTTGAATTGTTGTGGAAAATGTCCAAATCAGGGCACTTCCAAATCACATGGTTCATGAGACGGGGCAATCTACGGAGCGAGCAGTTGAGTAAGCAATTTGTGGATGAGAAACGTGTCCAAAATAGACTTTCAGATCGCAGACAGTTCAACCTGACTTCTATAATATTCATACTATGAAGCTAAAATTTTAAACTGAGCCTTATGGGAGACCTGCTACCATACCCGTACTTACCATACGGTGTGGTAGATTGCAAAACTTGGGGAACCGTTCTAATCAGCTGTACAAGCTCTGCAGCTAACTTTTGTTCTACACAATTTTAGATGTTGAGAATAATTACAACTTGGGGAACCATTTAATCACCTGAGTGAGCTCTCTAGCTAACTTTGTCCTTACAACTTAAGAACAGGAAAAATTGGCAAGTCTCTGGGTGTGGTCGTTTATAATAATTGTAGGTACGTTTTCTCTGGCAGTACTTACTATTCATGAAAAAAAGCCACAGTTCCTTTGAGCCTGACGGCTAAAATTAAAAAACATGAATATGCTTTAGCCGTACACGACTCACTCCTCGTCGATTCTCTGAACCCGACTCCCCATCGGCCTCTGAACTCTGTTTATCATTCTGCCATCAATCCTAAAACATGGAATCATGTTTTAGCTCCTCGCTCTCACTTTATTATAGAAATGATCACGACCATTGAGCTCTTGTGAGATGATGATCTCCTAATAGAAACTCGCGAGTAAACATTCACTTTATTATAGAAATGATCACGACGATTGAGCTCTTGTGATATGATGATCTCCTAATAGAAACTCGCGAGTAAACATTCACTTTATTATAGAAAGAGGCTAAAGAGGCTACATACGAAATTACAGCTTCCTATAGTGTAAAGTATAGAAATTACCTATTAAAATAATTTAACCACCGCTTCACAAATCTAACCGTTCTCGCAATATTCGGATCACCTGCTATGAATCACATAATCGAAACACCAGCTCAATGAAATCATCAGAAATTAACAAGCGGTTGCAATCATGTTCACAATATCAATAATTGAGAATGATCACCTGTGTGTAAACAATTATTCAGATAACCATGCTCATAACTCAGCTTGTTGGCCACGCACTTCGCAGTAGTTAATATAGTATGGTTGGATAAATCGAGAGCTTTCGAACGAATGGTCAACGAATTTTGTGGGATGAAAAACGACGAAGTATCATATCCCTAGCAACGACTCGGTTGTAAGCGGAAATCATCACAATTATTGGCGCTACTTTCGTTGCACTCTCGTGGGACATTTTTCGGTAGTTAGGTCACGGCTAAAGCATATTCATGCTAATAAATATGGTGGTAGGATATTTTGGTATGGACGAGCGAACAAAGCGAGCAGGCACATCTAGCTTATTATACACAAAATTCCTAAGTAGCGATTTCTATTGGAAAATACATAGATGGGAAAGGATGCTATAGACATAATGGTACATTCAGCACCCCATTAACAAAACCTACAGTTTCACTTCCCTAGGTACTCGTTTCTTCATATTACGTAAGCTCAATAAATCTAAATGAAAGAAATAACTCTTTTCAATGTTTCAAATAATTACGTTATAAAGGCAGGGACAATAAGGATATTTAACGAGTTGAAAGTAGACATGGTAATACATAACACGGTAATACCAAGTTTCGCTCCTCAATTAAGTAACTTTTCTTCCTCAATTCCTCCAAAGCGACGTCTGCAACAAAATGGGAAGCATTTTGTTAGGTATGCGGATTCCTTCTCAATGGAAGGACCATTGTGGAGGGAATATTTTACATGCGGTAGTTATATAGAGGATATCCGAAGTTGACATGTTTTTCATGTTTTAGGTTCGTTCGTTTTGGCCACCGAACCAGCTTGTAACCCACTTGAGGTGTTCGCTGAGTTCTCTGATCATTAGAGCGCTCCCCACCCTCGGTCACGGTCTGTTCGCAGAGTTTTCCAAATCGGTCTCCAACCGGTTGCTGATCTTCAAATCGGTATGTCCTTCTTCCAGCTGACCACTTTCTAACTGTTTTCCCCCTACATTTCAAACTCACAGCAGCCAATGAAACGATTCGAATTTTAGCCTCTGTTTTTACCACTGTTTCACGCCTCTGAATGTTTTGCTCGAACATTAAATTATAAAATGGATGGAAACAAATCCCCAACCGGTTAGAAACCACTTTGATATTGGCAGAAGTCGCGCATGCGCATTTTACCAGTCTCTAACGCGTTTGAAACCGTTTGAAAATCACTTCATACTGCCTCAAACAACAACAAACCTTCTGTGTTCTGCGTAGAAGAGCTATACCTACAATACAGAATAATAAATCATTGTGTAACTATTTGCAGCGTTTTAGATTCTACGCATCTTGAAACGTAAACCAACCAATTTGAAAGGGGGAAGGGGGATTTAAAAGATTTTCACGGTCAATAACAAAATTTCATTTTTGAACCCCTCGAACCTACTGAATTACCACAAGCACCATGGACGCATCTTGGGACAGATTTACTAAAATGTGACCAGAAATGGTACTTGGAAGTACAGGATTATTATTCCAGATTCTTGGACCTCGAGCCTTTAACCTTATCTGCTGTGATCGCAAGAATGAAGAATCTATTCTGAAGACACGGTTCAAGATTCAAGAAGAGAAGACAAGATTCCTTTAGAAATTCGAACAGATGGAGGAACAATTTACATCCGACGAGTTCAACACATTTGCTACTGAATATGGATTCAAACCAACTACCAGTAGTCCTCACTTCCCTCAATCCAACGGGGAAGCTGAAAACGCGGTGTCCACAGCTAAAAGAATATCGTTAAAATGTCCAGATCCAAATCTTGGTTTATTGGCATGTAAAACAACGAAGTTGGAATCTGGCCTATCTCCGGCCGAATTATTGTACGAGAGGAAACTAAGATCCAAACTTCCATCTATCAATAACTTCGACCCTGTGCGGAAAGAGCAGATCAAGACTTTTTATGAACGAGACGGGAGCTTGAGGTTCGTATGAAGAGACATTTTGATGTCAGAAGAGAAGTGAAAGAATTACCTCTGTTGGAGATGGGAGATATAGTCTGGGTGGAAGACCTTCGGAAAAGGGGTACAGTAAGGGCCAAAGCTGACTACCCACGATCGTACTTCGTTACACTAGACAATGGTATTGAGGTGGGGAAAAATCGTTGGCACTTGTATAACATACTACATCAAGAATCAACAACTGCGGAAACAACAAGTCAAAGAACGGAGAATCAACCTCTGGATAACCAACTCCGAAGATCGAAAAGGACAATAAAGAAACCCTCAAGATACCAACCTTAAGAAAGAGATGAGGAGGGGGAGATGTGGTATCGGTGAAACCTTTCCTGGGTATTCAAACTACTTCATTCGCGTTATCAAAGGCTGAACCAATACTCGCTACAGTGTTTAAGAATATTCTCTACAGTAATTAATGCATTGACTGGAGCGAATTTCGACTGGGTGAACGAGAATGCAAAGAAGATGACGCAACTGGGGGAATGAAGAAAAACTTAATTTACGCCAATATTAAAGTTACTGGTATCACTTACAACGTCATTTTATTTTTATCAGTTTATTCAGCGGGTGGTACATAATAATTATTTCGGGCCGCGACGTTAGTGAGGTTATTGATTACTAGCCGCTCCGGCTCGCTACGCTCGCCTCCACGTCCAGCCGGGGGGCAAGCCCCCCGGACCCCCCATTAAATTGCTCGCTTCGCTCGCAAAGTGTGGTATGTAGGGAGTGTTGCTCGCTTCGCTCGCAAAGTGTGGCATGTAGGGAATGTTGCTTGCTTCGCTCGCAAACGGTAGATCTCTAAGGGTAGGTTTAACTTCTGTAGGGGATGCTGCTCGCTTCGCTCGCTTGAGGAAGTTATACTGCCCACCCAACTTGGCAGACGTTTTTTTCTGTTGGAAATTCTTACAAACAAATTAAATCTTATAAAACTATGTGGAACCACGAAAAGTTTATTAGTGGATGTTGCTCGCTTCGCTCGCAAGGTATACCTGTATATGTGTAGGACAAAGTCCGTATTTATTCTGTTGAAATGGCTCTCGCTTCGCTCGCAAGGTAGGTACCTATGTATACCTGCTCGCCTCGCAAGGTATTGCGTAGAAGTGCAAATGGGAACCCCCTGTGAGGGTCCCTTCTGGTAAGCAACCATAGTTTGTTCCCTCAAACGACGGTGATAAGATGTCCCTCGATCTCGTTGAATAAGATGGTACCCTTATGTTTATAAGGTTGACTAAGAAGGGTGAGTCGTGCGTGCCATTCAACAGTTCAAATATGCAAATTTGTATCATCTCTGTCATTGCTCAGCAAACTATATTCTAGACTGTAACACTCGGTCATTTTTCACGTACTATCGACAATTTGTAACCGATCTCATACCACAGTTCAGTGCTAAGCGAGGTCAAAGATTGATGTGACAAGATTGAAAAGATTGAGGTAGGCGCGGCTTCGGAGGTCAAATCACGAAATCCAAGATGTAATCACAATGACGGCAGAGAAGGTGAAACATGTCAACTTCGGATATCCTCTGCATAACTACCGCATGTATAATGTTCCCTCCACAATGGTCCTTCCATTGAGAAAGAATCCGCATAACAAATTGCTTCTCTTTTTTCTGCGGACGTCGCTTCGGAGAAATTGAGGAAGAAAAGTTGCTTAATTGTCGAGCGAAACCGTGTTCAGCATTACCATTTCTACTTTCAACTCGTTAAATATCCTTATTGCCCCTGCCTTTATTACGTAATTATTTGATACATTGAAAAGAGTTATTTCTTTTATTTTGATTTATTGAGCTACATATGAAGAAAACGAGTACCTATGGAAGTGAAACTATGGGTTTAATGAGGTGCTGAATATACCATTACGACTATAGCATCCTTTCCCATCTATGTATGTATTTTCCAACAGAAATCGCAACTTAGGATTTTTTCCTATAATAAACTAGATGTACCTGTTCACTTTGTTTGCTCGTCCATACCTAAATATCCTACCACCATATTTATTTTTCATGAACAGTAGGTACTGCCAGGAAAAATGTACCTACAATTATAAACGGCCACACTCAGACAGTTGCCGTTTCAATTTTTCCACTTCTTAAGTTGTAAGGACAAAATTAACTAGAGAGCTCACTCAGGTGATTTAAGTTGTTCCTTAAGTTGTAATTATACTCAACCACACCTAGAGAGACTCTTTTACAAAGTTCAACATCTAAAGTTGTGTAGGAAAAAAATTAGCTGCAAAGATCATACAGCTGATTAGAACGGTTCCCCAAATTGTACAATCAACCACACCGTATAGTACGTATGGTGGAGGGTATGTTAATGACGCGAAAAATATATTTAAACAATCCTTGAAGCGGTTTGACATCGTGACAAAATTTGAGCTCAATCGAAGCAGTAGTTTTTGAATCGAACACAAACCAACTAATATTTTTATAGATATTATAATATCATTATAAAAAAAATATATATAGATAATAACAATAGGCAGGTATATATTTAAACGCTAAGCTATCGACAATACTTATATGTTACCCCAAAACAAACCTTCATACTCTAGTAAAATGTAGTAGAATTCGTAGAGTAAAATTTTTTTTTTTTTTTTTTTTTTTTTCACCTAACAATACATTGCAAATATTTGATAAAGTAAGATGTACTTACCGCCGAAATTAAATTCCTCAAAGAAACAGCTTAATATCTTGACGTTGTTCGATGTAACGAAAAACTAAAACCATGAATTCACAAACGGTTTGAACTATAAAATTCCGTTGCCCGATCTTACGTAGACTAGTCCATTCCCGAGCCATTTAATTGTGAAGAGTTGGACTATTAAAATAAATTCTCCTCAACTAAAAAAAAATTTGGGAAGCCGAAAAATGTTTCTGGAAGTTTGGAAAACGTCAAAAGTTCGCATTTGATGCCTCTATTCACTATGAAACGCGATCAAGATAATTATGATCAGTATGAATTTCCCTATAATAATTGCTGATGAAATGTTGTTTTTGTCTCATCACTACCTTAGTGCATGATTTGGTCCATTTGGTTCATTTTGATTTGGTGCATGATTTCAGTCCACTTTGATATAACAACCACTGAATTCCGACCTGCCATTAGAGCTGAGATTGGCCTCATTCGACGCAAATTTTAATTTTCTACAATTTTTTGTTGGTTGAAAAAATAATTAAGGGGTGTGATTGCTAAATATATTGAAAAACGTGTATTGTTGGTAATGAACCCTTCAAAAATGAAGCAAATGAAGCGTTTGATAGTTGGATTACTTGGGAACTACTTTTATAATCACGTGAGTGCTGTTGAAATGGTCGGTAACAACCGTTGTAAACAGACTCATGAAATTCAGTCCTTTTTTTTCCTTCCGCACCGTGGTTGAAATAGGTCCTTTTAGTTACTGAACCCATAAAAATTAGTGTATACAACATATTTGATAGTTGGATTACTTTGGAACTACTTCTATAATGACGTGAAGCTGTTGATGTGGTAGGTACCTAATGTTGTAAACAGAGTAATAAAATTCAGTCCTTCTTTGTTTCCGCACCCCAGGGTGTTTAAAATTAGTCCTATTTAAAAATGAACCCTTCTAAATTAGTGTATTTAACGCTTTTGATAGTTTCATTATGTCGGAATTGCTTTAATAATGACTTGTATGCAGTTGAAGTGGTAAATAGGTAGCTACCATTATAAACATACCATGAAATCCACTCCATCTTTTCCCTTCCCAACGCCAGGGTTTTTGAAATGTATCCTTTTAGTTACTGAACCCATCTGAATTAATGTATCCAAAGCATGTGATATGTATTTTCTTCGGTATAGGGGAGTGTGTTCGAAATCAACGCTAAATTCCCTATACGAACCGTTCGCTACATTCCCATGTCCAGAGAAAACGCATTTCGCCCCACTTTGCGCCAGAGTCTGATAATTGTGATCATAATACTTATACTTCCGCTTATTTGAGTGTCCTATGTATAACTGGATCAGAAAAACATATATCTCGGACTTGGTGGGAGGTACCGGAAACTTGATAAATTTTGTATCAGTACCAAGTGAATTCGACATAAAAAGGCTATATTTCTTCTTAAGTGAAGTTTGCAAACTGAGAAATTTATGTTTGTTTGACTGAAGGATTAACTCGCTTATATATACTGGTACTGCCTATGTTATCTGCTTGAATGTTTTTGAAATTATTTATGAAGTTCATTGTGTATTTTATTGTTGTTTCCAATATTTATAAGGTAAAGAGAATAAGCTGAATTAATAATGAATGTTATATTAATTTGTAATTTATAAAATATTTGAAATTTCTACTAACGCTGTAATACTGAATATATTATCATTAATCGTGAGTAAATCATGTAACTGGACACCACGATCAATTTCTAAATTTTGTTCTCTTATAGTTGATTCAACTGGGTATTGAAAACACTACGTTAATGATGTTTACACTACAACTGTTTCAATTATGTATTTTTTGTAAAGCATACTCGAATGTAAGGAACATACATGTTCAAATACATTAAATGAATAAATACCTATACTACCGCTAGCTTGGTAGACTCGGTAACGTAACGAGACAGAAAGTATCGAATGTTTGAGAATAATTAGGAATTCGAAGTTCCATTCTGTAAGTATATTTAACCGTTCGTACAGGAAAGAAGGTAGGCCAAATGTGTGAGGGTGGAGGGAGGTACTTTTCAATTAAGCAACCATGTGCGGTAAGCGCCTTTCTGAGAGGCGTGTTTCTGAAAATCCAGAGATGAATTGGATATCCCATGACGGGGGCTCTTCCTTGTTTGTGCCGCGGCGGGTAGATTTCTCTCATTAGCCTTCCCACCTACCAACAACATCCTCCCCTTCTCTTGACTTCTTCCTCCATGACTCGCTTCTCCCATAAGCTCACCAACACATTTGCTGACCGTTCGGGGGACGTGGCGTTATGTCGCGATCGCCGCTGCAGCCGATTCTGTCGAAGATACGTTGGCACTTGTGACAATCTACCGATTATCGTGATCAAAATTCTTGGGCTTCTATTGTATATGTCAATCTTTCGATGTAATTTTGGGACTCGGGTGAAACAAGTAGAACTAGATTTCAATCACTTGGATAATTCATTACGCTTTTCTTTATGTCGCTCCAAAAGAAAGGTAATCAGGGGGTTTTTTTCTATCTAGTCTGTTGGTTGATTAGTTTCTTATATTCACTTCTTTTAAAGATGAAAGAAATACCGCAGGGAAGAGAGAGGTATGCGGAATAGCAATGAATTAAGTATTAGAATAAACATTGGGAGTTTATATAATATGAATTGCTATTAACGCAAGTGGAAGAGAGAGGTAGGCTCACCTTCTGAAGGTTGAACAACGATAACAGCAAGCGGACCCGTGCACATTGGGGGTACCAACGGGCACGCCGTTCCATTGAATAGATCACCGTAACAGTTTTTGATAGCTGCTACACACTAATTTACACACTGTGTTTGAATCAAAGTATTAAGCAAAAAATTAAGTGAAATTATACAGAAAACTTATCTAGTACCGACTTATCTAGAATCTCTTTTATCTCAAATATTATTCTTAGTTTAAAACAAGAAAATAACAAAGTTTTCCATGGATGGATAATGAAAATGTGCATTGCTGGTTGGAATTCTGTTCATAACATAAATTTTTCCAACATCTTCACGACCGATCTATGGACGTCAATCTTCTCAATCCTCAGCATCTGTTCATTGTCGAAGATATGTAACACCCTACGCATTATCGCGAGAACAACAATGCTCGTGGACACAACAACGTGATCTATTGATCTATTTGCCAATCGTTCCAACGGTCTTCATTATCCAGCGGAAATAAAACAGCACTTGTGTTTCTCGTATTCGAAAGATAAACCAGATGCTCGGAAACTGAGTGTGATTTACAACAAGCAACCAATGTGGTATTTTGATGGAGCCGGTGGCTGTTCCTGACGGAGCCCATCTTCGGTGAGGTGAACTGACGATAAGTAAACATATTTCTAAGTAATGCATGCATGCACGTTTCTGTGGTAGATAGATTAATAAATGGTTTATTTTAAAAATCACGAAGAACGACATGCAGTACCTTAAAACTTATAAACAACTAGTGCAGTTCTCTCGCTTGTCCAATTAATTGAAACATCTACAGTTTTCTAGTCCCCCTGATCTCAGTATATCGACATTGTAGTAAATAGGTACATACCAATTGAAAAATAACATAAATGTGTAGATCATTGAAATGGTTTTAATATTCATTAAAAACTCCATAGCAGAATATAGTCAATCAAGATGTAGCGTAAATGTAAGTAAATGTAGATGTAACGTACAACTTCGAAATCGGTCAATGAGGAAACTGAAAAATAATGCTTGAAGTAATTTACGTTAGCGCATGCGCAGAATGGAGTAATGATTTGAGAAAAATTAAATTGGCAGGGAACAACCTACAGCATAACCCACAAAGTCCCAGAAAATGTAATCAAAATTTGATGAAAACTAGAAATTAACCTTGTTCCTGGGAGTACACTTTTGCGCATGCGCAGGAGCTAATAATGATGCAATTATGTTGAAATTAACATGGAATAATTATACCGTCGTCCCCTAGCTATGCACTGAATTTGAGCGGGATTGGTCGACTAGGGCGTAAAAAATTATGCTTGAAGGATTTTACTTTACTTTTACTTTACGCTCGGGGTGGGATGTATGATGCTTACTGTTGAGTCCATCTCGACTCCGTAGGAAAACCCCGTTGAAATCCGACGAGTTTAGACGCAAAAATACGCATTAAACGAGGATCCCACCCCCTCCAGCACGGGACAAAAAGCAGACCGAGAGGTCTGGTCTTGCGGGTCTTACCTCAACAAACTGACCCATGGTTCGGGGGTTGGTAGACAATTTTAAAATTGCTTATGCACCCTTTCGGACACACCTCACAAGACTTTACAAAAAAGGCCTTTGTGTCCTTAAATTGGTTTTTATTAATCTCCAACGTTTCTCCCCTGGAACTGGGGCTTCCTCGGTAACTTTGAATTCCATTTATCATCACAAAAAGCAGTGTTGGGCATCTTATCGTCAAATACAAATACGATTGTAATCGCGATTATTATAAGTTGATTCTGAGTCAACTGCGATGATATTCGTATTCATGTAATCGTATTCGTCTGTAGGCGATTACACGAATACAACCCATAAAAATGCGTCAAGTTCATAAATTTCAATAGGGCGTCCCTCCTATAATATGAAAAGCGTTGCTAATATTACCTAGCTTCAGAGGGACGTCCTTAAAGCGAATTCAACGATTGGAGCCCATCCTATTTGTCTCAAATCTATTTCAATATGACGTCCCTCCGAAGTTAGGTAATATTAGCAAGGCTTCGCATATTATAGGTGAGACGCCCTATTGATGACCGTGACGCATTTTTATGGGTTGTATTCGTGTAATCGCTGACAGAAGAATACGATTACACGAATACAAATATAATCGCAGTTGACTCAGAATCAATTAATAACTATCGCGATTACAATCGTATTCGTATTCGACGATAAGATTATGCCCAACACTGACAAAAAGTAAACAATAAGTATTTATTTTACAAATTTTGAATTTGATATTTTGAATTTTGTCTCCCTGAAGAAGCCCCAGTTCCCGGGGAGAAACGATGGAGATTAATTTAAAAAAAAAAAACAATTTAAGGACAAAAAGCCCTTTTTCATAAAGTCTTGTTGTAATTTGAACTGTCCAAATAAAAAAACGTTACACCTAATAAGATCCCCAAACTCGAAAACGGAATCGATTCAGCCGTTTGGCTGTGCAGTGTGGACAGACAGACAGAGTTTCATTCTTATTACTAGCCGCTCCGGCTCGCTTCGCTCGCAATGTGTGGCTGTATAGATGCGATGTTCTATTACTGTTGAGTGAGACCTGTAGAATGATTGGAAATGGTAGATCGCTGAGGGTTTTACGTGTGTAGGGGTTGTTGTATATGTATAGTATTTTACCTTTTAGTTAAACCTTTTTCGCAATGATTTAAACCTTTTTTACTTTAAATTAAACCTTTTTAACTTTCATTTAAACCTTTTTCACTTTCATTTAAACTTTTTTTACTTTCATTTAAACCTTTTTCACTTTCATTTAAACATTTTTTACATTGAATTAAACCTTCTTCTATTCCCAAGTAAGAAAATGCATTTTTGAACAAAATGAACACATGAAAACTTCACAGTTGAAAAGAAGACACTTCACAGTTCAACAGAAAACAGTTGAAAACTATATTTCAGTAGTACCTAATCGTCTTAAGCTCGTCTTGGCACGCAGTAATGGGTAAATACTTCTTAGGAGAAATGAGGCGACTGAATGTGTCTTCCTCTCTTTCTCCCTAGATCGGCACTGGGGTAGGCACCTGCTTTCAACTCTGACCGCCAGCGTATCATTGATGAGTTTATTTTGTACACATATTAACATTCTCTTCCAAGGTTTAATTCAATGTAAAAAATGTTTAAATAAAAGTGAAAAAGGGTTAAATGAAAGTAAAAAAGGTTTGAATAAAAGTGACAAAGGGTTAAATGAAAGTAAAAAATGTTTAAATGAAAGTGAAAAAGGTTTAAATGAAAGTTAAAAAGGCTTAATTTAAAGTAAAAAAGGTTTAAATCATTGCAAAAAAGGTTTAACTAAAAGATAAAAAATACTATAGATGCGATGGGATATAGTCCATCTCGAGTCCGCAAGAAAAACCTCGTTGAAATCCAACGCGTGAAGGAAATATTGCTCGCTTTGCTCGCTATCCGTCCACTGCTTCATTAGAGGAAGTAGTACTGCCCACCCAACTTGGCAGACGGTTTTTTTCTGTTGGAAATGACCATCAAACGCGGCGCCTTATGTGGAACCACGAAAAGTATAGTTTTAAGATCATTTCAGTACTAACAGAACTGTCCGGTATTAAATGTTTGTACGTACCTATTTGTTTTCCAGTTCTATTTTTCTAAAGTTAGGCCATTACTTTATGTGCGGAGAAGGGCAAACGGAATACTTCCCGAGATCAAGGTTCGAAGACAAAGGTTAAATTTCAAAAAATATACCAAAAAAATCACTAAAAGTTCACAAAAAGGGCTAAAAATTGTTAAATTTATATTTTTACAGCATATAGCTCAAATAAAGTATATTAACTACAAAATTGAACATTCAAAAATTTATGTACAAAATCATGCGGAAAAATGTGCTTAAAATCCATCAAAATTTGCTAAAGACCCGATAAAAACTCAAAATAGCTAAAAATTCTAAAAACTCTACTTGAATAGGAAATTATTATTTAGAATACTTTTTTGCCATAAAATTAATATTTAACAATTTTCTTGCGATCAAAAAGCTCAAATTATAAAACAATTTAACATAATACAATACGATAATTTACGAAAATTCGCTCAAACGGTCATGCTGCATGACTGGAACTTTTTTCGCATTGTATTTGGGGCGATGGAAATGGACACTCAACAGTCATTGTAGGCTTTAAACTATTTTTCATATGAGTTAACCTACTGAATGTCCTCCATAGAACTACAGGGTGGATTCGGATGAGTGTGATAAACGTATTTGGGTGAAACTACGAGTAGGTATGCAGACCAAGAATGGAGTCAAACGCCGTCAAGCGCATTGTCTATCTTAATCCATTTTCGAGATATAACATAATTGAGAAATGCGGCGGAAAGTTGGGAAATTTTTAACGAAAAATGACAGTTTCACGCACGAAATTAATATAACTAAAGTCGTTTATAAATACATGTTATCAACAGTTGGGAAAATGAGAATTTGATGAGGACTAGACTTCCAAATAGGTATCTTCGAATTAAGGGTTTTATAGGCTCCTCCCAAATTTTCCCAACTTCTACCAAGATAGTGAAAGTGAAGGGAGAGTCCCCCCCCATCCGCCACATAGCGAAGCCCCTGTGCCTACCAAAAATAAGGGTTGCCGGTCTAAGACCGAAGTCGGAATATGAAAGGACAAAACACAAATAATTTCACTGATAATTCAATACATCATACCTTGCCGGTCACAGTGAAGATTGAGTGTCAGGGTTGAAATACTCCGAGAGAAAATTCTAAACTAATAGGACGCGATAAAGCGAGCGAGATTGAAATTTCTGATTATCGAAGAGAGCACTGACGATTCGGCGAACTTTCGCGATGGACTGACGTCTGATATCTAACGTCGGACGACAGGATAAAATCCCGAGGAAGGTCAGGGCGACGTCACAACCACCCCTCCCATTCCTCAAGAGAACTTGATCCTCGATTGGCTGCAAGATTGGTTTTGGGTCTTTGGTTTTTTTATATTTCTTCTCTCATTTAAGATAAATTATCTCAGGAACCCTTTGGATGATAGAGGATACTCAGCTAGGTCCCTTCCATCCTTCATACATAGCCACCTGTTTTTCTTAAAGGATAAAAAAAGGTAATTTGCTTCCTTGTGGGTGCCTTTTGATGGATACCTGCCTTTTGTGGGTACCTTTTTGGTACCTACTTAATGGAAGGTTGGCCTTTTCAAAATAATAAAAGACTTCAGTGCTTAGATTGGATGGGACAGGCCTAATTTTTTTGCTAGCCCGACGCGTCTTCTTGTTGAGCCCTGGCACACGGGAGGTACCCAACAACATCAGAGCTCTCTATCAGTAGGAATTAAAAACGTCTGCCAAGTTGGGCGGGCAGTTGAAGAATAAAGTACGAATCGGAATGATTGAAAAGTAGACGTTTTAAAAAATTTAAGGTTGCGCATGCGCAAAGACTGGTATTACTCCAACAGCAATGAAATTTATAGGGTAACTTCTAGGAGCTAAACCGCACAATCCTTGAAAATTTCATAAAAATCGGTTGATTAGTCTCAGAGTTTTGTCTGTGTCGATCAATTATAATTTCGCGCATGCGCTATAGTTATTACCCCACCAATTGCGATATATATTTATAGGCCATTTTTCTAGAACATATACCCACTTACCTACGTTATAAAAATTCAAGGTTGCGCATGCGCACAAGCTACTGTTGATTCGACGGAATTGAAAATTATAGTGGACCGTCTAGTAGCTAACCCGAATAATCCCTGACAATTTCATTGGAATCGGACTTGGACTTGGTATAGTTTTGGGCGTGACAATGATTTACCACAGACATACAAATAGACCGACAGACACGGAACCGAAATTGATCAGCAAGCTCTGAAACGCAGAAAGCAAGTGAAAATTTTGATTTTGGAGGACAATACTTTTTACAACTTCTATCACGAACACAAAGCTCCCCTAGACCTTCGGTAGTGAGGAAGCAAAGTTGCCAGTCAAGCAGCATGACAGTATGAGCAAATATGCGTAAATTATCGAATTTCATCATTCAATATTATTTTGAAATTTGAGCACGATTGTTAAGTTCCAATTTCATGCATAGAAAAAAACTCGTTGTAAACAATATGCTGTGTTGAAAAAAAATTTAGGATATTTTTATATTTTTTGTGCAGCTTTGTCGATTTGTTAGCAAATACTGATTAAATTTAAGTAAATTAACTCTGTGTGATTTTGTAAATATGCTCTTTAATGTTCTAGTTAATTGTTGGTAAATTAATTAATTGTGGTTAAAGATAGGTGGTCTGGATGCTCGCATTTCAAAAACATAACATCAAGTAGTTAATCTCTTAGAAGAAAATTGAGTAACATTCTAACATCAAGTACTTAATCTCTTAGAAAAAAATCAGATTAGTTGGTCACATACGTCAGAATGGTATAGTTTGGTGGTCTGGATGCTCACAAGCGAGCATCTTAGAAAATACATAACATCAAGTATTAGTTAATCTCTCGTCTCTTTCTGATGCAAGTAGTCAATCCCTTAGTAAGAATTCAGATTATTTGGACGAAAAGATCAAAATGACGTTTTAAAGTATGATTTAAAACATTTATAATAATGACGTTTCAAAATATATTTCGGAGGTTGATTGGAATGCAAAAAAAAAGTATGTTCCCACCTCCAAAAGCTTGGGATCGAGGGTCCCCCAACTTAGCAGTATGATACGCTATGCATTACACCACGGAAGACTTCAGCAAGCAACGAATAATCACAGAACTTAGCTACCCTTAAGGGAGCTATTTCAAATTCAGGTCGGCAGGGGCGCGCACAGCGGGATATGTTGTGTACCTAGAGTATGGTTAGGAGTACGGTGACCATATTTATCTTAAGCAAAATCGGTACGGATGGAACTATCAAGGGGGTCTGTAGGGGTATAGAATACCCTCCATGGGGAGGAGGGTCCGGGAATCCACCCCGTAAAAGTTTGAATTTTTTACCCTTTAAAAGTTGGTTTTTAAGCCTATTTCATCCATTCAAACATTGGTTTATAAAGAGCTTCGTATCAAACTACAAATATGTAATATTCATTAAAGAATGTGGCACTAAGAATTACATGACAAAATAATTTCAAGAAGTTTATTACGTACACAGAAAGAATATGTACCTTTTGCACGAACAAACTGAACTTCACGAACAACAGGTAAGTTTTTATAGTCATATAAACAAACATTAATTTTCCAAAAAATGAAAAAATAAATGTTAACAGAGCAGTCTGTTTACATCATTGTTCTTGTTATATTTTTTGCACTAGGGCCAGGGGTACTCTTTTTACTCCAGTCGTACTTCTGTGTTGACGAAAGTGCTCTCAGCAAGGAGTCGTCTTTTCTTATTTTGTCGAACATTTCAACACACGACAAAGAACTGTTCATTTGGACAATTAGTAATGCTTTAACACAGCCTAGTGCCATTGAAGATTTTTCTGCGGTCCAAAAGTTGTTTATCAATGAGAAAGCTCGCTCGACTGAAGCATTTGTTCCTGGTAAAGAAAGAGAAAATTCTACCAGAGTTTTGAGATTAGGAACGCTTATTTCGTTTTTCTACAAGTCCTAAAATAAAGTCAGCCACCGTTGCTCAGTTGATAGTTTTTGTTCTTTCCATTCAGCCAGGACGACATCAGGAAGCTGTGTGTTCAGCACACTAAGCTCATTGAACAAATCATCAAGCGAGAGAGGTGGCCTATCTTGAAACAAATCCCAACTTTCCTCTAGTTCTTCCCACTTCAGCTGCTTCTTTAAGTCTATCCAAGACAGTTGACTCAAGCTGTCAACGTTTGATTTCCAAAGATCAAAATAAGTAATGCATTGGTCATAAAAAGTTCCTACTGTATTTTTCACCTCTTGTAAATCGCATGCATTTCCTGCAGCAACACTGTTTCTTTGAAGTTCCTTTACTTTCATTGGTAGAAATAAAGACTCTTTTCTGTCAACCAAGTTTTTGTAAAGAATCAAATATTCATTTGCTGCCTCTGTGGCAGAAACCTTCGCTGAGGTCGAGGGGGCCAACACAGTTGGGTCTCCAGACTGCTACTGTGACTATGATAATAGTTATGTTGTGTGCGGTGTAAAGAAATTCCACGGTACTAATCATTCATTTTGAAATAAAGCTAATAACTTTTCATGATGATTTGGTTTGAAAAAATCTTTATTGGTGAAAATCGGGACATTTCTTTCCCAATTCGGGACCCCGCGACACAGGCTTTAAAATCGGGACTGTCCCGATAAAATCGGGACGTATGGTCACCGTAGTTAGGAGTAGTTCCTCCTTCTCAACTCTTACTAATATTGCATCTAAGGGGATATTTCCTGGGCCTTAAGCCTTCAGGATACCCTCTGGGTGTAGTAGGTTAATCGCCTTTTCCTCTGAAGGAGTAACGACTACATTTCCATCACCTCATTGCCACATGGTAGCAGAGCGTGGTTTCGAAACCCCCCCCCCCCCCATCAACTTTTCGAATATCGACTGTCCTGGTGCCCCTATCCCCCTCCCCTTTCCATAGGCAAAATGTGCAATATACTCAAAATTTACCCTTAAAAATTTAAAAACATAACCCTGCCCTGCATATTGGAGCCCCCTTTCCACTCTGCCCCCCCCCCCCCCCCTCCCCTCTACTTTTTGTAAGCCCTAGGAGTGTGATGGATAGGAATATCTCCTCCTTCCCGATTTTTGCTATGTTACATCTAAGGGGATATTTCCTGGGCTATCAGCGTTCAGGATAACCTTTGGGGGTAGCAGGTTAATCGCGTCTCCCCTCTGAAGGAGTAACTACTACATTTCCATCACCTCCTTGTCATAACTTATTCAACTAATGATAATAAATTAACGGTCTTTCCAACATACTTTCCAGTGCAATGCAGCCTTTTTCCAGGCCACATACAGGCAAAGTTTCTGAAATAGAAAACAAAAAAGACGTTAATTTGATAATAAATCCAACAAACATAATACTAAAGCAGAGTGTTCCAAGCATTTAAATATTATTTTTAAGAGCATTCAAATATTATTTGAAGTAAGCAGAATTAGTGTAAACCCCTTGGTTTGGTCTGTCTTGTTTTCAAACGCAAGACCTGTCTTATGTGCCTGCTGATTTGCGTTATATATACATTACATACATATTCTGGAATTGTTTTGGTTGTTACATAATTATTTATATTTCGTTCATCACTACTATTTTCCCCGATTAATTTGGAAATCTATAAAAATGAAAATCATAGTAGCTAGAAATAGGCGGGTTTTTACATTCTTCGCTCACCTCAACTGAAAACTTGGCTTTAGAATCAGTTGAGGTTTTGTTTCAGATTGATATGCAAGCCTATAGAAAATCAATATTTTGTAATAGTTTCTCTCCGATCTACGTAAATAGGCGGGATAAAGGATGTTTTACATTCTTCGCTCACCTCAACTGAAAACTTGGCTTTAGAATCAGTTGAGGTTTTGTTTCAGATTGATATGCAAGCCTACGCGTAGAGCAGGTGGGAACTTCAAGGTGATTTTGTAATGCGGACAAGTTTCTCTCCGATCAGTTCAAACGTAGAGACCTTTTTACCGTAAAAATAGTTTCTTTTACCGAAAAAGGAAGATAAAGGATGTTCAAATATCACACCTTTGTGAGAAATTTGCTTTGCCCATATTGAGGTCAAAGCTTATGAGAACAACTTCTTTTTTTTTCTTCTTCTTCTTCTCTTAAAAAACTCGATAGACCCTCTGAAGTCTGTCAAGGCCGCGAACGATTCAAGAATACAAACTCGTTCTGGATCTTTTCTTGTTTTGATTTTTGAATGAGCCAAACATATATGGTGTAATTTATATTTATGCCCGTTTTCTGTTTACCAATAAACTGTATAAATTAAATACGAAATGGAAATAATACCAGTCCAGCAGGGTTTAGGGTTATGATGAAAGTCTTCAACGACTATTTAGGACGTCCATCTGAAGTTAGGTCATATATCAGCTAAGCTAACTCTATAAGAGGGACGACCTATCAGAATTGATCTTCACTTCATAATCGACAGTCAGCTAGTATAGTATTCTTAAACCCGTGTTGATTAGCCAAAAACTCATTATTTGGGTACAAGAGCAACTAAAATTATGTAACATTACTGTGTACGATTCCTTTCGATGAATTGGAACTTGGAGAATGAGCGAGACGCTAGTCCCGCATTGCCAAGCTTTCAATAAACCATTGCAACGCATTGCCAAGCTTTCAATAACTATTGCAATCGCATTGCCAAGCTTTCAATAAACTATTGCAATCGCATTGCCAAGCTTTCAATAAACCATTGCAATCGCATTGCCAAGCTTTCAATAAACTATTTCAATCGCATTGTCAAGGTTTCAATAAACTATTGCAATCGCATCGCCAAGCTTTCAACGAGACGTGCCCATCATGACCGCTGAAACTTAATTTTCTTTGCATTTGCTGGGACTGGTCGCCTGATGCCAAATATGACCTGATGAAATGGCATTTGGGGTTTGAAGCTGCAACGACCAAGTCCCGATCAGCTGAGTGAATTAAATTCTCTCCCGTTCACCTTTGAAAATTGAATTTTTGATAGCGAGATAAGAAACTAAAACGAAGTGTCAGATTGACTCTATGAGGCATTTTTTTGATAGGGTACGCCCGCCTTCGATATTTTTTGACCCACTCACTTCTAACAGTTCTCTTCAGCCAATTTTGATAAGAAATTCACAAAACTTATGCTACATTTGACCTGGGATAAAATGGCATTTGGGTCTCGTGTTTGGAGCGGTTGAGTTGTTATTTTGTATGTTATAGGCCCTGAAGAAGATAATATTTATCGAAAGCTTGGCAAAAGAGGAGGAATCATTTGTTTGACCCCATTTCTGATAATTCCACGACAGATTGTTGCATTTGGGTTGATATTCACACATTCTTCATCAACTGCCCCCCCCCCCCCCCCCCATTTAAATGGGTTTCCACATCTTTGTCGCGAGTGATTTAGTTCGTTTTGCGTCATTTCCCAGGAATTCGTGGAAGAGAGAGAGCGCGAGATAATTCATCTCCTGGTGGTTGTTTGAAAGTTCAAATTTAATTTAGTAATACACCTATTAGTTGTGTTATTAACATTTTAAAGTTGATCAAGTTTCTATTCTCCTTGATCCGTATAAACGCTTTATAATTGCCTATCAGAATTTCGGAAAACATTAAGCAATTCATCTCGCTCACCCCCCCAGTTCGATGGGCACGTCTCGTTCAGACAAAAACAGGCCACATCATCAGATCGTTAAGTCAGTCGGGCGGCTTAGTTTTGCAACGTTGTGTTCGGACGAGCCCGGTTCGGGTACTGGGGGATATTTTGTGAAGACAGAGAATTCCAGAGATTCAGGGAATAGGGTCATCGACGGATTGCAAGCCCGTTGGTCAGTGACTTCTCGCCTTCGGACTGTTACGTGATCGGTAAGAAGCTTTTAATTCGTTGAAATTCCTTCTCAGTGCGTCAAAAGGATCGTTTCTAAGAATCGTCAACAGGTCAGGTGCAAATGCATAAACTTAGCTAAAAAAAAAAGTCTGCCAAGTTGGGTGTGGCAAATCGCTTCCTCGTTTACCGATCATCTTCTTCCAACTATCATACAAATTTAAGCAAACTCGAACGACTAGAGAATGAAAAGATGGAACATGATGGAATTTACGTTTGCGCATTTGCAGAGTGAAGTATTGATTTTTCAACAATGAAACTGACAAGGGACCGTCGAAACCCTAGCCCGCACATTCCTTTAAAATTTCATCCAGATCGAATGAAAACTATGGAAAATAAGCTTGTTTCAAGGATTTCATATTGGCGCATGCGCAGTAGTTATTAATTGTACAATCATGTTGAAATTGATATAAGATGATGAAATTTTCATCCCCCAACTATAATCAAAATTTGAGTGAGATCGAACCACTAGGGCGTGAGAAAAATAATGCTTGGTACAATTTACGTTTGCACATGCGCAGAGTGAGGTATTGAGTCAAGAACGATTAAACTGATAGGGAACCGTCTACCCTCTAGTCCGCACATTCCCTGAAAATTTCATCCATATCGGATGAAAACTGTGGAAAATATGCTTGTTACAAGGATTTGCGGACATATGGCAGACACTGACACACACACACAGGGACACACACAGACAGACACGGAACCAAAGTTGTTCAGAATAGTATAAAACGTAAAATGCTGGACGAAAAGTTCATTAGGTTTAATAGAGATAGCCCATTTATCCTTGTAGAAAGGTCTACTCGCATGGGACCAAATTGAAACTTCAACAAACACTTTAAGACCGACCCGAGTCATTTACCGTCAAAATTTACTAGGTCTAAGGCGGAAAATACCATTGGGGGGAACGCATTTTATTCGTCATTTCCCGCATATTTTCGCTGATTTCTCCGGAAAGACAGCATCTTTCGGCAATTCTTTTTTTTTTTTTTTTTTTTTTTTTTCGGCACCATCGTGTTCTCCGGGTCCTGAAACTTCGGACTCTCGATCAAACTTTAATGTGGCAGCGGACAGAAGATCGAACATTCGGCAAAAAGGGCGCATTAAAAGGGGCTCCCACTCCCCTCCCACCCGACGTCCAATGGTTCGGGTGGGAGTAGGAAATTTTAACATCGCTTACACACTATTCCCGAAAAATCCAAGAAGATCCCCCCACTCAGCCGTTTTGCCGTGCAAAGCTCAGAAGGAAGGAAGGACAGATGGAGTTTCATTCCTTTAAAACAGTATAGATAGAGATTGTTTTTATTTATTCTTCAAACGTCGATTTATGTTTCATAGTTTCTGAACGAACAACAGGAGCACTAACAAATACAACACGTGAGATCACCAAATCAACTTTGACAAAGCCTGCCAGGTGAAGGGCCACATTACATCTGACAGCCTTGCGTTACCTCAACGTTGCATTGTGACGACCAGATGAGGAGGAGGCGCTAGAGATGATCTTCTAACATCCTTTTTCTGAAGGTGCTTCGTTCCAAGAGGCCAATCACTCTCGATCATCTTCAGTTATGAAAGCGTCGAGCAGGGACAGGCACGTGCCTTCGGCCGAAATGCGGGTCAACTAATGAGGAAAAGACGCCCAGGAATGATTAATATATTAAGTTTTAGACTTAAATAACGGAATAACTGATCGCGTTTTTCTATTTTCTAGCAAATCACATCGAATTATATCCAATGGTTGTAAACCTGGACTTGCATTCGACCATTTATGCTACGGAGATTTTAGAAATCTCTATCGAATGACCGGTTTTATTACTAGCTCCACTAAAAAAGGTGGAATCAACTTTTTAAACCTGATGGTGTAGAAGCCATCAACCAAACTACCATCATATCATTTATTGCCCAACTTCGTCGACGATGTTTGTCGATAATATCGTCGTTGCATCGAATTTACATGTACACATCGTATTTACTTGTAATATACCTACAGCATGTTCCGGGTATTTCAGAAATCTACCTACCAAATTTCAATCCGATAGCTCTGATATTGAGGCCTGTTGCAGACGGACAAATAGACCGAAATACGCATATATGTATATATATATATATATATATATATATATATATATATATATATATATATATATATAAACGTTAAACTCTAGGATTCGTTTCAGAATGTCTCAAAACGGATTTCAAATGAAGATATTTTCCAAAAATTTTGATATTAAAATGTTTGGAGCCATTGCAATATCTCCATTTTCAACGAAAATTCACTAAAAACTGGAAACAATAACAAAAATGGTTTACTATTTTGTTTCCGAAAATTGGGAAGCTTTGAGTTTGTGCGAAGTGTCAAACAAATTTTATTCTTCCAAAATCAAAATTCCGAAAGCCTTTTCAGTTTGAGCTTGATGATCAACTTTGATTCCGCGTCTGTCTCATGCTTGCCTGTCTTTATTGTATGCCAAGTGTTGGTCCGATGTTGATGACATTTGTAGGAATAATATGGGTTAGCTCTTATACAGTCCTCCTATAAGTTTCAATGCTACCGTATCAACAGTAGTCTGTGCGCATGCGCATTTCGTTTACGTCAATTCCTCAATATCTATTGGTACGGTTTCGTTGAAACTCGGGGAATGGTTCGGTATATGTTCCAGGAAGAAGCCCAATGAGTTTTATTGCTATTGGACTAATAATAACTATTGCGTATGCGCAATAAGAAAGTTGGTTATTACTGGTTGGACTCCTATAGAGTAATGAACCTATTGTGATGGTATTCTCAGGGACTAGGCGACTTAGCTCCTAAATGATGTCTTATGAATTCAATTCCTGTCAGATCAACAATAGCCTATGCGCATGCGCGAACGATAATATTTCTTGTAATGTCGATTTTTCGTGATGTGTTTTTCAAACTCGAGGAATAGTTCTTATAATTATGTTCCTGAAAGATGCCCTATGGGTTTAATCCAGATTGATTGGGGAAAACCTATTGCGCATGCCCAGAAATACAATCTGGTAAAACTCCGAGAATAATAAACCGATTTTGATAAAATGTTCAAGCTTTGCGCGAGTTAACCTCCAGAAAAGTTCCTATCAACTCCACAATACCCAAGATGGCGAATGCCTTTGGATTTATGGTAGGATATGCACGTTCGCAAACCTAGATTAAAGCCCTATTTCGTTTATTCGCAAGCCTATAGTTGTATTGCTGCTCTATTTTTCATCCAACCATTTTGACTTTTGGTTCTTTAAGTAATTCTGTTCATCCGTACTACAGGATGTGAGGAATCTGTACTACCAACTCAAATTGTTGCATACATCACTCGTTCATTTCACATCACTATTCAATTCAATCCAGATGTGAATTATATTTATGTACCTAAACATGCATTTTGATGTGTACATTAATGAGTCTCCAATAGTGACCTTCGATGCATTTTGCTTCCTCGTTTTTGTTGCTTTATCCGGACTCATTCTCCTTTGGGCTCTCGCGAGAAATCCTTCTTTTTTTCGTGTCGTATGGGAACCAGGAGTTGCAGACGGGACGAGGGAAGGCTGGCCGACCGTGTAATCGTTTGAGAGGAAGAAAGTGTTACGTCACCTTTCGACGACTCACACATCCACCCGTAGGCCGTATCTGGCGGTACGAGCCTCCAAACAGCTGCTTCGAGTAAAGCTGCCCCGGGCCCTGGACCTAGCCACATCCATCACCGATGCCCAGCGCCTCACAGTGGGCAAAACAGCAAGTTTACACGCTGAGTTACGTTTAGATACTATACTTGAGTTATTAATGAACTATGAACAATCCTCGAGCCGTCTTTTCCACCTGAAGCTGAAGATTATGGTTGACTGGACAGCTCCAGTACAACATCTAGCGATAAAGTTCAAGCCTCAATTTATTATTCTGCACCTGACTAGACATTATCATATAATTTGGCCTTATGTCCGTCTAAATAAGCTGTATTGTCCATTCTGAAGCTCAGTCTAAGAGTTAACGTGGTCAGCTCCAGTAAACCATCTAGCGATAGATGAAATTCAAGTCAAAATTTAGTTGTACTGCGCTTGATTAGAGTTCATCACACAATATAACCTTATGTTTGTCTAAACAAGCCGTTTTGCCCACTGTGAGACTGAGCATCAGGGTAAACGGAAACCATATCCTGGGAACCAGTAAACCACCAGTACCACCAGTAAACCATCTAGTGATAAAATTCAAGTCCACAATTATTTGTTCTGCAGCTGACTAGATTTTATTTCACAATTTGACCTTAAGTCCCTCTACACAAATATTTCTGCCCCCTCTGAAGCTGAGCATTAGGGTCAACGCGGCCAGCTCCAGTAAAACATCGAAAAATAAAATTCAAGTCCATATTTGCTGGTTCTGCACCTGACTTGACTTCATCACACAATTTGACCACATGACCGTCTAATCAAGCAGTTTTTTCCATTCTGAAGCAGAGCATCAGGGTTGATCTGGCCCGCTCCAGTAAACCGTCTAAGCCGAAAATTCAAGTCCGAATTTAAATATATTGCGTCTGAATAAACTGCAATAATATAATTTGAACTTGTGCCAATCTAAACTTGCCATTTTGTCCAGTCTGAGGCTGAGCATTAGAGTTGGGTAGTTCCAGTGAACTATTTAGTGTTAAATTCTAGTCAAAATTTACTTCTTCTACACCTGTCTAGACTTATACAGATCAACCCTAATTATCTGTCAGAATGGGAAAAACTGCTTGATTAGATGACATGATGTCAAATTATCTGATGAAGTCTAATCAGGCGTAGAAGAAGTAAATTTTCACTAGAATTTATCACTATATGGTTCTATGGAGCAGCCCAACTATAATGCTCAGCCTCAGACTGGACAAAACGGCAAGTTTAGATTGGCACAAGTTCTAATTATATTATTATAATCTACTCAGATGCAACATATTTAAAATTCAAATATGGTCAAATTGTGTGATGAACTATAATCAGGCGGGGTACAACTAAATTTTGACTTGAATTTTATCTATCCCTAGATGGTTTACTGGAGCTGACCACGTTAACTCTTATACCTAGCTTCAGAATGGGCAAAACATCTTATTAAGACGAACATAAGGTCAAACTATATGATAATAGAGAGTTCCTAAAGCGATAGGGAGATAGAGATGAGGCGCCTTATCGTGAACAGGAAACACTACTGCGCATGTGCAGGTGCGATGTGGCGCCTCATCTCCAATAAGAAAAATTTATTTCACCTAAACATAAGACGCTTTATCCCGAACAAATTTATCTCATCTCTTCCTCCATATCGCAAAATAACCTTGCACATCGATTCATTTCTTGTTGGTATTCATGATTCATGAAAATTATATTAATTTGTTCATACATTACTTGTTCATACATTTTCAAAATCTGCCATTGCGAAACCTTTTTGTGAATACGAAAAGAAATAGGAAACTTAGAAATTGGGAAAATCCCCTTGGTGGTTCAGCGTTACTTGAAGATAAGTAGCGTCACTCTAAGATGAAATGCTAATTCGACCCTCTTGACTTTATCAGGTTACCATCCGCTGCGGCTCGCCCCAGATTATAAAATCCCCAAGCACCTTATCACAATTGACTTATCGCTTATGAACTCTCTAATGTCTAGTCAGGTGTAGGATAATTAATTGGGGCTTGAACTTTATCGCTAGGTGTTATACTGGAGCTGTCCAGGCAACCCTAATCCTCAGCTTCAGGTGGAAAAGACGGCTCGAGGATTGTTCATAGTTCATTGATAACTTTGCGTGTAGCACAGCTGCTTTTATTTTCGAAGCGGTTCAGGCAGGGTAAAATTCCTAACTAGGTAAATAAATCTTTCTAACGATCGACGAACGGTTTTCGAACGACGAGAAATGGCAGAGGTACAGTGTTCCGTAGCAACGATCTGAGGCCTATTTCATAAAACAACAAGTTGCAAGTGTACAAGTCAACAAGTACAGGTACTTGTAATGCACGGTAAACTAGAACAAGTGTTTCACCAAAACAAAGAGTACAAGTGTAGAAAAGTTACACCTGTAGAAGCTAAGTTTACAAGTGTATCAGAAAAGGAAAATGACGTTTGGGGACAAACGAAATGAACAACGTCAAGCTGGATGCCGAAATTGAAGTTTTGTCAGCGAATCACATCATAAAAACGGTGTTAAGTACACGATAGGATGTTTATCGTACATGACAAAGTGTAATGATTGGAAAACATACAAATTATAAACTGAAAAGTGGAGAAAGTGTGTATTTGATTTCGACTTATTCTGATGGCTGGCATAGTCGGATTTTCTTCTTCATTCAGCGAAAATAATTAATCAGTTCATCAAGTCTTAATGCTGCTGGGTTAGGACTGTAACTTCGAGATGATCTTCACACTTCACTTTGTTCTTCAATGATGGGGAGATCCTCAATACCCGATCAGGACAAATCGCATAGGGTCACGCACCATTTGAATCTTTCAAGGGACTCGGAAGACATCCTAAATCTCTCGTTAAACTCAAAAATACCTTCGAAATGAGCGTTCATTCGTGGCCGAAAAAATCTTTGGCGTCTTCTACGCTGAATGCTTCTTTCTTGTCTGTTTTCTTCAGCAGAAGATAATTCCCACATATTAAACACCGAAAAATTGTCAACTCACAATGCTGGGAAATAACAAGTTTACAGGTGAATGGACGTAGGTTAAAAATCCGCCATCTTTTACAACTGTAAAACAGTCACTTGTTCAAAATGATGGGGAAGCACTTGTAACTTGTCCAAATTCGTCTGAACACTTGTTACTTTTTACAGTGCATTACAAGTCTACACTTGTACATACCTTCATGAAACGCTTGCACACTCATTTTTTACAGCTTGTATATCGAATTTGCTTGTACCTTGTCACTTGTTGGTTTGTGAAATAGGCCCCAGGTTGTTGTAAGCGAGAGTTATCAGATGATTTCGTCACTCCTAAAAAGTGTCGCTTCTTGAAGTTGAGTCGCGGTTGTGTGCCAAAGTACAGACATGAAAATTTTAAAAACTTCAGGCATTCTATTCAAGTGGGGAGCAATATATTATAATAGATCAAGCACTCAAAGTAGATCAAGAATGCAACACAGAACAGAGGAGAGCTTACATCATGTAATTTGTGAATTTCCTCAATTTGAATCAAATATTTGGGAAATAAAATATTGTCAGAAGAGCATCTACTAGGTGAAGGGGTTTAAATTATGTCTAGATGTAATTCTTAAAAACAATAAAGATTAGATTTGGAATATTTTTATGCAGCATCTTTCTGTATATACCACTCAATTTTTGTTTTGCGTGTACATTTTGAAGACATGCAACGCGCATTCGATCCAATAGTAACTGTTGCTTGATATTATGGAAGATGCTGAATGACGTCTTCCTTTTATCTATCTTGCGAAATCGAGTCCTTTCTGGGTCGTATTTGCGGATCCGTGAGCTTGGATTCTTTTCAAGACGGTATTTCTAAACAGATATTCGCGAGACCCTCCTCAACCCAAGCCTTCACCTGCCCTTGAACTCGAGAAGTCTATGCAATCCGTTTGTCATTACGAGCGATGAGAACGGTGGATTGTGAATGGTTCGCGAAGTAAGGTCAGCTCGCAATCCACCTCAAAGCCCATTTTCTCGACAATGATGATACAATTGGTGTTGAGTAGGTTCGTGATTTTGTGCATTCAGGATTCCAAAAGAGTTCGCGAACAGGATCCAAAGTAAGATGTAAGCGTGATAAAATATTCAACACCTGATGCGTAGTCATTACATTAACCTCTTACTCTCTTAGTATCAAACTCTTCAATTCAAACCTTAACAAGATTCTGTGGAAACTACAAGTTTGCAAGTGAATGTGTGCACATCCAGCATATAAAACGAGATGGTGTGTTGGTGACAGAAATCTTCTGAATCTGAATTTTTGCATTATTGCGAAACTAAAATGAGCAGAAACTTTCCACGATTTCAAAATGAAATCCAATCAAAAGATAAGGATGTGGTTTTTCCCATCCATCCAATGTTGTACCCAAGCTATGCTGACAACTGCTGAAGAAAAAGTTCCTTGACTTGATCAATTTCTGATATGTACAGAAGGAGGTCATTAAGGTACCTAGTTATTATCAATTACATTTTAACCAGTATCCTAATGTGTAGTGATCAACCATATCAAACATACTTATATGCATTGGCTCCAATTTCAAATGGGATTGTGCTATTAGGTATATCAGTAATGGGTGGCATAGCTACCGAACAAGATTTCCTGGTGATTAAAGGCTAGGGGTAGAAATACACTATGTATTGTGCAAACTGAGGCTTATCCTCAATTCAACATTAATCAACTCTGTTGACCACAGCGGATATTACTTTCCGGTTATGCAACGCACGAGTGCTCGTAGTAGCATTAGACACTTTTGATGAAACAATTATACATACGTGAATCCCACGACCCACCAAGTAATCTCGAACAAAGATCCGTTGCAATTGCCTTAAAACCAGCAACTCTTGACCAGGTTGGACACTCAACCCGCAATTTCACACACATTGCGGAATCCCGAGAAAAAGTCTCTACCAGTTTTGCTGTATTTGCTAAGCGAACAAATTGGTCTAGTATGGAAGCAAACTTGAAGGATAATAGGGGCAGCTATGAAAGTTAGGAGCGTTTGAAAATTACTTGTCGTGGATTCGACATCCCGCGCCAGAGAAAATTGGCGAGAGGGGAAGAAAGATCTTGAAAGAAAACAAACCTTGACGTTTTTTCATATCTTGGACAATGGTCGAAGCCTTTTGTCCGTTTGAAACGACAACCCTTAAGATTTTTTTTGTCGCCTTTCGGAAAGCACGCCGTTATTGGTGATTGCTGTTTGCTAAACAGTAAAACTGAGTTGATGCAAGTTTCTTGGTGCTAAATGGTCAATCATGATTTCTAGGTGGCATGACGAATAGGTTCCTATGAGGTCTATACGGTAAGGCGTCAGGTGTAGGGAAATTCCTTAGGCAAACAGTTACACTGACTAATAATAAAGTAGTACTTAATGGTATTTGGAGAATAGGTACTTTGCATATGAATAAATATGATATTGTAAACGAATGTTTATATTTATGTATAAATCTTTAAGTGTGTGTTTTTGTAGAAATCGAGAGGGAGTCAAACTATTTCTCTCGTTTTGCCAAATTGTTTTGTTGGTTTTCTTGGGGAATTTCCTGTCTTATAGATCAGACAGTTGGAAACCTACTTTACTGAACCTACTAGCCTACAGCTTGATATCAAGTCACCAAAGCTGGTTGTAAAATCGTCAGTTTAATATGCATGATTTCTACGTCAAACTTTGTAAGCATCTCTGTAGTAAATGGATGAAAACTCAGCGAATAGGCGATTTTTACTCCTTTTGGATTCTAGTAGTTCGTATGAAAAGAGGGGGAATCGAAAGAGCTAGTCAACATGTTTTCATAGGTAAGCAAGACCATAAAAATGGCAATCTCATAGATCAGGCAGATTCGGGAAGCTTTCCGCAGTTGAAGTTACTTGCGCGGTATCAAGGCACCACAGCTGTTTGTGGTATTGTCGGCCGATGTACGATTGCAAAGACAAATTCTGTAATCATTATAGCAGTAGATGGAGAGAAAGTTAATGATTAAATATTCTTAGATTCCAGTATTTTGATATAAAAAAAAAAAGGTCAAGCTTCCATAGGCGAGTTGAAATTTTCAACAGTTTGGACGATCGAAAAGATCTTATATAGATGATAGTGTATCAAAAGAACGATCAGAGAAGAGATTTTTTGGACCAAAAATTTTGGAATATAGGCATTATTCCATCTAAATAGTACGAAGATCGGCTGCTTGAACTGTGAAGTACTCCTAACCCTTTTCGCGTCTTAAAATCTGTCAGACAATCACTCAAGTAAAGTCTAAGAAACTTCTTGAAACAAAGAAGAAGAAGAAGAAACAAACATAATCGTACTTATAGTTTTATTGTTGTCCTTAACGATTTCAAAACAGATTCAAGGCAAATGTGGAATCGAGTACATATCGATTGCTAGAAAATTAGCTAAGTCGATCCGGGCATTGCAGTTCGCATGTGTCACGATTCCTAACCAACTCCCTCACAAAATGGGGCTTAACTGCAGCACGTTTTGCACTTGGCATGCGTTCAAATTTCAGAACAATTTGTACAACTGTGAGTCTCTCCTAAGAAGCGTGACCCGAATGTGTCAGTGAGAGTGGATGCTATAAAGATATTCCATTTTCGATCATCCACCCAAACAGGAGTGATGTTTCCCAACAGGCGATGGACCCGATTGATTGCTGACAGCCAGGTTGTATGAGTGATGAAAAGGACCGGAACGCCCAGACGTGACTGGGAAATCTCGGATTATTCTCTTGCCTCGTGATTCTATTCTTTTAGGTGTTTAACCTTAGATCGGATCCACTGCGCTGATGACCCCTTAGAAACGATTTTTAGCTCATAATTTCGACTTGTTTCGTCCAAAATCGAGTGAAAAGTGTGTGTCTCAGAATGTGGCAGGAATCAATTACATGTACACTCTCCCAGAAAGATGAGGGATGCTGCCATAGCCTCATCTATTCTATTCAGACAAATAAAATTTCGGAAAGCATTTACCATGCTAATTGCTGGCTTAGACGGGTGAAGATTCACGGCAAAAGAGAGAAATTGACGTTTTGCTTTCATAAATCAAATGCCGTCACTATTTGGTTAATTTCAATAAAATTGTTTGCAATTGCGTAGGTTTGGTCGTAAAATGTATCCTGTCGGTTTCAGGATATTGATATATCGATTATTTTGGATTTTTTAGCGGAATTTTAGCCAAAAAAGTTTATCATCGATGAACTAGAACATTAAAAAAATTATGAACATAGATATGCTGGAAAATTATTTGAATTTCACTAGTATTTGCTGAATAAATCGGTAATAACTGCAAAAAAGCAAAAGATGGAAAATCTATTTTAAATTGCGGAATATAGAACAGTTTTTTTCAACTTTAAATCGGTAATTAACAATTTCTTTCCACTAGAAATGCTCAAATTTGAGGACAATGTAACACAATATATTATAATACAAATTAAATGAGTAATATAAACATTATATAAATTTTGTTAGGAAAATTTCAATTTTAAACTACAGCTCTTTTTTAAAGTCAAAATGACCTATTTAGATGGCTCCAAAATTTTAAATGTGGGGTGTAAGGGGCGGGGAAAATAAATCCGTTTTGTAGACCAGAGAACACAATCTTAGATTTTAACGCCGTATGTATACACATATTAATATATTTATGTTTACATATATATACCTATTTATAGGGTGTATTTCCAGACGATAACTCCCTTAAAATACGGCTTAAAATTTTCGTTCAACGCAGAAAAATCCGTCTTGGCAAAAGACAGCTCCAGAATGTCAGTTTCAAATTTACAATTTAGTGGCCCCAAAAAATGCTAAAAAAGCGGGGCTTTTTTACAATAGGGCATTTGGGGTGTAAGAGTCGAAGTATTATTCAGCAAGATTTTTAGATGAAAAATCCCTAAGTTGACCAGATTTTCGAGTTTGGCTGCGTGTCCTAAAATAATCTTTCAGATTAAAATTATATAGATATATTAAATAGATGAAATTATCTTCCCTCAGTTTCATTCAGGACATGATTGGCCGCAACAATCATTTTTCTCGTAGTGTTTAATTTGAATTTAGTAATCATTTCAAAATAAAACAAATATGAATTTCGGGAATAAAATTGCAGTTGCCAAATTATGAAATAAAATGTTCGAATTGAAAGTAATATGAATCAAAATTAATGAATATATTTAAAATACCGTAAACCAATTCGTATTTGCGGCAGAAGCATGAGAATGTTTGTATTTCTCGTATTGGTATTTCTCGTAAACACGAAAACATGCTGTTAGAGCGAGCACGATGAATGCCAACCTTTTTGTATCGATTTCTTATCGTTTTCATAAGCCTGAGAGAAAGAAAACTCTTGTAGAGACGTTAATGTGAATCTTGCAGTGAATCACTGCTCAAAACTCAATTGTCATTGTAGAAAATTTCCAAAATATAACATGAATTATGAAACAACGACCACTTACCTCATATAAAACCTCTACCTACATCATATAAAAACGATTCAGCCGTGAATAACACGAATCTTTAAAACATGTAAAATTAACCTTGAAACAAAATCTTGAGAATGAAAAAGCTGAAATCTTCGATAAAACGTCGAAAGCAAGAACAAAATGCCGCTAATTACCCTTCTGGTTGAGTTGCGGAGAAAAAACACGAAAGAAAGACTAATACAAAGGTTAAAAATTCAGGCAATTTTGTCGAGTGTGTGTGTCCATGCCAACTGCATAATAGTTGCTAAGTTATTCTAGAGTGTTATCCTAGAGAAAGGGCAAGTTGTCGTCTCGTAATTACGATTCCGAAAAAGCTGAGCACGAGTAAAGCTGACTCTTCCCGTTCCAACAAGCGTTTCCACATTACAAAAACCTCTTTTCGTTTCGGAAAGGACATTTTCGTATACGAGAAAATGAATACGAGTAATAACTAATACTGCCCGTCCAACTTGGCAAACGTTTTCTTCTGTTCTCGAAGTCTAAACCATCAACCAATTTCACTCAATAGTCCCATGTTGAAAACGCACTTTCGCACACTCGGCTGAGCAATTCTCCACGAGAGAAGGGACGGCATTTTTTTGGAAGGAATACAGCCCACACATCTGTCTCCGAGTTTGAGACATACAGAGCGAATCGCGGCTGGATGACGAAGTATTGAGATCTCGCCGGTCGGCTTCTTTCGAGTTTCTACGTAAAAATTGCTTTAGCATTGTTGTGAAGGGGCCAGCGGCCCATAGACGTGATGACATCAATGAGTCTATTGCACGCGAGAGTTCATAATGTTCAATGTCCGGTCCGGTGGCATTGAATACAAAACTTCCTAGTTGTTATCCCTCACATTGTCTGGTTAATGATGTTTGAAAATAATAATAATAATATCCTTGGTCCTTAGGTATATACAATTCTCCAAGTTTGTTTCTATCTATTATAATATAGTGGATACAGATAAAGTGGATATGAAAAAATATATTCTCACAGAATATCGCAAAACACATTTATAACTTAACTTTTCACAACCCATGAAAAAACCACCTGTTGGTGTATTCACAACTGTGAATATAACTTCATGGAGTCGTTCCAAAACTCCCCCTCAAGGTTGGGGTTTCAATCCCAAACTTGCTTTCAGTGTTCGATGTCGAGGATCAGGTAGTGGCGTGTATCCAACAAAAATACACTTTTTCGATCTTGCATCAAATATTCCTTTACAGGGCTTCTTAAGTGCATATCCTACGCATCCAAACGTTTTGAAGTAATTGACGATAGGTTTTCTCCCAGTCTACAGTTCATATGGAACATTCCTTTCAACACTACTGGATTTGCATCGATTTCTGATATAGTTGGTCGTACTTATAGTTTCTGCCCAAAATCCTGGTGCTATATTCGCCTCTAACATCATACATCTCGCCATTTCCACGAGTGTACGATTCTTCCTTTTAGAAACTCCGTTGAGGTGTGTCAGGAACCGTTAACCTTTTTTCATCATCCAGGAATTTGTTGAATGAATTGTTGGCATATTCTAGTCCATTATCTTACTGTAAGTATTTAATTTTCTTTCCTTTTTGCGTTTCCACTTCGTTTCTGAAGTTTTTGAATGCTTCCAGTGGTTCTGATTTGTGTTTCAGGAATACAACTTCACACCATCTCGTTGCATCATCGATGAAGGTAATGAAGTACCTTGATCCTCCGATGGATGTGACGCGCATTGATCCACAAATCTCAGAGTGCAAAATTTCCAAAACTTCCGTTTTCCGCCCTGACTTCCTTCTTGGAAAAGGAGTTTGTATCAGCTTTCCCAGAAGACAAATTTTACAGGCTGATAATTTGGAATTTTGCGGTATTTTCATTCCAATCACTCCACCTTTTGCCATTTCTTTTATATCATGATCGTTCTTCATCATTTTTTAGCTAATTTCAACTTTTTGGAAGGAACGGAAGATAATTTAGCATATTCAGCTGATTAGGAATGAACCAATCATTTTTAGTTGTCTCCTAATGTCCCAGGGAGTCTCCCTATTTAATCTCAACTTCCTAGGATGAATAGGAGAGATTTTAGCTCACTCAGCTGGTTAGGAAAGAGCCAATAATTTCAATCGTTTCTTTGTGTCTCAGAGAGTCTCCCTAAGTATCAAATTTCAACTTCTTAGGGGTAACAGGAGAAGGGGATAACGCCCATGACAGCGATTGATTTCCTCACTTGTGGGTTATATCTCCTGGCTTCCTCTTTACAGAATATTTTTAAATGAATCAAATCCCTGAATTTTTCGGAAGAAATCGAAATTTTTTTGTGTAGGTTCATGATAGGAAGTGAAATTCTGGTGGACGAAGTGACTGCTGAGCTAAATCTGCTGAAATCTGGCAAGTCGCTTTAAGTCTTTTCTTCTTTTTCGATGGATTCGGCGTCACAAACTTGCTAGTACGAGTAAATTCTCCATTATAGCTCCCGCAATAGTAACTACCCGAGGGTAATCAACATAAAATTTCACTTCTCTCAGCCTTCTTGTCTTCATTGGAGCTTTAGGAATATACCTTGTGTAAATTTAGAAAAACCCGCCCCATCAAACTCAGATTTTGAGTTTGATCACAACAACAGATTTTGATCAGGCCAAAAAATCAATGTACACAGTACCAACCGATGAATATTGGATAGAGACAGCAAGAGGTCGGAAAAGTGGAAGAATGTGAATTGTGAAACACAGCTAACCTGTTGTGATTCATAGGCTGGATATTGAACTAATTGAGCTAATTGATCATCCTTGTGTAACAAGGATGGGCGAAGCGGCAGCACTACGTTAGCCCGTCCTTTCCCTGGACCGCTCCCGTAAGCCCGTTCTTTCCCTGGACCACTCCCGTAAGTCCGTTCTTTCACTGTAGATGAAATACTCATCCGCTGTTTTGTATATAGTAGTTAGACTCGCTCTTTTCATCTCTTGACCACCCCACGTGTTAGGCTACCCCCAATACATCCCTACCATTCTCAACTCACTTTCGACAAAAATCGAGTTAGCCCGTTTTTCCCCTGTACTCTTCAAATGGCAGGAACCTACTGGTTAGTGATCCAACAGTCGAAATTCGTTCGACTGAGTGGACGATGTTTACTAAAATACTTATGTTAGTAAACTTTAGAAGTTTTGCGCATTCAGCATAAAAAAAACTATTATCGATATCACAAAGAGTAGTCCTAGGACATACACTGCTACATTTCAAGCATGGGAAACTGGTATTGGTTGGCTCAGAAAATCGTCTGATTATGCTAAGGAAACAATGGTTTCAGTGGTATTGGTAGATACTTACATTTTTGAAATAACGTACGACTCAGGAAACAGTTTGTCAGAAGGTACAGCTTTCGATAGTGCGAGCTACGTAGTGAAATTCTTCGAAATACTAGACGAATTTTATGAATTGAAATATCCACCGCGGATATATGAATGGAACCAAGCAACAAACGACGACTAACTTCCGCGAGAACTGCAAAACTGGATGCTCCTCACGTTGTCTCGTAGTTTTTGTCTCAATAATTACACTTCCCGCCCTTCGTAATGTTTTTGCGAGATCGTATTTTCGCGGGAAGTAGGAGGTAGCTGACTATTTTAACGTGACGGTCCGCTGATTTTCTAGAAGGTCTAAACGATATTCCCAGTTGTTGAGCCCGAAGGCAACACAACGGTGGAGCTAAGCGTCAAAATTAGTTAAAAATCGGGTTCGCCGCGAAAAAAAAGGTGATTATTTTCTGGTAGGGTTCACGTTGCGCGCTGAATATTTATGGGACTGAGGCCGAATCGTAAGGAGGCTCGAGAACTGCGTAGCCGTTTCCAGGTGACAATTTGAAAACGCAGAGGTTTTTGAAGGGTAAACTTCTATAGGCACACCGCGTCGAAAAATTTAGCGGGGTGTGAATACGATTTTACCGTCACGTTTTTTTCCGTCACGCTGTTTTTTTCTTTTGATTTTCACGTACAACCAAGCCGTTGCTGGGGAAATGAAACTTCTTTATTTTTCACCGGACAAAAATCGTTCTCCACTCGTTGGAAAGCTCTCGATTTATCACGCATTTCTTTCGTACTTGTTCTTCTATTCATGTCGTAGTTTATATTTATTTATGTTATAAATGGATATAGTAAACAATGCCGCTTGTTTTGTTGTCACTTGGTTGAGAAGTTAATCTTGCTTATAGTAATTGTAGACGCGCACCATAACAGGAAATTACCTACTAAGGTACTCTGTTCTAATTTCGATTTTTAAAACATTTATGTCGTAGTTTTAAATTTATTTGCATTTACGAGTTAGCGGGAAGAAAGCATGTTCCATGTTTTAGCATTTTAGCCGAAGGCTCAAGGCGGAAAGTTACCGAGGGTCCAGGGGCGGAGCCTGTCCACTTTTAGAATAGAATTTAGAATAGAATTTATTTATTGGCAACCAAAAATATTATAAAGCAAAATTAAGGAAAATATTGAAAATTAAACATAATGATAAATTACAAAATTCAATTCAAATAACATTGTTGCCCACCGAGAAATAAGTTCAGATGAACTTGTGCTTCTCGGTGGAGTTCAGTCAATTATCATTCAATATTAAAAAATAAAATAAAATAAATCTTCTCGCCAGCCAATGTGCAATAAAAATAGAAAAATCAAATAAATAAAAATGAAAAACAAACAAAATCACATTAGAAATACTCGGATAGATATATATATATATTTTTTTTTTTGTTTTTAATGAAGACAAGTTTGAAAAATGAACGAGGTTAATAGAATTTTCAAATAAAAATTTAAGTGCTTTTATCTTTCTTCTATAAAATTAAGTTTTAACAGTGGGTAGAAGTATACGAGATGAATTAAAATTACGGGTATTTACAGAAAGAGAGAGATGCTCATCTCTTATACCAGAACAAAATAAATGGATACAGGAAGGAAAAAGATACATTTGCGAAATATTTTTAACATCAAAAAGCTTATAAAGAACAGAAGTAGGAAATCTTACATTTTTATCCAAATTATTTTTAAAATACGATTTTGTGCTATTTGTACTTTTTTAATATGAGATTTACTGGAACTTCCCCAAAGCAAAATACCATACTTAATAATAGAAAAGGCTAAACCATAATAAATGGTTTTAAGCTGCTTTTTCGACAGAAAACTTCGTATCTCTTTAAATAAATAAAATAACTTTCGCATTCTTGTTGTTTTACTTTCCCAACATCCTAACAGAGTGGAAAGTAATTTCCAAATCGTCATAGAAGTTTACACTCCTCCCGTGTGGTCTTTAGTACACCTGGTTTTTTTTTATTTCTGTAGTAGACAGCCAGTTCTGCGTTGATCACTGGTCTTCACAAAGTGTTAACACTTAAAGGCCGTACTTATCACACTAGCATTTTTTCCGCATTTTTAATGCCTAAACGTGAAAAAGGCAGGTGCTTTTTTTTCCAAGGTCAGCTGTGAATGTTGGGGAGGAATATGTGCAAAAACAGCATATTCTGGTGGAATGCATTTTTATTAAATCTGTCAGGTTAGGGCTCCTGGGTGTTTTTCATTGAATTTTTACCTCCCCAAGGGTTATGTTTAGCATTTTTCTTGCGTGGAGGTAAAAATTAGAACATGTTCTAATTTTCCCAAGTGAGTTTAAAAATTCTCCTCCAGGATGCGCAATGGACGAAAAAGTTGACCTTGAAAAAAATCACTTCATCTTCTTCACGTTTAGGCATTAAAAATGCCGAAAAAATGTGGAAAAAAATCTAGTGTGATACGGCCTTAAGGAAAAAGTCCCTCAACGCTTTCTTTTCGATTATTTTGAGTATCCTAACATTTTTTTACTTCAAGTCATTAAACATAATTTGTGAGTAGTGCATGCATTATGGACACGTCCCTAAGGATGATTGTATAAAATTTTGGTGAGAATTTAAAAAAAACGCTGCAAATTATTACACAGTGGTTTATTATTCCTGTGTTAGATAGCCCTACGCAGATCATTGGTCAATTATTATTAAACCCCGTATGTAATATATGATCAGAACATGGCGCATCGTGCCTCCGAGAATCGGTTGTATCTTCCAGCCCCTTCATTTATCTCGAACGTTGGAATTCAAGCTCCCTTTCACCTGTGACTATATAAGCTTCGTACTATCCAAAGTATGTTCAGTAATTGTTTGTTACTGATGATGAACCAATTGTCGAAAACGATCTAACAGAGTAACTCTTTATTTTTTTGTGGAAATAGACAAACTGACTTCCGTTTCGAAATGGGTATTCACCACTTCGTCGCGAATGATTTAGTGTGTACACAAAACAACATATAGACCTACACATGTTAGGGGTGGGAAATGGAAAGTCAGACGAAAATCGTGGGAAGACGGGCATAAAGAAGTTATTGTTGAAACCATCATTGAGTAGAGATGTGTAATAGGATGGATAATGAACACACTTGTGCACTACTTCAATTATTTATGTGCAATGCTTCCTCCACGGATGCTAATACTGTGCACTAATGAATGAACGTGACATAGTCTCATTTTTGCAAGTTTTTGAAGAAAATGAGGCTATTGCAATAGCTCCTAAGATGTTTAAATTCAAATTTCACACGAATTTGACTTGGAATAATTTCTGGAGTTTGACGCTTTTTAGTGTAAACAAAAAACTTTCATTTGTGCAAATTAAGAGAGTGCATAAGATTGTTTATTCTATCTTTTCTATTACATATCTCAACTATTTCTATCTCAATTATCTATTTAATTAGTTATCTCAACTATATTATCTATTCTATTACTTATCTCTACTCAATGTTGGTTTCAAGAACAAAACTTTGTTATGAACTTCTTCCTGCGATTTCTTCATTTTACACAAACTCAAAATGTACACCTTTTTTTGGAAATCTGTTTTGAGGTATTTTGAAACAATTCCTGGATTTTAACGTTATTTGAAGGGGGGGAAAAAAATCATATTTATGCGAACTGAACTGAACTGAGATATTGCATGAGAGTGCTCCTTATCCTCTACTTACATATATATATGTATATATACATCTCTTCTCAATGTTGGTTTCAGGAACAAAACTTCTTTATGCCGTCTTCCCACGATTTTCGTCTCACTTTCCATTTCCGTCCCGTAACATAGGTAGACATCTACTTCCAACAAAGACAGCACCAGGTAACCCATTCGACCTAATATGTTGCAAATGAACTTTCTCCGCCTCGGAAAAAATGAGAAATCCCCGGGGTGCGGCTCGCAGGCAATGGAGAGCAATATTTTAAAATTAGCGTGGGTCGCAATGTTAACATCTTGGAAGGCATGTTGAGCTTTAGAAAGTGTTTTTGGTTGCCCCGGCTTAAATTCTTATTGTGGAAGTGACGGGAGCGGTAAGATTGAGTGCCGCCTTTCACTGCGAGAAGTGAGAACTCATTTGTACCCAAAAGTTTGAAAGAGAAAGAAAAAAAGAAACCAATTAATCAAAACTGGGATGTGACGTTTTCCGAAGTGTTTGGTTAGAATTGGTCGGGATGCGGCCCAGGGAAAATGAATGAAATTTTTCATGTATTCTTTTATTAAATGACGTTTCGTCCCCTTACTGTGGACATCTTCAGAATGGTGTTGTCCAGGAAAAAAAATCATCCGAATGCAACCGATTTATCAAATACAACAACAACAGTGGTTCACAGTCAACTTCAATGTCAAGGACTCATGTCCTTGAAAATATCAAGAAAGCAAAAGAATGTATGACCTGAGTTTTGTTGACTAATGGATGTGAATGAATTTCATGCTATAATTTTTAATTTTCTTTTTCGTTTCTTCCTTTCCAGTATTCAGTTTTCTGGTGACATCTATCTTTTAACCATCCATTCTTTTATTGCTTTCTCGATAATTTCCATGACATGAGTCCTTGACATTGAAGTTGACTTGGTGAACCACTGTTGTTGTTGTATTTGACAAATCCGTTGCATTCGGATGTTTTTTTCCTGGAAACACCATTCTGAAGATGTCCACAGTAAGGGGACGAAACGTCATTTAATAAAAGAATAAATGAAATAATTTCATTTATTTTCCCTGGGCCGCATCCCGACCAATTCTAACAAAACAATACTTACGGCTCACCAAACTACTAACATCGTTTTCCGAAGTGGTCATATTATACGTTTGCAGAATGCCATAGGGCATGCCATTTCAGAGTTTATTCATACTTTACTTGCAGTCACTATTTATCTAATTTTTGCTAAATTTTACTGTTACTATGTTTATCAATAAGGTCTCTCAGTTCACTTCTAAAGGCTGTAGTACTGATACAGCAGTGTTTCTAAAATTATTTGATTAACTATCATGGTAGCATTGTCAAGTAGGAAACTAATCAGGATGTCGCCAGAGAAAAATCAGCTGATCACTTGATCATATTGTTGCGAGATGCCCATTCGTGGAATCTTACCGAACTATATTAAGCATGTGCTTTATATTATAATATTATAAAAATATTATTACTATATTATAATATTATTATTCTTGACAACATCACACGATCATTGCATTACAATTGTCATGCATGATCATTCTACTAATACCAGGATGCTAACCCTCAATTCCAGTAGGCATTCTTTTTTATTTAAAAAAGAAAGTTACGTAGTTACCGACTGTAATGACTCGCAAGCCGGAAAAATTAGTCGTTGAGCAGTCAGCAGTAAATATTATTAGGCTCACCGGAAAGAATATTTTCCAGCAGCTTTTTTTCCTCTTTTGAGGAAGGATGCAAATAAGCTTGGTTCTCAATTCTATAACACTTCCAAGTACCGGTCTACGTTCTGGAACCGAATTCATTGAGTTCATAATTACCATTTCAATCCAACTTAGCTTGCGTAACGTTACGTTCGTTTATACTGCCCAAAAGTCACTCGCACCTCAGTTGGACGTTCTCAGTCAAAATTTTGTTATTTTGAACTTTGGACTCATCCCTGTGTAACATCCCTGGTGGTTCTCACTTTTTGTCATTCAATTCTGTTAAGTTGACCGAATCGAGAGTTTTCTGTAGTCACCTGCCAGTCACTGACAGGCATCATGACTAACGAAATAATATGATTTTTACTTTACATCCGTAGAAGTTCAGAATGCAGTCTTCAGAAGTGAACTGAGAAACTTTACTGATAAATGTACAGTGATTTCGAGCGAAATTTGAATGAGCTCTTAAATTTAACTCGCTGAAATTTAAAAAGGTTGGAAGTATGTAGTTTTTTTTTTTTTTTCTGCGACACGTACAAACGTATTCACCACTATATTCACACGTATTCCTGATCAGGTACGAGTTGTTCGCAGTGCCAAACCAATCAGTTTTGCTCGCAAGTTACCAGGAAATGGGAGCACAGACGAACCTTTGATCAGCATAAAGTATCCAAGCTTGATATTGGTGTTGTTCGTTTTAAAGTCTCTTCATTCAAAAAGTTCATCAAAACTCTTCCATTTTTATATCCTACCTGAGCTGTGTGTGTGTATGGCTCGTGCATCAATGAAAAATGGTACTTACCTAAGTACCTAATAAGGTGCTAGTTAACAAAAGGGTACTTTCCTACCTACTAACACAAGTGGTTGATTCATTTTACTAGTACCTTTTGTGTTACTGTGTACTTGTAATTCATTAAATTCGTAACCATGATGGAATATTGAGTACAGACCGCCTGATGATAGGTTTGCTCACCCTACATTGTCGGCTGGCCAGGAAGACACTTCCAAATCACAAGCCTTTTTTCGATTATTCTGTGTGCATGCAAGAGTCACTCTACAATAACATACAAGTGACCAGAAAATCACCATTCCAAGAATCCTCTGATGGTTTCCGACAACATGCAAGAGACTTGAAAATGACTGGAAGGGCCCTGCAAACTTACCATTGTGGATAATAAATAAGAAGCCATGGCGATGTCAGCGCTATATGACCACTGTTGGACCTAGATGGCCACTGTGAACGCTAAATGACTTGAACGTGGACCAAAACTGTCTTTAATCGTATACTCCTTCATTATTCATCAACAGCATCCATCGTTATTCAAAGTTCTCTGATAATGTTTTGCATTAATTCTCTGCGATGAAATCGTAGATTCATTTCAATACCTGTAGCAAATGATGAACTTATACACACTTTCCTGATTTTGATATAATTCCACGGATCACACAAACCCACAAATTCCACAAACCACACATCACCTCTCAAATATCCATCCATTGTAACACTGAATAACTGTACATCCATTGATTGTAAACACGTCTAGTGCTAAACAAACTACGGTTTAACCCGAATGGGAATGTTAATCCTTAACAAAGTCTCATATCGGAATGTACGCGTGCAACTGTAAACAATGCTGCGAATCTTATCAGCACCATGAAAATAATATGCAAATGGCTGGAAAGTCACTACGACCAGACCATAATGAATGCTATAAAGTCAAGATCCCCGAATAGTCATTGTGAAAGCTCAAGTAACTTGCAAGTCCTATTAAACATAAATCTTCAACGCATAAGTATTTAAAGTTCCCTGTTTTGTTTTGCATTAACTTCTCTGCTGACGCCTTCATAGATTCATTTCAGTGTCTTTAGCAGGTGAATAACTAGTGCGTGTTTCTATTACTTTTGATTCAAACCTATTTAATTTATAAACAAACGTAAATGGATTACCTCCCAGCATCCTTCCGCAATTGCAAGCAAGTCTAAAGCTAAACATAAACGACGGCTTAACGAATGGGAAACAGTCCTGAACAAAGCCTCTTATCGAAGTGTACTCGTGCAACTGTGAACAATGCTATCTCGATCGTAATATTTCTGACTTCATCCGATCATCTCATGTCCTGGTAGCGAGGATCCTCCGATCGAAGACAATACGATTGACTAAGCCCGTACGTAGGATTGGTCAAGGATGACATACAAGAGAGTTTAATGAACGGCACCGATAAGTAACTGAAAATATCATCACATCCATCACTGCTTCCCCATTTACTACGAGCGCTGGAGCTAACAGGTTGAACAATCTCACCTACCACGGAAAATGCCCATTGTTTAGGAATCTTGATAATCCAACTTAACCCTTGAGTGGCCTCTAAATGCTTAGACCATTTCCTCGTTGCAGAAATTCAGGGAAGTTCGTTCAACTTTTAGCTTAACGGAAATAGATGATATCGATAACAATCACTACCTGCATTGATAATACCTAGGTGCAAATACACTATGAAGTCTCTTAAGTTTCCATAACCAAAAGCGTCCTAGAATTTAAGCGACAAAATTTCCTAAGATGTATAGCATACACCAAATGGAGAGGGTTCATAGCAGATTAATGGAGTACAAAGCCTATAAACAGCGTATTATCACATATTTTTCGTGCCGCCACCCTGCTCTACAAGGTCGCTGGTCCTTCCCAAGTTGGATTTCGCTTCGCTGATCTGGTCACCACTCTACGCCACCCATAAGTACAGCCTTGATACGGCACAATTCCCTGAAGTACCTATACAGCCTTCAAGAAGTGCATGCCACAAGAGGGCCAATTGCTCTTCATTGCTTGCGTCCTTCAGGAAAACTGAACTCTACCGATCTTTCACTTTTCCACAAGGTGAAGAAACAAAGATAATGTTAGACATGGTTGGACTTCCAATCTTATTCTAAGTAACAACTGATTATTGAAGACGGCTTGTTATTAAGTACATAAATTATGTAATAATGTAGTTTTTGGTACTTACATATTGCCTGGTAGGTGTTATTATCAGTAACTATGCGATGTAAATAGCTATGCTGAAACACTGGTTACCATCAACTAGGAAACATGAACAACATTACGATTATGTATACTACTGACTTGGGACAGCATTACGAAATGGCGGATGAGTAGTGGTGGTGGTAGTTAGTTAATACTTACTCTACTGATAGTGCCTGTAAACGGAGCATAGGTAGTTACTTTGGTTAAGAACTAATAATTACAAAATACTGATTGAAAAGAAGAACGACCAGAATGTAATCTATGGATAGGCAATTATGACTGTAATATAATAACACCTACCAGGCAATATGAAAGTACCAAAAACTACATTCTTACATAATTTATGTAATAACAAGCCGTCCTCCATCATCAGTTGTTACCTAGAATAAGATTGGAAGTCCAACCATGTCTAACATTATCTTTGTTTCTTCAATTCTCTAGATATACATGAATAGGGCTCAGATCCAGAGCCGAAACGTCGTGAATATGGAACAATAAAAAACTACATTTAACCACAAGACTAGCTGGGTCACTACCTCAAAAAACTCTCGTATATATATATATATATATATATATATATATATATATATATATATATATATATTTATGTATATGAAAAACCGTTACACTCTAGGATATGTTTCAAAATACCTCAAAATGGATTTCAATGAAGAATATTTTCGGAAACCTATTTTGATTTTGAAATTTTTGGAGTCATTGCAAATGCTTAATTTTTCTACGAAAATTCGATAAAATTTAGCCAAGCAACTCTGTTCTGCGTACGCTTAGAAAAGTTGTTACGTTCCCTTGATGAGATTTGGCCTCAAGAAACGGAAGCGAGCGTGGGATGTCCTCTTCTTCAGTTTAGCGATACGTTTTGTCTTTTTTCGAATCATGAAAACCCTAACGGTTAGGTTTTGTGGTATTTTCTCAAGCCTTCTATCATCCTCAACAATAACCACTTCAGGAAGTAAGACTTTGCTTTAATTAAGGAGGCCCTGTATTCTTTTTCTGCGCTTTCACGGCCGGCGAGACGGTTGGGATGGGAAGGGCTCACGAACACGACTGTTGGGTTTTCTCTTTTTATAGGCGTATCTCTTCGGAAGCCATCGGAAGTCAATAATCCTATCGAGGCGAGAGCCACCGCATTTATCATTTTAACTCGACGTGCGGTTTCCAAGATTTCGAACGCACGGAGTCCGAACGAATGATTTTTTTGGCGAAAGCAGTTATTTTGGCTTAATAATGTCAATAATGAACCTTTGGAATCGACCAAGTAAAACAATTTGTTAACTTACCCCACCACCACCATATCACCTTATCTTGTGGTTTTGTCAGTTGTGAATTACCTTAAAGTAAGTATATCTGTATAATCTGCGTAACTACCTATTTATCTATGTTATTTTGTGTAAACTCATATTAATCTTTCTGCTAAATTATCTATAATTACGTAGTTGCGCTTTATCCCGTAAAAAACAAAATAAACAATTAGCGTTAAGCCCGTCATGCTATGCCCAGGTAACGACTCGTCCGCCCCCTAATTCTTGCTCTAGGTGCAATAATTTTGAAAATTCAATAGAATACATCCGGTGGTCCCTCGGAGGGGAAAACCCCTTAGGTAAGATTTTTCCATGTTCGATTGGGTATCTATTTAATTCACTAATTAGGTACCTTGATAGCGAACGATGGTGTAATTCACAATCTTGTCTCTGACTCAACTCACTTAAATAACAACCAACACGCTTGCCCTAAAAATCTTTATATCGGTTGAATCTGATTCGGATGCGAACGTCTTTCAGATGAATCTAAACTTTCTTTGTGTGTACTGTTCTCAAAATGGGCTTTCTCTAAATTTATGGAAGTGTTGTTGTAGTTCTTTCACAAGATCTCGGTCCTCATAGGTTATAGATTCTGTTATTGATGGTCACACATTGGAGAGATGTTACAAAGTGCGAGATTTGGGTGTCATCTATTTGATTCTGAGCCTTAGGTAACAGACAGTAGTGTTCAATGGTTTCTACAGCCTTCTAGCACAAGCAAGTGAATTACAAACTTTTAGTAACGCTCACAGCCTTATACAATTACTAGCCGCTCCGGCTCGCTACGCTCGCCTCCACGTCCAGCCGGGGGGCAAGCCCCCCGGACCCCCCTTAAATTGCTCGCTTCGCTCGCAAAATGTGGCATGTAGGGAATTTTGCTCGCTTCGCTCGCAAAGTGTGGCATGTAGGGAATGTTGCTCGCTTTGCTCGCAAATGGTAGCTCCCTAAGGGTAGGTTTAACGTGTGTAGGGGATGTTGCTCGCTTCGCTCGCAAACGGTAGATCTCTAAGGGTAGGTTTAACTTCTGTAGGGGATGCTGCTCGCTTCGCTCGCTTGAGGAAGTTATACTGTTCACCCAACTTGGCAGACGTTTTTTTCAGTTGGGAATTCTTACAAACAAATTAAATCTTATAAAACTACGTGGAACCACGAAAAGTTTAGTGTGGTATGTAGGGAATGTTGCTCGCTTCGCTCGCAAAGTGTGGCTGTATACATGCGATGTATTACAATTGAAACATGTAGGGGATGTTGCTCGCTTCGCTCGCAAATGGTAGATCTCTAAGGGTAGGTTTTACTTCTGTAGGGGATGCTGCTCGCTTCGCTCGCTTGAAGAAGTTATACTGCCCACCCAACTTGGCAGACGTTTTTTTCTGTTGGAAATTCTTACAAACAAATTAAATCTTATAAAACTACGTGGACCCACGAAAAGTTTATTAGGGAATGTTGCTCGCTTCGCTCGCAAGGTATTGCTGCATAGGTGTTGGGAAATACCCGTATGAAATTCCGTTGAAATGAGTCAAGTGCGTAGTGAGTCCCCTGGGGGTCATCGCGTCCCTTTCAGGTAAGCAACGTTGTGTAACGGCGGCCCGTGGTCGATTAATTTCTGATGTTAAACGCTTCCCTCGCAATTCCGCTCGCAATTTGACCGACTGCCCGTCACTTTTTTCGATATCCGATTTCGGATTCAGATTCGGCGGACCCAAAGCTGTATTTCGCCCGCGAAAACCGTTCCGAAAAACGTACCTTTATGGGGTATATTTTAATCGGAAAAAACCAAGTTTTTCGGCGGACTTTTCGAGAAAACGGGTCCGTACTCTCGCATTTTTTTTACGCATTTCCCGATACTTTTTTCGCGATCCGATCGCGCCGTCGTCTTCCTCGTAGGAAAACCTACGAAACCCGTATTTTTCCGGAATTGTCAACGGCCGTTTAGAGGGGTAGGGGAAGCGGGGAAGTCCAAAAAGCGCACATTAATTCTTACTTCGACCCCCCTCCCGCCCTACGGCCCATGGTTCGGGTGGGATTAGACAATTTTAAATTCGCTCGCTCCCACTTTTGGAAAATCCCAAGAATATCCCCCCACTCGTAGATCCGGCCCACTCAGCCGTTTGGCCGTGCATAGACACGACAGACAGACAGACGGAGTTTCATTCTTATTAATAATAGAGATAGAGATAGATATGCTTCTAGTTGAGTTGCATAAATTAAATACATCATCGATCGCCATTCATACACCGGATATCTTTTCAAGTTTGGCGAAGCAGCGATTTCGAGGGAATCCTTAAAGCAGCACTCAGTTGCGCAAGAATAGTGTAGTGCATGTAGCCATATCAGACGCAGCTAGAGAAGCCTGCTTTCGGACATCGGAATTCCTCAAGTCTCTATTTCAATCAAAACAGACAGTCAGGGAGCAATAGAATGGGCTGGAAATCCCTGCCATCACTCACGCGCAAAACATATGGATATCCGTTATCATTATGTACGAGAAGAAATTGAAAAGGGATCAATCAATTTTTCTCCCCCATATTCCAAAAACAATGATGCCTGTAGACTCACTGACTAAGATTGTTTCCAGGAAAAAGCATCACTTCTGCAAGAGCATCATGGATGTGACGTCTCTATGAGAAGAGCACAAGAACCCCCCCCCCCCCCCTCTCAGTTCTTGGAATATATTTTCATACGAATTACATCGTTATATTATAAAAGCTAAAATCATAAATTGCATTCTCTTTCATCCACCTCTAATATTATAAGACTTCTTTGGTACGGAGTCGTTTCGAGTTCGCCTGTCCGATGTGGAACCCATACAACAGCACGCATTTGGAGTGCAAGATAAAGATCTGAAGTATGTTTACTTCAAACACCCGGAGGATTTCGGGCAGTTTAGTGACGGAGAAATTATGGAAAAAATTACACTTGAATTCGCTAGCGGATAGGAGACTGCTAAGTGATTCAATTTTCATTCGTAAAATTGACCAATGGGTCGTTGAATTCCTCGTCACTTTCGGAAAGAATTTTAGAATCCCATCATATCCATCCAGATGCACTGATATTTGTACCAGATTTTAAGAGTTGAAATTATTGTTCAAATAGTCCACTTGTAAAAAAGCAGAGGTCTGTTAACAATTTCAAAGTTGAGATTGATTTGTTTTTTGATGAGGAAGAGTTTTTTTAAGAAGTCGATGTGCAATTGTTATTTTAATATTCATTAGTAGTTTTCTTGTTTCTAATCATATTTACTCAATTTTGACATTTTATGTCTTTGCTATGGCACATAAACTAAAAAAAACGTCACGGAAAATTGCTCACGAAAATATTCTGATGATTTCCGCTTACAACCGAGTCGTTGCTAGGGAAATGGTACTTCATCGTTTTTCATCCAACAAAATTCGTTGACCATTCGTTCGAAAGCTCTCGATTTATCCAACCATATTATGTTAACTACTGCGAAGTGCGTGGCCAACAAGCTGAGTTATGAGCATGGTTATTTGAATAATTGTGTACACTCAGGTTCTCAATAATTGATATTGTGAACATGATTGCAACCGCTTGTTAATTTCTGATGATTTCATTGAGCTGGTGTTTCGATGATTTGATTCATAGCAGGTGATCCGAATATTGCGAGAACGGTTTGATTTTTGAAGCGGTGGTTAAATCAGTTTAATAAGTAATTTCTATGCTTTACACTCTAGGAAGCTGTAATTTCCGTAAGTAGCCTCTTTAGGACATTTACTTGACGATGCCCGGTCCGGATCAGCTGAGTGGCTCTTAGAGCTTGCATACGAGTCTGCAACTAAAGACATAAAATGTCCCAATGTGTTGCAGACTCGTATGCAAGCGTTTTCCACGTATTTATTGAACTGTAGCCCAGAATTGTGTAATTTGTGCAATTTTGTAATTGGGGTTTTATTCCGTTTTCTTGAAATGAATTTAAATCAATGTTCGTACTACACAGCACAAACTTTTAGCATGAATATGCTTTAGCCGTGACCTAACTACCGAAAAATGTCCCACGAGAGTGCAACGAAAGTAGCGCCAATAATTGTGATGATTTCCGCTTACAACCGAGTCGTTGCTAGGGATATGATACTTCGTCGTTTTTCATCCCACAAAATTCGTTTACCATTCGTTCGAAAGCTCTCGATTTATCCAACCATACTATATTAACTACTGCGAAGTGCGTGGCCAACAAGCTGAGTTATGAGCATGGTTATATGAATAATTGTTTACACACAGGTGATCATTCTCAATTATTGATATTGCGAACATGATTGCAACCGCTTGTTAATTTCTGATGATTTCATTGAGCTGGTGTTTCGATTATGTGATTCATAGCAGGTGATCCGAATATTGCGAGAACGGTTAGATTTGTGAAGCGGTGGTTAAATTATTTTAATAGGTAATTTCTATACTTTACACTATAGGAAGCTGTAATTTCGTATGTAGCCTCTTTAGCCTCTTTCTATAATAAAGTGAATGTTTACTCGCGAGTTTCTATTAGGAGATCATCATCTCACAAGAGCTCAATCGTTGTGATCATTTCTGTAATAAAGTGAATGTTTACTCGCGAGTTTCTATTAGGAGATCATCATCTCACAAGAGCTCAATGGTCGTGATCATTTCTATAATAAAGTGAGAGCGAGGAGCTAAAACATGATTCTATGTTTTAGGATTGATGGCAGAATGATAAACAGAGTTCAGAGGCCGATGGGGGGTCGGGTTCAGAGAATCGACGAGGAGTGAGTCGTGTACGACTAAAGCATATTCATGTTTTTTAATTTTAGCCGTCAGGCTCAATTTTTTTTTTTTTTTCAAGTTTATTATATTTGGCGTTACCCTGGCTGGGAGAGGGGCAAAGATTAATGCTGTTCCGCGCTATAACCTAAAATATTAATTTTGAATTGGGTACTTTTCTGATAAAAAACGTTCCGTTCTACAAAATTTATTAGGTTCAACGTTTTAATTAAATCTACAATAATCTACACGTAGTGGTATATAGTCGGGATTCGGCCCAAGGAGAAAGAAATAATTACGAAATCTTTGTAATCAATTAATCATTGTAATGACGTTTCGGTCACGATTCTGTGACTATCATCAGACAAGTTAAAAGCTTTGGGTTTGTTCGGACACGTAGTTCCGAACCAGTTCGGAATTCATCTAGTTCGTAATCGAACTGCAAAGGGAGGGGATGGGAACCGGTTCAGAACTCTTAGTTCTGAACTCCAAGTCCGAACGCCTTTTCGTGTAGTTCGGAATTGATAACCTGATAACCTCTCCGTCTTTTTCCCAAAACAAGGTTACATGTTTGTAATTTGTGTTATAAAAACTATAACTCAATATTTTTGTTATACTTTATCAAGTCTGTTAACCGCCTGTCAATGTTTATGAGGCCTGTTAGTATCTTGTGATACTACATTTAAGCAGCAATACCTAAATTGTTATTCAATAAAATGTTTTGAATTTAATTGCGTACTTTCATGTTCAATGTATTTCCGCCCAAGGTTTGACTTTGATGTGTTTTGAAAATGGCTACTGAACACATAAATCTGAACTAAACCTCTTTATCATTAGTTGAGAGTTGCCCTGTCAGGAACTGAACTTGACCTCGGTAACTCCTATGAATTTCATTGATATCCCTCGAGCCAGTTTGGAGAATAGACCAAAAAGTGCTAAAACCGATTATTCCCCCCCCCCCCCCCAAATTGGCCATTTAAGAACTTTTTTGCTAATTAGGTAAGTACCTACCAGTCTTACGGGATGAGGGGAACTGAAAATAATTTGCACCCAGAATCCCTTGAGGCGTTCAAGAGGGGCCTACCTAATTCGCCAGTCAAACTTCAAAACCTACAGTCAACCAGAAAGAGGTGTGGAAACCCTGCAGTCAACGCGGATTTATATTCGGGAGGAAGGGCTGAACATTTTATGAAAAAAAAATTTCGGAAAACTCGGGAAAATGGTCGGGAAAACCCCAAAAAACTGAGATTTTAAACTTCAAAACCTGCAGTCAACCAGAAAGAGGTGTGGAAAACCTGCAGTCAACGCGGATTTATATTCGGGAGGAAGAGCTGAACATTTTATGAAAAAAAAAAAGTTTAAAATCTCAGTTTTTTGGGGTTTTTCCGACCATTTTTCCGAATTTTCCGAAAAATTTTTTTTTTCATAAAATGTTCAGCTCTTCCTCCCGAATATAAATCCGCGTTGACTGCAGGTTTTCCACACCACTTTCTGGTTGACTGCAAGTTTTGATGTTTAAAATCTCAGTTTTTTGGGGTTCTTCCGACCATTTTCCCGAATTTTCCGAAATTTTTTCTTCATGAAAGATTTAGCTCTTCCTCCCGAATATAAATCCGCGTTGACTGCAAGTTTTCCACACCTCTTTCTGGTTGACTGTAGGTTTTGAAGTTTAAAATCTCAGTTTTTTGGGGTTCTTCCGAACATTTTCCCGACATTCCCGAATTTTTTTTTTTTTTTTTTTTTTTTTTTTTTTTTTTCATAAAATGTTCAGCTCTTCCTCCCGAATATGAATCCGCGTTGACTGCAGATTTTCCACACCTCTTTCTGGTTGACTTTAAGTTTTGAAGTTTGACTGGCAAATTAGGAACCTCCGTTTAGGGCAAAAGGCAACAACTGCTAAAAAAGACGTTTTTTCACATACTTCGATTTGTTAACCCTAAAATAATAATTTTAGGATATTTTAAGTAGGGGTATAGAAACCCATCTCTAGAATCGGAATGTTTTTATGTCGTACCGTAAGGTCTCAATCGTGTACCTACACGAGTTACTTACAGTTGTATGAAACGTTAAGGGCAAGATAAATTGAAAAGACTTAAGATAAAAATGTGAGCGCGAGAACGTGAAATAAAAAGGCTGATGACAACTTGAAAGTTTGGCGGGAGGTACGTGCATACGGGGCGGGGCCAAGCTTGTTTACTGCGCATGTCTAGAACTATTAGTTCTGGAAAAAAGACAGAACTGGTAGAACTGGTTCGGAATGGTTACGAACTACTACGTCCGAACAACGAACTGCTAGTTCGAGGTCTTCCAGAACTGGTTCTCGTGTTGTCCGAACAGCCAAAAGTGGGCGTGTCCAGTTACGAACGGTTACGAACTACGTGTCCGAACAAACCCTGTCTTCTAAGAGGACAGTGTCAAAAACAGGAGGTTTTATAAACCTCATAGAATCGCTAGAGCCAAAACAATTTCATTTGGGGAAATAGTATTGAGAAAAAATATTTTGGTTAGCAATTTTAAAGGGCCAAAAATAAGAAGTAAAAGACAAAAATTGCTGAAACAGATAGGAAAAAATGTATAGAAAACTAATGTTTAACATTTGGCATCCATTACTCATTATTATTTTTTTAAATACTTTTTAAAAAATGATAATGAGAAATAGATGCCAATTATTAAACATTAGTTTTATATATATTTATTCCTCTCCGTTTCAGCAGTTTTTGTCTTATGCATCTTATGTTTGGCCCTTTAAAAGTGCTAACCAAAATATTGTTCCTCAATACTATTTCCCCAAATGAAATTGTTTTGGCTCTAGCGCTTGTTGCCTTTATCGATCTTATGAGGTCTATAAAACGTCCTGTTTTTGACACTGTCCTCTTTGAGGACAAAGCATTTGACTTATCTGATGATGGTCACAGAATGGTGACCGAAACGTCATTACAATGATTACAAAGATTTCGTAATTATTGCTTCCTCCTTGGGCCGAATCCCGACTAAATACAACTGCGAACAACATCACGGTCGACAAAACCTCTATCAAACAATAATTAGGTTTTTTGAATCTATGTAATCGATAACCTTTACTAAATCGACATGCTCTATACAACATGGTTTCTTGCGCATCCGCCAGCAAAACCTGAATATTCATGTCACGACCTCACGGACCCCAATGGCGTCACCAAAACACATCAGTATCACGGACGGAGTGGATTCCACTAACCCGTTTAATTAATTAGCATTCTAAAATACAACTCTATGATGAGCAAGAGCTGGAAATAAATATAGCTAAGTTTTGTTTGTTTGTATTTCTACCTATTTTTTCTTGATTAATTACAAAAGTTCCATACCTATAGCAAAAATATACCAAAATCTTAGGATAGGCTGTAAATGGTCCACTATTAATTCCATATTAACACAGAATGTGTTTTAGCCATGGACTAACTAGCCGAAAATGGAACGCGGGATGGGAACGAAATGTGTGACGGATGATTTTCACGTACAACCGAGCCGTTGGTAGGGAAATGGAATTTCCGCCATTTTAATCGCACATAAATCGTTCACCATTCGTTGGAAAGCTCTTGATTTATCACGAATTTATTTCGTTTTTTTTTTTTCGTAGTTTCATACTATAACTATATAAATTGATGTTATAAATGAATAGTAAACAATGACGCTTGTTTGGTTGTCACTTGGTTGCGCGACAACGCAAACACATTCTGTGTTTCAATAATTTCGTCCGAAGTACGTAAATAGAGGTATGTAAATAGAGTTTGTAAATAGAGGTAACCGGGGGTCCAGGGGGCTTGCCCCCTGGCGAGGCGCGGAGCGCCGAGTTTCTCAGATCATTACTCCATTTTGCGCATAAATTCCTTCTTCAAGCATAATTTTTTTACGCCCTGATCGTCCAATCCCACTCAAATTTGGTGCATAGTTGGTCATTATTATTACAATGGTCATTATTGAAGCTATTGAGCAGCGTAATATTACTGTGAAGCGAAAAATTGCGGGGTCTTGGAACTGTAAAAATATTAACTCTTCTCGGAGTCACGATGTGCCATGATCTGATCATATATTACATACGGGGCTTAATAATAAATTAAAGGCCAATGATCTTCGTATAAAGGCTATCTAACATAGAAATAATAAACCTTTGTGTAATGATTTGCAGCGTTTTGACATTAAAGACGTGTTAGACTAGGCTGAAGACTACTGATAAGTTGAAATTAGACTCATGCTGGTTTTTTTTTTTTTTTTTTTTTTTTTTTTTTCCTTCTTTTTTCAATTTCTTCATATTAGCCTGTTTTGGAGTTTTAAGTATGTTTGAGGTGGATAGATCAGCTATTTTGTGTGCCTCCAAACCTTATATATATATATGTGTGTGTTACCTTATACACAGGTCACATTTCTGGCATGGGATCGAGTGATGAAACAACGCTAATCCACTCTATAGTGGATGATGGGGAAGGTAGATCAGCTTAGGGATGCAAATCGATTATCGATATTTCGGGTTATCAATCTTTTTGTTCGATATATCGATATTTTCACATCGATATTCATTTCCCAATTAGTCGATGTTTCTTTATGATACATCAAACATATGGATTGATCAGTTCACATTTCAACTTGGTGTGCAATAGTAGGTCTTTCGAAGCAATGGTTGATGTAAGATTACCCACAATGAAAAGAAGTACGCCCTAGGCGACCAATCCCACTCAAATTTGGTGCATAGTTGGGGGACAATGGTTTAATTATTCCATGTTAATTTCAACATGATTGCATCATTATTAGCTCCTGCGCATGCGCGAAAGCGTACTCCGAGGAACAAGGTCTAGTTTTCATCAGATTTTTATTGCATTTTCTGTGCATTTGTGGGTTAGGCTGTAGATCCCTACCAATTCCATTTTTCTCAAACCATTACTCCATTCTGCGCATGCGCTAACGTAAATTACTTCAAGCATCATTTTTTCGTTTGTTTAAACATCTTTACTGTGAAGCGTAAAATTGCGGAGTTTTGTAACTGTAAAAGTGTGAACCGTTCTCAGAGGCGCGATGCGCCATGTTCTGATCAAATATTGCGTACGGGGCTTATTAATTATAGACCAATGTAGAAGGGCTGTCTAACACAGAAATAATAAACCATTGTGTAATCATTTGCAGCGTTTTTATTTATATAAATAGTTTACTCGTGTATGATATATCTCGAATTGATCAATGAAATGTTTCACATCTCTTTAAAACATAAACCATTCAATTCTCAAAAATTGTATAGAAATTTGATGAAAACTGTGGAGTGATGCTAGTTATATTTGTTCAAGGTTCGCGCATGCACAGCAGCTACAACTAATGATACGATCGCGATGAAACTCACATGGGTCATCGTCATTTCCCAACTACCTTGAGAAAATGACACTTGAAGGATTTCAAGTGTGCGCTTGCGCATCGGAACCTTTCATTTTCTGATTGATGATGTTGATAGCGGACCATCTTTAGCCTCATCCGCACATTTGGAAACTTATGCTTGTTGAAAGGATTTCACATTCACGCATTCGCATCGGCAACTAATGATACGATCGTGTTGAAATTGAGATGGGATGAATAAATTGTCTAAATTGCATTTTGCTGACTGTAGGATGTTACTCGTTAATATTTTATAACTCATGTGATGTTTCCATAACAACAACATGTGACGTAAAGCATTGTCTTGAAAAATAAATTCATTCTAGTTTGTGTCATGAATCAGTATTGTGTTTACTTAAGTTCTTAAGTTAAGTTGCAACGATACTACACTGGCGAAGAGGATGAGCAGAAGAAGGAAGCAGCTGGAGTTTCAAGACGTCGAGGAAACAGTGGAGGCAGTGGAGGATATGTTGGCTAGCAGAATGGCCAAATTTTCGTTTAAAGAGTTTAAAACTGACATGCTGTGGGAGGATTATCTAGGACATTTTGAACTTACCTGCAGAGTGAAAGGTTTGGGAGGTAATGCCGAGGAATATCAAGCAGCTCGACGCGATTTGTTGTTAGCAAGCATTGGTACAGAGCATCTACGAGCACTAACGGATCAAATGTACCCATGTACGTGGGAGGAGTGCAGCTACCAAGACCTAAAAAAAGCGGCAAGTCGGCTTTTCAAGCCAATGGGAACTATATTTGCTTCCAGATTTGAATTTGAAAAAGCAGTCAGGAAAGATGGGGAGTCATTTATATTGTTCTATAATAGACTCAAATCCCTTGCTCGATATTGTAAGTATGAAGGAAATCTGGATGAACGCTTGAGAGATAGATTTGCCGTAGGTATCAAATTTCCCGAGTTTGAAATAGAGGTACGACAGAGATGGCCCGATGGAGAGGAGACTGTTGACAATAAGAGAAAAACGGTAAAAGCGGAGACCCTATTGGATTTGGCCATGTCAATGGAAAGGGCACGTGGAGAGGTTGTGCCAGATGGACCATCGCTTCGTAGGGCGGATAAGAGAGTTATCCCCAAGAATAGCTGTACTCGGTGTGGGTTTTGGAAAGTACACCAGGACAAGGAGTGCCCAGCTCAAGCTGCTGTGTGTCACAGATGTAATAAAACAGGACATTATGCAAAAGTATGCCCTAGGAAAAAATCTACGAGATGGGACCATCGTGTTAGAGAGATCGGGCGGAACTCCGAGGATTCAGAGTCTGGAGATAATGGTGATTTCGCTGGCCTAGAAGTACGATCGGTGAAGACGAAGGTACCACGAGCAACAATAGACGTTGATCTGAATGGGTTTAATTGTAGAATGGAGTTCGATTCCGGAGCTCGGGTGAGCACTATTAGTCAGGGCTTATGGGAACAGATCAGATTACCCAATCAAGTAATAAGAAGTTCTTCTGATGTTATTACGGGATATGGAAATAATAAACTTCAAGTTGTCGGGAAAACGAAACTACAAGTAAAATTACGATCATGTAAGAAGGAGCTCCCGGTCGTCGTACTAGCTGAAGAAGATGTTCCATTATTTGGACTGCCCTGGTGCGTAGCATTTGGTCTTGAGTTACCTAGAGAAGTCACTGTACGTGCCGTAAAAGAAGAGGAGCAGAAAGCACCACCAAAGGAGCAGAACAGGAATGCTGTCAACACCATACCAGAAGAAGTGAAGGGTATTATTCACGAATTCGCTGAGGTTTTTCAAGAGGAGTTGGGAACGCTGAATGGAATCGAAGCATCAATTCATTTGAGATCAGATGCTAAGCCCGTTGCTTTTAATGCGCGAAGGGTACCATTTCCTTTGAGAAGGGCTGTAGAAGGAGAGCTGAATAGGCTCGTGAAGGCAGGAATTTTAGAATCAGTGGATCCAACAACTACGCCTATAGAATGGTGCACCCCTACAGTAAATGTTGACAAGGGTGGAGGGGCCGTACGCATCTGTGGAGATTTTCGAGTAACCTTGAATCCCAATATTGTCCCAGAAAACCATTTGTTACCAACATTTGAGGATTTGATGTCAAAGCTAACGGGGTCAAAGTTTTTTTCAGTAATTGACTTACGCGATGCGTATCTGCAGATGAGAGTAGAACCGCAGTCTCAAAAGTATTTAAATATTTCTACTCATTTAGGGTACTTCAGATACAAAAGGTTACCTTTTGGACTTTCTTCAAGCCCTGCAAAGTTCCAAAGATATATGGAAGGTCTACTTCATGGCTTAAACGTGGGGATACTGCTCGATGACGTGATTGTGGCTGGAGAGAGTAAAATGAGTCATTTGCAAACATTAAGAGAAGTTCTGAAACGTTTTCAACAGGCTGGAGTCCGGGCGAAAATGACAAAATGTAAGTTTCTGCAGACAGAAGTGAAATATTTAGGTCACCATATTGATGGAAGTGGAATTCACCCGAGCAGAGAAAAAGTTGAATCGATTAGAGAGGCACCGAATCCTAAGAATGTGAAAGAACTAAGAGCATTCTTGGGAGCTGTGAACTACTATGAAAAGTTTATTCCCCGATTACATACGATTTGTTCAAGATTGCATGCATTGACTGGTACAAAGGTGAAGTGGCGTTGGACCAAAGAAGAACAGGATATTTTTGAAAGAGTCAAGTCTTTGCTATCAACAGAGGACACTTTAGTACCATATGACTTATCAAAGGCTGTTATTCTTGCCTGTGATGCTTCTGAAAATGGACTTGGAGCTGTACTTTTACATGTAATGCCAGACGGGATGGAAAGACCAATTGCTTATGCGTCACGTACATTGTCGTCAACGGAGAAAAAATACGCTCCAATCGATAGAGAAGCGCTGGGGCTAGTTTTTGGAATAAAAAAATTTCGTCAGTACATTCTGGGAAGAACATTTGTACTCAGAACGGACTCGAAGCCACTTCAAAGGATATTCGGAACGCACAGAGACCTTACAAAAGTAGCCAATAATCGTTTAGTTCGCTGGGCCCTTCTGTTAATGGAATACGATTATGAAGTACAATATTGCAAAGGATCCGAAAATAACCTGCCGGATTTTTTATCCCGCCTTCCAATAAATCGTCTTGACCTATCATTTGAAGATGAAAAAGAGATAAGAACTCTAGTACGTGAGAAAGTTGCGTTTGTGAATAATAGTGGAGAATTGAAGAAAACAACTAGATGTGACCCACTTTTCAAGATGTTATTAGATTACATCGAACATGGATGGCCCCGGGATCCAGCAACCATTCCAGGAACCATCAAACCATACTGGGAGAAGCGAGAAGAGATCACTTTAGAGAATGGTATACTAATGAGGTTAGGGCGGATGATTATTCCACCTAAGATGCAGGCCTACGTTCTCAAAAAGCTTCACGAAGGACACCCTGGAATCGCAGCTATGCGCGCGTTAGGCCGATATTATGTATGGTGGCCATCGCTGGACAAAGATGTGGAATCCCATGTGCGTCGATGCGGGCCTTGTCAATGCACAAGACCGAATGAAAGTGAGGTACCGTTGTACCCGTGGAACGTCCCTAATGGTCCATGGGAACGTTTGCACTTGGATTTTGCAGAACCAGGAGGCGGGAAATACTGGTTAGTTGGAATCGATGCGTATTCAAAATGGGCTGAAGTTGAAGTCATGGATCGTATCACAACTAAAGCACTAATTGGTAAGCTTAGACAATGGTTCGGAAGATATGGGTTACCTAAGCAAATTGTATCCGATAATGGGCCACAGTTCTCTTCAACTGAATTCAAAGATTTTTGTAAGGACAACAACATCCGGCATGTGACTGGTGCACCTTATCACCCCAAAACCAATGGACTAGTTGAAAGGTTAATTCGAACTTTTAAGGCTCGTTTTCACGCTGGTAAACAAGAAGGAATACCGGTTGAGTTAGCATTGCAACAGATGCTACTAGCTTACCGGAATATCCCACAGAAGACCACTGGCTATGCCCCATCCTTGCTGTTTTTGGGAAGACGATTACCGACTGCCTTGGATAGACTGCGACCAGATTTCAGAGAGCAAGTTGAGAACCAGATATGGAGACAACAAGATTATCATGATCGTCGATCCAAACCTCGGGAATTTCAAGCGGATCAGGAAGTATGGGTTCACAATGAGCGGGGAAAAGGATGGAAGCCTGGAAAAGTGAAGGAGAGAACGGCTGAACATTCATATGTGGTTATAGTTGGAGGGGAGGAAAGGCGGAAGCATGCTGACCAGCTAAGAGCAAGAGAAGGAGCAGTAGACGATTGGCAAATTATGGAGTTACCCAATATTCACCCAACCCCTGAGGGGGGAGAAGTGTAGGATGTTACTCGTTAATATTTTATAACTCATGTGATGTTTCCATAACAACAACATGTGACGTAAAGCATTGTCTTGAAAAATAAATTCATTCTAGTTTGTGTCATGAATCGGTATTGTGTTTACTTAAGTTCTTAAGTTAAGTTGCAACGATACTACACTGACAACGGAGCGAAATTAGAATAGGATATTTCTAACTTTGAGCAACACCGAACGAATAGGCCGTCAGAAAATGATGCTTGATAGATTTAACTTTTCCTAAGCTGAGTGAAGTATTGATTTTAGAAAATGCAACATAGAAGACCTTCTACATTCTAAATCGCAACATGATTCCTTGAAAATTTCATCAAAATCCAATGACAACTGTATGTTTTGCGTGCTGCAAGGATTTGCGACACATGGACAGGCACGCACGACACACATACAGGCAGACACGAAACGAAAGTTGTTCAGAATAGTCTAAAACGAAAAACGCGAGTGGAAATGTTGATTTTCGGGAAACAAATTTGTTTACCCCCCGGAAGTGCTGACAAAGCTTTCCGTTGCGAATACCTAGGTATAATTGGGAGCAATACTTAATCGGCCCGATTTAATTCCCTTTATTTCTGCCTTTTCCTACATTTTAAGAGTTGTTTCACAAAAAACAAAAATTAAGGACCCTCCGAATATTCATTGTCATCTACAGCGATGCTACTTCAGCATTCCTTACAACATAGGAAGTACGTCACGCTCTTGTGTCTAATGACAGGTTTCACGGTGGAAAGGAAGATGAGTAATTCAAAGGTGTCAAAGACCCCAACCGTAACATTCGAACGAGTACGAGAAAAAGTCAGTAAAGTGTTGTTTTCCTTTTTATTATCACGGAATTCCGGCTAATAATCGAAATCCTATAATCGATTAAATTATCGAGAAAACCTAACGGCACACTGCGTTGAAAAACAGTTTTTGAACATTTCAGTCCAGATTTTGATTCATTCTCGACATTGTACTCTTCGAATATTCCTTGATAATTAAGTAGGTAGGTACCTATTCTAAAGTGCATAGATATATTTTAAATTATAATTACCTCACTTAATTTCTCCCTTACTGGGAAAAAACATCTAATCACGGATACAGAAGCGGTTTTTATGTTATGTGTCTTATAAATTGCACATCCTTTCCGATAAGGGGATGCACGATTTCTACGATGCACTACTGCAGACCTGCAATCTGCAATCGCTCGAGGACCGAAGAAAATGGTTGGGTTGGACGTATCTCTACTGTATAAGCTAATAAATGGGCCTATTGATTGCCCATCACTCCTTGCACAAATCAACTTTTCAGTCCCCCAATTTTATTCCCGTTCAGCCACACCATTTAAAACTACATTCAATTCTACCAACTATCAATACCATAGGCCGCTTTCTAGAGTCCCCCGCAATATCAACTTATTGTTAGAAAACTATTCCCACTTGGATTTCTTCACGAGTCTGCTGTCACGTTTCAGAAATCATATAATTATAATTTAATTAGGTATTATTTTTTCCTACCATTTCCTACTTGTGATTAGTACTGGAAGACAACTGTGTTATGTTATTGTTTCTGACGCTACCACCCAATTTTAAATGTTTAAAGCACATGAGATGAGATTTACATACGTAATTAAGCTGTACTAAAGCGTATTTTAAGGTAAAACGTGACTGGCAAATTACGAGAACATCTCTATTCCAATTCAACAATATCGAGAATATCTGTATATTCAAATTTTTTTAAGAAGCGTTTTAAATTCGAAATAAAAGCGCACATGTCATATAATTTTTTTTAGGATGGGCGTACAAACGAAATAGTAAATATTATGTATTAATTACATACGTTTTCACAACGTAGTGGATCATCACCTTTTTTAAATGTATGTTGGGGAAAATAGTAAGACTTTCAAACTTACATTTTGATTCGAAATTTACCCAATGGCTGATTTTCCTAAACCAAATGGTACAATTATTTTGACCGAGAAAATTAAAATTAAAATTAAATTATAAAGAATAAGCCAGATGGCAGGAGCCGATTATTAGGCTGTTGAAGAAAATATTGTTGACGAGCTAATAGTGAATTTCATAAGCCTCAGCTAACCATAGATGATACTGCCAATGTTAGACATCAGCTAGTTAGTTCCTGAATATGGTTCAGGTTTGTATTATACATATTTTGTATTCTGTATAATCCGTAATTAGGCTTGCCCGTAATTTCAATAAATAAATAAAAAATAAATAAATTTGTCTGTCAGCAGTGTACGTAGCTGTGAAATCCAATTTAGGTCCGACAAGTTACACTCGAGGGTGTCCTGCGTCATCAACTGGTTTAGGCAGAGCCGTGGAAGTCGACTCTCTCCTGTTCCTCGGATTCTCAGCCAATACTTAACCATTCTCCGAAATATGGGTATTTTGAATTCTCAGGAAGAGGTAATTAGCTAGATATTTTAATCACAGGGGCGTAACAGATTTATTAAACAGGGTAGATTTGATTTATCCAACCTAACGGTTGTGGCGTGACGTCACATTAATATCATCTGTGAAGTCCCTTCCACAAAAGATCGCAAAATTAGGCTAAATGCGCAGGCAGTAGAGAGACCTTACAGTAATTGCATATATACATTCAAGATGCATCAAAGCTGGTCTCCTTGAGCAGGAAATATGCAACATTCATGAATGATAACGCCGGATGCAATTTCTAAGGACAATTAAGCTAGAAAGGAAATTAGCTTCTTCGCAACCCAAGGTTGAAAACTGAAGGTCTGTGACATTATATTAGGATTACAATCATGCTATCAATCAACTCGTCAAAGTATATGCAATTCAAATTTTCCTACAAAATTCCGAACAAGCGGAGTCGATCACTGTTAGTTGGAAATCCTTGGAAGAATATGGGTGCTGATGTTGTAACGTAAACTGAGACAACTTTTACCGAATTCCTAATGCTTAAAGAAAAATATATATATATAAATTACCATTAATTGCATGATTTTGTCATGATTTTAAGGGTTATGTAAATGACCTATTATTAAGCCAAGGACTGGAGCATTTGGAAAGTTAACCCTGGACGGTTAATTGCCCAGTTCGAAAGCTTTCGTGGCTGAATGATCGATTTGGGTGAGTGAATGTAAAATTATGATTTTTTTATGGATTTTCAGTAAGAGATACGTTTATTGATTCAACTCCTATAGAAGTAATAATTAATTAGTTATTTAACTTATTAATTAATATAACTGTGGCCGCTTGATTTGCTCGCTCGTCCAAGACTCTACATTCTACATTCATAGATCAAGGTGTACCATCACATAAATTTCTAATCAATCGTGTCAGGTCTGCCAGGGAAATCCTGTCAACAGTTATACACACACACACAACAGCCTCACCCGGAGAAACCCCGTTCAAATGTTCTGCGTCTTAGACTGAATAAGAATAAAATAAACTAAAGAGCCCAATCAGCTGATTAAAGTTATTCATCAAGTTGCAATACTGCACAACCCTACCGCACCCAGGGACTCCCGTTCCAAAGCTCATCATCTCGAGATTAACAGAAACACAATTAGCTATAAAGCAGACTCTGCTGATTATAGTGTTTTCTTAAGTTGATGTTATACTCTACCAAACCCAGAAGGGTCCAGTTCCAAAGCTTAGAATCTCAAATTGAATAGGAACAAATTTAGTTACAGAGCTCACTCTAGTGATTAGATGATTAGGTTCCGTTCGATCAGCATCTTAAGCTGAATTGGAACTAAATAAGATTCAAAGCCCACTCAGCTGACTAGATGCTTTCTCAAGTCATAGTTTCACCCCTATAGAGGTTCCTTTCGAAAGGAGAGCATCTTAAGCTGAGTTGGAACAAAATAAGCTCCGGTTATAAGTTCCAGTCAAAACAAAATAAGTTCCAGCCTTGCAGCATGATCGTATGAGCGAATTTTCTTAAATTATCGGACTATTTATATTAAATTGTTCTGAAATCGAGGACATTGAGTAAAAAGACATTTTTAACTAATATTATGGCAAAAAAACTCGTTTTAAATATTAATATGCTATTCTAGAAGAGGTTCAAGATTTTTAGCTTTTTTGCAGTTTTTATCGATTTTTTTTAGCACATTTTAATGAAATTTAATTTCAGCATAATTTTGTACATGCATTTTTGAATGTTCTATTTTATAGTTATTAAACTTCATTTGAGCAATATTATGCTAAAAATATAAATTTTGTTTTTGCTATTTTTAGTGATTTTTTCTGCACTTTTTTGAAATTTGTTGAATTCAATGTGTTCAAAAAATGCTGGCCAACGAACTCATTCTTTCGATTGAAACCTTGATTTTTTGGCGCAAAAACGGAATTATATATATATATATATATATATATATATATATATATATATATATATATATATATATATATATATATATATAGCATTTCCCAATTGAGTTAAACTTTTTCCATTTAGGTTTAGTCCTTTTCCATTTAGGTTTAGTCCTTTTTCATTTTGGTTTAAACCTTTTCCATTTAGGTTTAGACCTTTTCCATTTAGATTTAAACCTTTTCCATTTATATTAAACCATTTCCACTTAGATTTAAACCTTTTCCATTTGGATTTAAACCTTTTCCATTTGGATTTAAACTCAGGAAATTATCGTGGAGTTAGAGGTAAAAGTACCCAAGTCACAAATTCAACACGTGGGAAAATCAAATGCAGAATATTATGATTATTTAACTGTTGTTATTATTGGTGATCAATATCATCAAACTATGTATCCAACCTAAGAAAATAATCATATTTACCAAACTAACTTTTGAAATTTTAATTTGATTTTTGCACAATATGAATTTACCTCTTCGGTACTTTTACCTCTAACCCGACGTTATTATGCCACAACTTGAAAATTAAATCATGCAAATGTTTTTTTATGCACAGAAATGTAATATAATATAATAATGAACAAATGTTTTTTGAACACAAGAATTTCTCATGAACGGAAGTTATAAATTAAGTTAAAACTATCCGTTTCCTTTTTTTTTTTTTTTTACTTCTAGCCTAATGAAATTTTAGTAGATAGGCACTTACTTACTATGATGGGGCTAACTACTGACGTTTTGATGGAGTTTAAATCCAAATGGAAAAGGTTTATATCTAAATGGAAAAGGTTTAAATCTAAATGGAAAAGGTTTAAATCTAAATGAAAAAGGTCTAAATCCAAATGGAAAAGGTTTAAATCTAAATGGAAAAGGTCTAAACCTAAGTGGAAAAGGTTTAAACCTAAATGGAAAAGAACTAAACCTAAATGGAAAAAGTTTAACTCAATTCGGAAATGCTATATATATATATGAAAAACCGTTAAACTCTAGGATTCGTTTCAGAATGTCTCAAAACGGATTTCAATGGAGAAAATTTTCGAAAATTTTGATTTTAAAATTTTTGGAGCCACTCAATAGCTTCATTTTTTACAAAATTCGCTAAAAGCTTCCTTGGGTGATTAGGGTGGTTTCTCAAGTTGTAGTCTATAACTCCATCACACCCAGAGGAAAGTATCTAAAGAAAGGTCAGCATCTTAAGATGAATTGGAACAAAACAAGATACAGAGCCCACTCAAGTGATTAAAGTGATTGAATGATGATGATAGGATTAAATGTAATTATTATATTCTACCACCCATAGAAGACCGGATCCGAATTTCAGCATTTTAAGTTGAATAGGAAAACCAAATTAGCTTCAGAGCTGAGGCTGCTGATTAGAGGGATTCATTTGCATTAAGCGACCAAACTTACATGGGCCGAAACGGTATTGACTATAACAAAAAATAATGTTTAAATCGGTGTACATGAATATAATAAGTATATGTATTTCAATGTAATTTTGGAGAATGCTACGTTGTCTTAAATAATGCACTCCTTTTCTTTCGGATCTAATTCACGAACAAACCTGAATAACGACACGATCTGCAATAAAACTTCAATCTCAACTGACTACTGGAAGTCGTCCACTGTTGTGTATTACAGCGACGAGCGCTCATACAGTAATATTACTAGACAAGAATGATAAGGTCAAAAATCGTCAAAAGGTTATTAAAGATGCAAATGACAATACGATAACAAATCCCTCTCATTGCATCGTCGAAAACCCTGAAGTCGTGCGGTCGTATAATGCAAAAGACCCAAAACATGTAGTTATGTGAATTTAATTAGCTTGAAAAGTACCCACGAATACCTTGGGACTAATGATCGGCCACTCAGTAGGTTTGTTTGTCCGTAGAAACGCCCCCTTCCTCCATACATGTCGTCAACCTCGAAAATGTTTTTATGGTCGGCTGTCTTGAGCAACCGGTCACCTTCCATTGTCTGATGAATCGCGCGCTACCGCACATAAATAGCTACTAAGGTCGTTAGTACCCTTGGGGCAGCCGGCAACCTCTCATAAGTGAAGGTTGGGATTGCTATGGTAGGTTTGTAAGTATAAATCCTCATGCCCTTTTCTCCCGAATCTTTCACACTTTTTTTTCGGAGATTAAAAACATATTTACCTTTTTCAAGTTTGAATGGAGCATTAAGGCGGGGGTGTGGAAATGCCTTCATGGTCACTGAAGGAAACGGGCGCATGCCGCTCGTTGAATGTCAACAATGAACCCGCTGTCTAGGAATGGATAGAATAACGAATGTGTAGGTATATGTTACGAAATGGCTTATATTGGAAAACACCTGGTATGAGAGGCTTCACTCGACTTTCCAAAAAACTATGAAACTTACAGGACCAGTTGATTTATGATTCAATATAGTTTCCAATGGACAAAGAAAAAACAAGCGAGCAGAGAGACAGACAAGAATTGTATGCCTTTAGTTGCAGACTCGTATGTGTTGCAGACTCGAATGCAAGCTCTAAGAGCCACTCAGCTGATCCTAGAATAAAAAGTATAGAAATTAACTATTAAAATTATTTAACCACCGCTTCACAAATCAAACCGTTCTCGCAATATTCGGATCACCTGCTATGAATCAAATCATCAAAACACCAGCTCAATGAAATCATCAGAAATTAACAAGCGGTTGCAATCATGTTCACAATATCAATTATTGAGGATGATCACCTGTGTGTAAACAATTGTTCATATAACCATGCTCATAACTCAGCTTGTTGGACACGCACTTCGCAGTATTTAACATAATATGGTTTGATAAATTGAGAGCTTTCAAACGAATGGTCAACTAATTTTGTGGGATGAAAATGACGAAGTACCATTTCCCTAGCAACGTCTCGGTTGTAAGCGGAAATCATCAGAAAACCAACCGTAAAGCTTTTTTTTAACATTTTTTGTTCACGCTTTTTTAACATGTATCATGTTTTAGCCCTGGGGTCCTAGCAATTTTTGCGCGTCAATTTTGCGAGTCAATTTTTTTCCGCGCACGAAACATATAGTGTTACAGTGATTTCCGCCTACAACCGAGTCGTTGCTAGGGAAATGGTACTTCGTCGTTTTTCATCCCACAAAATTCGTTGACCATTCGTTCGAAAGCTCTCGATTTATCCAACAATATTATGTTAACTACTGCGAAGTGCGTGTCCAACAAACTGAGTTATGAGCATGGTTATATAAACAAGTTCATAGAATTTCGAATCAATATCGAGGAGAAAACATGATACATGGTTGAAATTTTTGGTTCTAGAACAGAAATAGTTTTCGTTTATGTGCCAAAGTAAAGACATAAAATGTCAAAATCAAAATTGTACAGAAAGCTGTGAAACGCAAAAAGCAATGAGGTTTTGATTTCGGATGACAAACATTATTTCAACCTTCTGTGTACAACTACAAAGCTTCAATCCTATTAGTTGAAAATGAGGCATCATTTTCGTAAAGCACGTGACCAACAACCTACTCGTTGAAAACAAACAAGAGATATCATCTAGATTTCGTTGTTACATCAGGAATCAGAGTCTGTGGGTTGAAGGCACGCGTTGTTGAGCCTCCAATTATTATTTGATGTCATTAAGGTCACTTGAGAATAACATCATTAGCGTCGTGCATTCTCTGAACGCTCGAGCAAAAGAGAGCAAAACCCAGCCGGTATAGTTACAGAGATCTAGCAGCCATCACGACTCGTGAGACGTGATTTCAAATTGGATGTTGCTGGGGACAACAACATAAATGCTAACCCTTGAATCGTCAGACACGAGTGGCGAGTCGTAATCAGAATCGGTCTACGATTCAATGAATAACGCTAAAGTGAGAATTACTTCGAAATTACTTGTGTTCGTAAGTGATTCATATTGTAGTTCAATACGCTCCGTTTTTCATTAAGTGATACCTACGCTATGTGTATTATTAATTCTTTCTTGAGAAAATGAAAGAATTGGATCAATATGTGGAGTTGTATTTTGCGGGTGTGATTAAAGGTCAGAAAATAGATTTTGTACTGGATGGATATGAACATCTGCGTCAGACTCGCACATCCCCATCTGTGAGGAGATCGAGGTACGGATCTATTGATCCCGGAAATATGATAGACCACCTTCATATGATTGACACCTTTCTTTCAGATTTTCCAGAGAGGACATACCTCGATTAATTTATTACTTTACTGGAAATTCCCGATATTGTCACCATAGAGAGAGTTGGATGCTCTCACAGCTTGCCACATAATGTTATGGCGGTTTTTGTACCCAAAAAGGTTGTCAAACTTGGAAGCAATGTTTGGGTATTCAACATCAACTCTTGGGATCGTCGCAAATCATTTTCTGGGTCAGCATCAATATCTGGGATTGTTCTTCTTCATGGTCCATATTCTGTTTTCTTTCACAACAGATTCAAAAACAGATCAAATTTTCATCATCAACGTTAACAACAGGATGGAGATCACTGGTACCATTCGATTTGTCGTAGGGTCTGCTAATTCGTCTTGTTACGAGATTCACGCGCATGAGCAGTCACTCATTTCTATTCGTCCCGATTTCTACTCTAATCACGACTCGCGAGTTGGATAGCTGCAAGAACTATCTAATGATACGAGTTAGGGAATGCACGGAGGAACAGACAGAAATTATGTAAACACAATTTCGGGAAATCAAAGCTTAACGAACAGAAGTTAATAGTAGAACAAGCGGTAACATTGAGACCATCCTTCTTCTAATGTTGGTTGTTTGGTCGGCCGTAAGCATTATGTCTTTAGTATTAGTTGGGATGCGACCCAGAAACCTGGGCCGCATCCCAACTAATACGACATCCTTCATTCAGCCTTATATGTAGAGCTTATTGCACCAAAGTCGCGTCCACAACCCAAATGAAGTGAGTTGGGAAATACCCGGAAGAACAAACCCTATAGGTAGTTCTGTCCAGAACGAGGGATAGGCCACACTTCCCAGATAGGGCAATAGACGAGAAAACAAAATCGAAAAGCTCTCAACAAACAAATGCCAATTTTCAGTTTTTGAGGCTAAAAGTTTTGTCAACTTAGCTCATTTTAAAGTTTTTCTCTAGTAATTCCTAAACCGTACATCCTACAGAAATTTGTATACGGAAAAAGTTGTAGAACATAAAAAAAAAAAAAACGATTCGATCCCAAAACTCTGCATTATCTCTCAAAATAAGCGAATTATAAACAATTGAAAATCTGGCTAATTTAGGGAAAGTCCTCTCTTCCCCAAGACTTTTGCCCTTTATTTATTTCAAAAAGTACAGAGGACCTGGGTCCCACCGAGCGTACTTATAAAAAAGTAACAAAGAAACAGTAACGGGCGTAATATATATATATTTTTTTTAAATTAGTACTAATCAAACTAGAAAAAAAATCAAATTAAAAAAATAAAATAAAAAAGAGACAGGTAAGTACTAGGATCTTTATTTAAAAAAAGACTAATGAGAATAGAGAAGATATCATTGAGAAGAAGGAGTAATAGTGGCGTTAGTGTTGGTCTGATTTCAGTCTGCTAAAGCTCATTCCACTCAAGATTAAATACTTTTCAAAGTTCGTATCGAGCATATTTTAGCTGAGACCAACCGTCGCGGTCGTACCTATTTTGGCTGGGACTTACAGCCGAACTCTATTTGGGCCGAATTTTATGTCATTTTACACATAAAGTTCACAAAAACGGCCTTTTACTTTGTACTTTAACGGGAATCGGTCTCAGCTAAAATATGCTCGATATGAACTTTGGAAAGTATTTAACCCTGAATCGAATTAGATTTGGCAGACCTGAATCAGACTAATATTAAGGTCGCTAGGTGATTGTGAAGGGCAAAGTCTAGACCCGGGGAGCACAGGACCCTCCTAAAATTAGCCTGATTTTCGATTGTCCTTGATTCCCTTATTCCGGGAGATAATTCATAGTTTTGGGTCGAATCGCTTTGGTTTTTTTATGCTCTACATCTTTGCTTCTTATAAATATTTTTGTAGGATGTACGGTTCCGCAATTATTAGAGAAAAACTTGAAAATGGGATAACTAAGCCATATTGATGAGGCCACCATTTTGTATTCCACCGATTTCGAGATGGCAGACAAAGATTTTCTCACTCAGAACGGACTACATTTTCAAAATCTAATCTCAAACCTTCTCCTGAAATTACTACCTGTTTTCAGCCTTGGCACTCTTGGCAGTGACTATTGAGTTCACATGGTGACGTCTTCGCCTAACATTCCAGTAGGTAAACCGCTGCGCGCCCGCCTCACCTCAACTCAACATTCATGAATTCCCCCAAATGCCCGTTCATAGTTTTTGGGACGTCACAAAACAAACAAACACACATAAATTCAAGTTCCACTCTAACATCAGGAACCAGACTCTGTAGGTTGAAGGAATGAGTAGACGATTCTCAATGTTATTACATGATGTTATTAAGGTTAATGAGAATCACATCATTAGTGTCGTGGCTATCAGAACTTAGCAGTGCATCCTTCTAAACTCGAGCAACAGAATGCAACATCCAGCCGGCCACACAGTCGTGACTATCAGCACCTAACAGTTCATCCTTCTAAGCTCGAGCAACAGAATGCAACACCCAGTCTAAATGACAACACAAGTTGAGAAACACGGAAGAACAAACCACAACTAATAACTCTAGTGAGTTATTTAGCGTAGCCCAGATCGAAGGTGGGCGTAATGCAATCCAAGGATTTCAAAGGTAGCCAGAAGAGCGCATGCGCGATTCCAGGTCATGCGGTTCGCTGGGCCGTTCGCCTACAGCTTGGCGCCTCTTCGAAAAAAGAAATTGATGAAGGCGCCCCAATGACCTCCACCCGTCGCTCAGCTTGACTATTACGTGGAACATTCTTCAGGTTTATCGGACCACCAAAATAAAGGAATCCCGACCAGTAAACAACAAGCTCTGTGGTCAGTTGAAGAATGATCTCCAGTGATAGTTAGCTTTTGAATTTGAGCGCGATCGGATCTGCAATACCTACGGCGCAGACGCGAACGTAAAACTCATTATGTGAGATAAAAGGCCAATTTTACAGGAGTTATTACTGGAAGTTATTAGCTTCTGGAGGAACCAACAAGTTTTAATGTCGTCGGTCAGTAGCATTGTGCATACAGAAATACTCATACTTTGAGATGCAAACGAAAATTGTTAGTCAATATCAATTGGAAATTGTGTTGGAAAATTTTGAAATGGAATCAAATTCACCTCTTATGTCTATTTTAACGTGATACCAGATTTTAGACCCATTGTCGGTCAATAGTTTTCGACTAAATTCTGTAAATTTCAGTTCTGTGGCTTGAGGGGATGGCGCGACGTAATGGATGGACTATTTAGTGAATTTAGGAAAATAATAAAGCTAATTACCTGCCTACTGCATTGACTCAACAAATTTTAAACCAAATTTATCAGAATTGTATTCTGATAAATTACTTGAGTCGTTTTGGAACGAATAGTTACTGAAGTGGACGTATTTTTATATTTATGTTCATAGTAGACGTATGTGCGTACTTGTTGTGCTAAATAGTTCCCAAATTTCAAAAAATGTGCAAAAAAATCACTAATAAGCAAAATACGGCTTACGATCGTTAAATTAAACTATTATAGCAGAATATGTTTGTTGTGTATGTAGAATATGTATGAAGATTGTCAACTGTGACCTACAACATTCAAAAATTCGTGCACATTAATAGGCTGAAATTCCCCGATCCGATGCCGGTCAAACCAGCCATCATCTCTTCTGTGTGAATTTCGAAAATATGTCAACAAAGTGGAGAAGTGTACTGCCTGTGCAGTTATCAGAGCAATAACTGATAGATTTGACGAAGAAAGATACACAGTAAAGTATCAACACTACACGCTGATATAAATTGTAAAATGGATGTCTTATGGCACCGTAAATGGCTCACATTCTACGGTGAATAGGGGAGAATGTAGCTCATTCAGCTGATCCTGTCGGAGTCCGTGATTTAATTCGTTTCTAGGTATCACAGAGAGGCTCCCTATTGAAATTCAACTTTCTAGGGTGAACAGGACAGAATTTAGCTCACTCAGTTGATTATGCTAGAGCCCGTCATTTCATTCGACTCAACGTTCCAGAGAGACTATCATATTTCAAGCTCCCTGGGTGAACGGGAAAGCATTTTTTTCACTCAGCTGATCGAGACGGCGTCCTTAATTCTATTTGTTCCTTGATGTCTTCGGAAGGCTCTCTTTCATATTTCAGCTTCCTTCGGTGAACAGAAGATAATTTTGCTCATTCAGCTGATCAATATTAAGCCCGTCATTTCAAATGACCCTTGATGTCCCTTGGAGGCTCTCTATCAAATTTCAACTTCTTAGGGTGAACAAGAAAGAATTTAACCCGTTCTTCACACTAGATAATCAAACTTCTCAGAAAGAAATTGAACTAGGGGATGTTGGTAGCCTTAGATGTAGTGTAACATTTAATAAATTTACACCATTCCAACTAAGAGAGAACAATTTTTGTGGGGAGGAAAATGAGCAAGTTACAACATCTTAGTACTTGGAAAGCACCAGAAAAAATATAGAAAAGTGTGACATTTTTTCTGTCTAAGGAAGATTTGGAATGATCCTCATTGCTTAGACATATTCATGTACAAATGTACCTAAATTTGCTCAAAAATTACTGATAAACCTTAAAATGATAACAGAATACTATTTATGCACAGCTTTTGGCCATAAATTTGATAGTTTGGTAACAATTTCTGTACACGCGAAGTGAACAAATGAAAAAAATATATATATATAAAATGTAGGGAATGCGTAAAATTACAAAACATTTGTTCATATGTTCATGCTTTACGTTCATGATGAACATTTTATTTGATTTGATTTTTGGAATCAATACATGTCAAAAAACTAAAACAACAGATACCTATTGAAGGAATTGAAAAATATCATTTTTCGGTTAGTTACTGTTTTATTATTGCAAATAATACTAAAACGGCCGTCAATCTCCTTCACTGTTGCGAGCCACAAACTAATTGCTTGTATACGTCGGAAACGCCGCTATTTACCGTCCCGGCCCATCCTGTTGCTCCCCACAGCGCTTGCGCAATCGCTCCACTATCAAGATATCCGCGAGAGGTCTTTGGCTCCGACAATTGGATTTATTTTCCCACCCCGGTGACCCAGTCTTCAAACTCTTCTTGGATAACGAACCCATTTATATTTATAAGAGTCACACGAGTCACTCGACAATATCTTTACGACATCTTTTCCAGGACGTTTGGATGCAGATTGATTTCCTCATTCTAGTCTCGTGCTGGATCAAAACAAGTGGTGTGAAACTTCACACTACACTTCTCACAGGTATTTATCTTGCGTGGGTGTTATAGGAGAGGTACAATCGTCACTGGGTTTCAGTTACAGTACTGGGTTACTGTGATACAGCGGAACAGGTACCATGTTATCAGTAGGGAGTTCCCCATCTTTAGTTCTTTGGCTCATAAAAGGGCGGTCGGAGTGGAGAGAACTCAATCAAGTACTTTCCGTACTGTGGCGACTATGCCATCTGTACATACGTAGATAAGTGAAATAATCTGGAATAAAAATGGTAGTCTCTGAGAAAACCAATACTTCAGGGTTCAATAACCTCTTGCCATCTGTGATGGGTGTAAGCTAAGAGCTATGGAAGGGTCCAGAGGTCCATAAACGAAACTTGATGCTTGCTTCTTCAGCATCTTGGCAAGTGTGTACTTGTACTCCAAACCTCGGAGGGCATCTTTGCTCAGCACTTAGCGGTTCAGTTGCCCTGCTGTCCCCTTCAATATCTTCCAGGCCACTTAGCCAGTCCACTCTATTTTCTTCATTTTCTCGAGAGTCTGCTTTGTATTTATACCCTCCCTCAATCCCTCTCTCTGCCACAGTACTGCACATTAGTCTACAGAATGATAATTTCTTCTGACAGTGAGTAAGTTTCAGCGTGTTTCCTGCACTCTCATTGGCTCAGAGGTTCACTTCGTAATTGCCTTTGCGAATTCTATGTAATTCGTGGGATTTCCCCTGCCGGGGGTATAGGAATTGCAGTTATTAACGATAATTTACGTGTTTCCAGAGCTATACAGAATTTGATGATGGATCTAAAAGGTAATAACAGTAATTTTTACTTCCTCTCATAGGGGCAAACTCTAAGTTCATAGGTACAATTAAGCCGTAATGAATAACCGACTGAATATGGCGGAGTTTGGGCGCAAAACATTATAAAATAACCACAGCAATTTTCGCTCCCGGGAATACCTGTAGGTAACGGAAGCAATGTTTTCACCCTTGGGAGATAAAAATTGTTTGTTCGCGTAAATCAAAATTTCCACTCGCATTTCATGTTTCAGACCATTCTGAACAACTTTGGTTTCGTGGCTGTCTGATGTCTTTCCGTCAAACCTTGCAACAAGCATAACTTCTTCAGTTTTCCGTCCCCTATTCGATCTATCACTGACAAATCAATACTTCACTCTCCGCATGCGCAATCGTAAAATCCATCAAGCATTATTATCTCATTGCCTACTCGTCTGATCGCACTCAAAGTCAGAAGGTAGTCAGGAAAAGGTGATTTCATCATACCATATCAATATCACCACGATCGCATCAGTTGCTGCGCATGCGCGAATGTTGAATCCTTGCAACAAGCATTAACAGTTTCCATTCAAGTTTTATGAAATTTTCTAGTAATGAGCGGGTTAGGCTGAGTATGGTCCCCTTTTAATTTCGTTACTCAAAAATTTATAATTTCACCGCACATGTGCTTTGTAAGCATAACCAAGTATAATTTTCTCATTGCCTAATCGACCGATTTTGTCGATTCAATAACCAATGGAACCCTCCAGGAGATTTTTTAAGATTATTTGCGACATTCAGTGATTTATGCATTAAATCCCAATTCAATGACGAAGACATTTTTAACATGGAATAGGTATAAGGATTTATATGATCTCTCGTCGAAAAATTAGAGTCTAATAATCCCAAAGTACCTTCACGTCTAACTTTACCTAACTACAGTTTCTCGGATTTGAACACAAGACCTTACGCCCTAGAGACCGCGGTCCTATCCGATACACCACAGAGATCTTACCAACTCTACTTAACTCCTCACAATCACAAGTAAGTTAGTAGGTTTTGACAAGAGAGGAGTACTAGCTATTCCCTAGATAAATCTCTCATAAGCTATGAGTCAGTAATTTCCCAAATCGTGCTCTGAGTCAGTAATTCCTAATGGTATTGAATTTAGTTTCGCTGTTGTTCAACAACTATACCTAGGGCAATGATTAATCCAGTCGTCCCAATCGAACACCATCAAAAATAGCACTTAAAGTTGAACAGGAATTCCTTGTAGGTCAAATGTGTTTTCAAAAGCTGACGAGACTGCTTGCAGGTCAAAATTGTTTACTAACATCCGATAGCCGTTGGCGGTCAGAGCGGAGGGGACCCGACCCCATTCCTCACCGCGCTTAGGGAAGTTCAAGTTAACTCTGACGTAATGGCGAGTCCCTTTCTGATTTTTCGCGATAAAAGTAGGTTGCCCGGTAGGTACAGGTAGGTAAAAGTAGGCGTAAGTACTTGGAGTAGGTACGAGTAGGTTGGATCCAGGCGCCCCACGAAGTTCCATCGATTCCACCCTAGCACCGCTCCCGTTTTTAATTATCGGTGAAAGGATCGGGAGAATGTTACGGGAGAACGTTCATCGGAAAAGTGAACGTGGCGGAGAACAAGGTTGGTTCACAACCAATTTACCCAACAAGATGATGAGCAATCGTTTAAGGACATATGCAGCATGTAGTAGACAATGGGGGCAGGCCGGATTCGAATCACGATCGCAGCGAACCTGGTAGTATGTCCAACTAATCTTAATTTTTACTAAGGGATTGACTACTTGATGTGTGGTGTGTTCCAGTATTTATGATAAGATCATATGATTGTTCAAGAGTTCCTAGTTACCCCAGTTCACAAATTCATTATTCTTTCTATGTCGAATAAAGCCTTAAATCGCAAGGTTTTTCTTTACAATTTATTCGACATAGAAATCTTCGTCAAGAAATGCAGCGATATCTCGAGCCTGAACGCTTCAGCATTGATCCACACGACGTGCTAGCATCCAAGGAATGGTCTTTCTGGTTGACAACATTCGAAAACGTCATTGAAACTCTCCAAGAAGACAAGATTGAGGAGATTCCCGACAAAGGTAAGCTTCGGTTGTTGACCAATCATATTTCGAGACCTATATATGAGTTAATAGCTGATTGCAAAACTTATGTAGAAGCAGTTGATGTCTTGAATGGTATTTACATCAAACCCGTCAACAATATTTTTGCAAGGCATAAACTCGCGACACGTAAACAACAGCAGAGTGAATCTATCGACCAATATCTTCATGAGTTATTGATTATCAGCAAGGAATGCGCGTTTGCGGCCGTCACTGCTGACGAACATCGTAGCAGTTACGTCCGGGATTCATTCATTCGAGGTTTGGCATCAGCTGACATTCGCTTGAGACTGTTAGAACATAATAACCTTACCTTGCAAGAGGCCTTAGAAAAAGCTAGGGCATTGGAATCAGCCCTCAAACAGTCGACCTCTTACACAGTTGACTACAACTCTACCTTGAATGCTACCGAAACACTAGAAGTAAATTCTAATGACAATTCCGTGAGTTCACAGGACCATTCAACTCTGGCGGCTTCGGAAGGCAAACTAAAGCAGAAATGCTACTTTTGTGGACGTGTACGACATCGCTCACGCCAGCAGTATCCTGCGCTTGAGGCCATATGTGACAGCTGTAATAAGATAGGTCACTACGCCTCTGTCTGTAAATCCTCCAAGCCTAAAACGAAACCCCAGTCAGCTGCTACGTCGCTTGCGACTACTACTATAGCCTCTGCATCTTCACTTCAACAGACTACAGTACATATTCAGGTAAACCAGATACACACTGAGGCGTTAATCGACACTGGAAGTTCAGAAACTTTCATTTCAGATGATTTCTGTACAAAAAACAAGCATAAATTCAAATTGTACCCTACAAATAGTACAGTATCTATGGCTTCAACTTCACTTAATACTAAGATTACTCATTACACATGGGCCACACTAAACATTCTCGGACATCAACACGATAGAGTAAAATTAAGTGTACTACCTAATTTATGCGCTAACGTAATTGTAGGTCATGATGTCTTGAACAAGCACTCTGAATTGAACGTTTCATTTGGAGGTACAAAACCGCCTTTGAAAATATGTTACCTTGCCCCTGCCAAGATCGACCCACCTCCACTATTTGAATATCTGTCAAGAGATATCAAGCCAATTGTAGTGAAATCTCGCAAACATTCTATAGAAGACAATGAATTTATACGGAATGAAATAGAAAAACTTTTAGCTGATAATATAATTGAACCCAGTAGATCACCCTGGCGCGCACAAGCGTTTGTTGTGAAGAGCGAAAATCGCAAAAAGAGAATGGTCATAGACTATTCTCAAACAATAAACCGTTTTACCTACCTCGACGCTTATCCTATTCCAAATCTTGAGTCTATCGTTGAGAAAGTCGCTAAGAACTCCTACTTTAGCACAATTGATTTGAAAAGCGCGTACCACCAAGTACCCCTCCGCCCTAAAGATCGACCCTATACAGCTTTTGAAGCTTGCGGGAAGCTTTACCAATTTCGTAGGCTTGCCTTTGGACTTACCGACGGAGTCCCAGCTTTCCAACGGGTAATCGATGACATAATTTCGAAAGAGAAATTATGTAAAACATATGCATACCTCGACGATGTGACAGTATGTGGTAAAGATAAACCTGAGCATGACCAAAACTTAGCAAAATTTATGCGTGCTGTTGAGAAATATAATCTAACGATTAATGAACATAAAAGCCACTATTCACTAACATCCATCACGTTACTAGGCTACAAAATAGAAAATCGTACAATTGCTCCAGATCCAGAACGTTTGATGCCATTGCTTACGTTAGCCATTCCAGATAATGCCAAGTCACTTGAGCGAGTACTCGGAATGTTTGCTCACTATGCTAAATGGGTTCAAAATTTTACTGATAAAGCTAAAAGACTATTCGAGACAAAGATTTTTCCCATGTCAAAAGAAGCCATTTCCGATTTCGAAATGCTTAAAGACGAAATTTCCAAGGCCGTGGTGTCTAGTACTGACCATGATATTCCTTTCGTAGTCGAAACAGATGCGAGTGATTTCTCAATTTCGGGGGTTTTGTCACAATCAGGTCAACCTGTAGCTTTTTTTCGAGAAAATTATCCGACTGTGAGCAGAAACATCCCACTGTTGAAAAAGAGGCACTCGCCATCGTGGAAGCACTAAGGAAATGGAGGCATTTCCTTTTAGGGCGTCACTTTTCAATCATAACAGATCAACGTTCCGTTTCATTCATGTTTAATAAAGCTCACAAGTCAAAAATCAAAAATGAAAAAATACAACGTTGGAGGCTTGAGCTATCCTGTTACAATTTCGAAATTCTTTATCGACCAGGGAAAGAGAACCAAGTCGCCGACGCTTTTTCGAGGGTGTGCAGTGCACTCAACGCTGATAAATTACTCACCCTTCACAGTCAGTTATGCCATCCTGGAGTTGCGAGAATGGTTCATTGGGTGAGAACCCATAATCTCCCATTTTCGGTAGAAGAGGTCCGCAAAATTACCTTTTCTTGCCCTTCATGTGCTGAGATCAAGCCTAGATTTTTCAAAAACGTCTCAAGTCCCCTAATAAAGGCAATTCATCCCTTTGAACGACTGAGTATGGATTTTAAGGGACCATTACCGACCAATTCGCGCAATAAATATTTGCTTACTATCATAGACGAGTACTCCCGATTCCCGTTCGCCTACCCCTGCCCAAATATGAATTCAGCCACTGTAATCGAATGTTTGGTTGATTTATTTTCAATTTTCGGGCTCCCCTCCTACGTCCACTCTGATCGGGGTATATCATTCATTTCTAACGAGCTCCAAACATTTCTGCACTCCAAAGGTCTACGTCTACGTCAAGCCCGTACAACCCGACTGGTAACGGTCAAATCGAGAGAGAGAATGGCACAATATGGCGCACCATTTTGTTAGCTCTCAAAACAAATAATATGGAAACTTGTGATTGGGAATTAGTACTCAAAGACGCCCTTCACTCAATTCGGTCCCTTTTATGCACGGCGACAAATGAGACCCCGCATGAACGGATGTTCTCACATCAAAGAAAATCGTCAAATGGAAGCACGCTGCCTTCATGGTTACTGCCACCTGGAAAAGTATTTATGAAGAAACATATTCGCAAAAGCAAGTAGGTGGAGGAAGTAGACCTGATTCATGTCAATCCTCAGTACGCAAGGGTAAGACACAGGGATGGCCGAAAAACTTCAGTTTCATTAAAACATCTAGCCCCAAAGGGGGAAACTGTGGTTGAAAATCATTTTCCTGACCTTCCTCTCACCTCATCATCAGATCCTGATATCACTGCTGATCCTTTAGCATCACCACCAGACGAAGGTTTAGCAACAGAGCCTGAAGAACCTATCACCCCCATTGATGTCATTGAGCCCCAACGGCGATCAACGAGACCCAAGAAACTCCCCAGCGAGTTCACAGACTTTGTTTTTTCATGAGGAGAAGAATGTGGTGTGTTCCAGTATTTATGATAAGATCATACGATTGTTCAAGAGTTCCTAGTTACCCCAGTTCACAAATGCATTATTCTTTCTATGTCGAATAAAGCCTTAAATCGCAAGGTTTTTCTTTACTTGATGTTATATAATTTTGAGATGCTAGGTTGGGAGCATCCAGACTACCAATCTATACACATCAACTAATCGATATTCTAATGATAGTCCGACCTTTACTGCAGTACGAATCCATTATATGGTCACCATTCTACCAAATTTACAATGGCCAGCTCGAGAGAGTTCAGAGAAGATTTTTGAGGTATGTTGGCTGGAAGTTGCGAATCCCTCAAGATGAATTCGACGCACAAATAGTAGGTAGCAGCTCGATGTGGTCTTTACAGTCTTGATGTGCGTCGCTCTTTAACTGACGGTATGTTTCTATATGTTGACTGAAGGTATCTTCTGTATCTTAACTGACGGTATGTTACAATATCTTGAATGGCCGAATAGACTGTCCTGTGCTCACAAGTGAAATTGGATTGCATTTTCCACCTTTCCACTCGCGTAGCCCTCCACTTTTTCACTCTGAGTTCTCAGCAACAAACTATTTGTACAACCAGCCACTCAATAGGATCTTAAGACAACCCAACACAAGACTTCTTCCATAGAAAACCATTAAGATTCATCCGAGCTGAAATCCTTCGCTCTCTTCAGCCTCACATATTTTATCATAGCCTCACACAATATCCCAGAGAAGTTCATTTTCAAAATTCGAATTATTTTAATTTTTATTTTTTCTCAACATAATGGCTCTCAATGCCGACAACTTGCTGTGTTATTGTGTTGTCTTTGTAATTGGGCATTGCCCGTTTTGTAAATAAATAAATATTGGACCGAACCTACCATCATACCGCCAGGTTCGCAATTAGGATCCGGTCTGCTCCCATTGTCTTATACTGAAGCATGTATAGACGTGAATACCTACATTAAACGCTGCTAAGTAACAACTTCATTATAACTATCAAATATTAAACCGAATCACAGAAATACCTCGATTCACAACAAATTTACTCAATAAGATCCTGAGTAATAGATTCAGGATATATTTAGCATGTACGAACTTTGCGCACTCTAAGTCTAACGCTGGTGTGTACCGTTGTTGGAGACCTTACAGAGAAGTAGTATGCTGAGTTTAAAAAAAAAATTCAAAAATCGGTTTTTGAGTTTTAGGGGTTCTAGAACTAAACCGATTTTTTGTATTCGAAGGCCATTTTCATGGACAGTGTCGAGCTTATTCTTACTAAACCATGTCCATATATAGCTTCAATCAACATTCTTTGAGCCATTCGAGTGGCGATGAAGAGCCGGAGGGGTAAAATGTTAGAGATTGTACTACTGGAGCATAGGAATATACTTTGCAATATTATCACGCTATGCTCAAGATGCTGATGGGTGACTTTGATTCACCATACATTTTTGCTGATTTCTTCCGAGGCTAACGTGAAATCACGTCCCACGTCATCCAAAATTTCATCAAACCAATTATTCAATGGTTCACATGTTGAATATTCTGCGTGTGAAAATGGTACTACTACAATGGATTAACCTGCTACACCCAGAGCACCCAGAGGATATCTTGCAGGTTGAATAACCTCAGGAATATGCCAAGGGGTAGCATTTCTAAGAATCGAAAAGGAGGAAGTACCCATATCCATCACACACTTACAATTTGAAAATATAGTTGGCAAACAGCAAATGGTTTTAGAATGCCCTATACCGGATGAAAAGAATGTTTTTTGATAACGTAGTTTTTCGATAATGCAGTTTTTCAAGAAAGAACGTGCGCTGAGCGTTGAGGAGCTATTTGGATCGTGAACGAGAACCATGGATATTTTACTTGTAAAATTTTACTTGTAGCGTCGAAGCGTGAACAGAAAATGGAAGAAGCTCCACTTTGCTCCTGTTTATCGGATACCTATCACATTTTGGGAAACAACCAAAGCAAGGCAGAAGACGAAAAGACCGGAGGGTGGATATAATAGTACAAGATCCATGAGGGGTTTCTTGTACTCGACACATGGGGGGGGGGGGGGGGGAGTGGAAGGGGTGCTCCAAGTAAGCAGGGCAGGGGTATGTTTTCAATTTTTAAGGGTGAAAGTTCTGGGTATATTGTCCATTTTGCCTATGGAAATGGGGGGGGAGCCTTGACAATCGATATTCGAGGGGTTGATTGGGGTGGGGGGGGGGGGTCGAAACCACGCTCTGCTACCATATAACAAAGTAGATGATGGAAATGTAGTATTTCCTCCTTCAAAGGGGAGAGAGGATTAACTGCTACACCCAGAGGATATCTTGCAGGTTGAATAACCTCAGGAATATGCCAAGGGGTAGCATTTCCAAAAATCAAAAAGGAGGAACTACCCATTTTCATCACACACTTAAAATTTGAAAATGTAATTGGCAAACAGCAAATGGTTTTAGAATGCCCTCAACCGGATAAAAAGATTGTTTTTTGATAATTCGCTAAAATGATGTGCTACTTTGATTTTTGCACTAAACTATTCCAAATTCTTAGAAAAAAACCTTCGAATGTCGCAAACGAGCCGGTAACCAGTGAGAGAGGACTCCCAGAAGCGGGCAACAAAATATTTACAGTCTAAAGGGGCTTAAGTGACTTGTTGCGTGGACGATGACTTAACCGCAGTCCTGTCTGTGTTTCACGAAGCGGCGCACTTCCTTGGGGGAGATCCCCCGCCCGAGTGGGAAATTGAAAGCGTTTTTTTGTTTGTCCGTAGAGAATCGACAACACTTGGGCTAATCGCAATCAAACATTCCAGGAAGCCCCTTGAATGAATTAAAGGAATTCAAGATTCTAATGACACATTACTGTTAACAGGATTTTTGTGAGAAGAAAAAAAATTTGGGTCATGCAGCATGACCGTATGAGCGAATTTTCAAAAATTATCGCATTTTATTAATTTGGAGTTGTTTTGATATTTCAGCACTTTGAGTGATGTTAAATTGTTAACTATCAAGTTTATGTCAAAGCAAACTAGTTGTAAATAATATTTTACTATTCTGAAAATTTTGTTTCAATTTTTGCAATGAATTTGAATGAGCAATTATTGCAGTTTTCACTTTTTTGTTGCACATTTTAATGAAATTTAACCACATATTTCAGCTCTATTTTGTGCATACATTTAATTTACTTTGAATGATTCACTGATTTTGATGATTTTATTTTTAATTTTTATTCTGATTTTCTGATAAAATCAACGTTACACGCTGATACATTGTGACATGGATGGGTATGTCGCCGTATGACACCGTAAAACACGCTTACGGTGTCTTATGACCAAATGTCATACTACACTTTCTAGGGTGAAAAGTTTTTCACATTCAGCTGATTAGGACGGATTCCGTCATCTCATTCTTCTCTAGATATTCCAGATGAGCTCCCTACTAAATTTCAACTTTATCGGGGCAGCAGGACAGAATTTAGCTCATTCGGCTGTTCAGGATGAACGTGGTTCTTTCTAGACTCAACGTGGAAGAATTTATCTAAGTCTTCCAAATGTGGTTCAGAAGAATCAATGTCTTCTCCAACAGACACTTTGGTGCATTTTTTTTTTAACTCTTTGCATATCCTGTCCTCTTTTCCTTTTCACGAGTCAATGAATTTTCCAACTCGTTCATAGTGTGATGACCATCCGTCTCCGGGCCCTCATAATCACTCTGGAAGATAAATGGGACAGCCTGCACATCACGATTCATCTTCCACTGAGATCCAAAGTGATAAATCCAGGTGCCCATGGAAGAATCACCATTCTTCCAATGCAGGTATTTTACTACACTGCATTTTAATCAACCTCCACAGTTCACGTGAATCCTTCACTTTTTTACTGCGGTTGGGAAGGCCGGAATTGAATGTCTGTCTCTTTTCTTAGCAAATGAGCTTATATTTGGTGTTTTCAGCGCTTTATACCTGTTTCACGGCATCGCAGTAACTAGCACGTGATCAAGAGAGCTCGTCATTTTATTTGTCTCTTGGCCCCCTTCAGGTCGCAGATTCCTTCAGTGAACAAGACCGAATTTAGCTCATTCAGCTGATCAGGATGAAGCCCGTCATTTGTGTACTTTCAGACGATAACTCTCCTTAGGATTGAGATACAAATTCCGTTCTTGCGCCAAGAAATCAAGCTTTCCAAACGAAAGGATGAGTTCGTAGGCCAACAATTTTTAAGATCATTAAAATGGTCGAATTTCAAAAAAAAAAATACTAAAAAAATCACTATAAATGGCTAAAAACGACCAAAAATCGATGAATTTATATTTTTTAGCAGGGTTTTAGCCAAAACCCAAATTATCAACGATTAACTAGGGCATTAAAAAATTTAGCAAAAAATTATGCTGAGAAATGTATTTAAATTTCATTAATTTTTTCTGGAATATCTATGAAAACTCCACACAAAAAACCTGAAAACCCTAAATATTTTTTGAATCAACAATTTTTAAATTGGTTTTTAACGATTTCTTTATACTGAAATCGCTCAATTTTCGATACAATTCAACATATTATAATACGAAAGATAATTTAAGAGAATTCGCTCATATGGTCATGCTGCATGACTGGCACTTGTTCATACTTTTTTTCAACTTATCTTCGATAAATAAAAACGACTGCCACAACTTGGATGTGCTTTCCAACATATTGTGACACGGACGTAGAGGTTTAGTTGAAGATCAAAGTACAAGTCAAAACGATTGAATGCAATGTAGAAATAGGTACAAGGAGTTAATGTGTGATATATCTAGGGGTATGATTCATGTTTGTACATGAGCACATAATACCATCGATCCGACGGCATTCACTATATGTAATCATTCGCCATTTAGCCTAAGGTTTAGAAGACGAACTAAGATATAAGCGGCACTATACCTGTCTAGGATTTTCACCTGTGTCCTCCAATTTAAGTAAGTATTGCGCATGCGCTATATTTACTACTCAACTAAACGTAATAAAATTGGTAGATCCATTAGATCTTGGGAAATCAACGTTATAAAATATTCACGTTTGCGCATACGTACGAGCTATTATGCATCTGACGGCGATAAATTGATAGGGGAAGGTCTGAAACCTGTACAATCTCCGAAAATTTCATCAAAATCAGCCCATTAGTACCGGTGTTCCACCAATTCTAGTTTTGCGCTTACGCATTGCTAATCTCAACAAATCGCAATAACATTCATAGGGCACTATTCTGAATCCAATGCCTAATCGTCCTCCAAGTGAGATCAAAATTGAACTGATAGATCGTTAGAAATCGAAATTTTGAGTATGAAATCCTAGTTTCATTTTAAAATATAAAAACGTACGTTAGCATTTTCTTAGCCATCGATAAGACCATTTCTAGTGGCAAGCCAATACAATAATATCATATTCACTCATGGCTCATATTCGATCATGAATATTCGATCATGACTTGAAAAATGATCGGGAAAAAAATCCAGATTTTATCTCTAAAGCTTCTTTCACTTGAAACTGATTCGCCTCGAGAAAGAAATATTGTGTAACAGGACGTCTTGGAAACCGAAAATGCAGCCCATTCCGCGGAAGATGAAACTGATGGGCAAAGACACGACTTTCTTTATACGATTTCGGTCACTTTCTACATTCTTGTGTCTGATCGAATCGAGCAGTCGTGCGTCGTAAAATTCGATACTAACTCTGGCTGATCTACTCGTTTCTAGTAGAATATAAAAATATCGAAAAGTTCCAGTCATGCAGCATGATCGTATGAGCGAATTCTTGTAAATTATCGTACTATATTATGTTACATTGTTTTGGAAATTAAGGACTTTGTGGGAAAAGAAATTGTTAACTACCAACTTTATGGCCAAAAACTCGTTCTAAATAATATTCTGCGATTCAAAAAACGCTGCAAATTATTACACAATGGTTTATTATTTCTGTGACAGATAGCCCTTCTACGCAGATCATTGGTCTATAATTATTAAACCCCGTATGTAGTACACGATCAGAACATGGCGCATCGTGCCTCCGAGAAGGGTTCACATTTTTACAGTTCCAGTAGTTTACAGTTCCCCGCAATTTTACTCTTCATAGTATAAAGATGTTTAAAAAGTTAGCGTATGCGCAGAATGGAGCAGTGATTTGATAAAAATGAAATTGGTAGGGTACAATCTACAGCCTAACCCACAAATTCCCAGAAAATGTAATCAAAGTCTGATGAAAACTAAAGATTGTTCTTGGAGTACACTTTTGCTCATGCGCAGGAGTAATAATGATGCAATCATGTTTAAATTAACATGGAATAATTTGTCCCCCGACTATGCACCAAATTTGAGCGGGATTGGACGACTGGGGCGAAAAAAAGTATGCTTGAAGAAATTTACGTTTGCGCATGCGCAAAACGGAGTAATGATTTGAGATGGAAAAATGACACGTAACGGTATAAATATGAAGACATGATGGCCTTGGCATCTCCAACCTAAAACGGAACGTTTATGTGTAACGAAAATGTGTTGCAAAACAATTTCTGTTGATTTCCGCTTAAAACCGCGTCGTTGCTATGGAAATGGTACTTCGTCATTTTTCATCCCACAAAATTCGTTGACCATTCGTTCGAAAGCTCTCGATTTATCCAACCGTGTTATGTTAACCAATGCGAAGTGCGTGGCCAACAATTTGAACAATTGTTACACACAGGTGATCATTCTCAATTATTGATATTATGAACATGATTGCAACCGCTTGTTAATTTCTGATGATTTCATTGAGCCGGTGGTGTGGCGTTGCGCTGGTAATAAATAAATAGAACAACTTGACATAGTAGTGATAAGATACACCGCGAAATCAGAGTTCCACTATGTGAAATGCGTGAGCTAAAACACATTCCGTGTTTCAATAATTTCATTCGAAGTATATAAATAGAGGTACTTTATTGCTTTTCATACTATTAAGCTAAAATTTGAAATTTGAAAAGCGTTGGGACATCCAGGAACGAACCATAAATTCTAGAGCCCCCCAGATGATCTGAATAAGATCAGGAGCAATATTTTGTTGCTATTGAACCTTTAAATCTGGAATTTCAAATGGAGGCCTTTTGGGGCATCTAGGAACAAATCATAGAGTCTGAAGCTCTTAGATCAGCCGAAAGGGGTCCACTGCTCATTTCTTTGCATCCAACCTATGAAGCAGAAATTTTAAAATAAGAACTCTTGGGACAATTGAAAACGATTCATGAAGTCCAGAATACCTTTTAGGAACAACTTTGAAGCCCAATCCGGTCAGGAGAACCAACGACTCAAGTTTTTGACTGAAAAAGGCCCGTCCCCCCAAAAGAACCACCCAAATCAGCTGAGTGAGATCCGAAGCTAATTCCTTCACTATTCAACCTATCAAGCATATCAAATGTGAAATGGAGGCCCCATGGCACATCTGGAAACGGATCATAAGGTCTGAGCCCCCTTAGGCTACGGTTACTATGAATGCGTATTCTGACGAAAAAGTGTTCTGACGCGTTCGTCCGAATTCGTCCGAACAAACAAACGCCTGTTTTCCAATGAGGGTGTTTGCACTGGCTGGGACAAACACGTCATTACACGCACGACTTCGTCAGAACCGGTCGAGTGTTCAAAGTGGTTTGATTTGTTCGTGCGTTCTGACGGAAATTTCCAGTGTTTTGCGCTATTATCACCATGGATATCGAAAAATTGATTACTGTTGGATTGTATTCAAATGTTGAAGTTTTCATTCTGAAATACTCGAAAAACTTTTGAGGGTTCTTCCACAAATCTTGAAATAGCATTTCAAACTCTCCCTTTTCGTCTCTTGTAGAAAATAGGTTGTTTACATGTTCTGTTTTCACACCACTTATCAACAGTAACTTTATCAAAGGACTTTCAGATAAATAAAGCTCGTCAAATTCGTCCATTCTGCTGGAGAAATTGAAACGTACTGACCGTTAGAACGCGCATAGTGAAACCACCTTCTTCTGACGAAGATTTCTGACGAAGTCGTCACAACGAAATTTCGTCAGAACTCGCACCCATAGTAACCGTGGCCTTAGAGCAGCTGAGTGAGCCCCGGAGCAAATTTCTCTGCTATTCAACCTATGACTACTAAATCGACACCCATCACTTTTGCAGGCGCAAGGTAGTTTTTTAGTACACTTGATGCTAGTGTAGAATTTACTTTTAATATAAATGTGGGTTCCTTAAAAACCTGAAAACACTGTTCGGCCAAGTTTGATCTTCATCTTTGAGCATCTTCCTCGCCTGTTCCCCTCAAGCAATCCATATACAGTTCAAATTACTGTGGAATCAACAAAACCCCTGTGGTTACTAATAGGTCAATGGCTGCAACAGTTCCGGTCGAAGGAACTATTTGTCGAGAACATTTCCAAAAGAACGCCGAGTCCGTCAGCTTCCATTCTCATACCAGGTCATACCACAGCCACGGTAAGAGCTTCTCTCAATGTGCGTATAGAAACTAACTCTATTATTCATGCCCTTTGTTTATTTCTATATCTCCATTGATATCTCCACCCTCACCGCGGTATCTTCTTACCTGTAATTGAAATGTATTCAATACATCTCGACAACAGGATAGTCATAGAATTTATGGAGCAAAGAAACTGGTATTACAATTTTCAACTGATTAAATCTCGTATCTCATTTAATATCCCTTGACCTCAATAAATATAAAATATATTGTACAGAAATACAAAATTTAATCAGGACTATCACTAAGATTGTCACATGGCGGTGCTTGAAGCTCTTAAAACGTTTTAATTTTTCATAGGTAATAATGATTCGTATATTTCCGATATTGCGACCAGCATTTTATTGCCAGTTATAACGTCTCCAAATGAGCAACTACTAGTTATTTTAGTGTTGTCTAATTGCTATAAACTGATCACAGTATTACGTAAATAGTTTAACATACGTGCCAGTCTAAGAGAGTAAAAGGCACTCTGTCTTTCGAAAATTGCATTTTATTACATCCAGATAATTCTGTTGATTCTATACATATAATTTTATATTATGTTACCTATTTTATATCAAGCTATATTAAAAAATACATTCAGCAATTACTTTCCTGTTAGCATTTGTGATTAATGAGGAGACAATCAGAACATGAGGTGATATTACAACACTTTCACTTATTTATTATCACACCGTCGAGAGACTAAAAGCAAATATGCACTGCGCGTAGATCATTAAAAAACCTAACCGTTTTGGATTATTTTGAAAAGAAAGTTGATTTCACCTTGGGAATTTATTATACGACCGGACGCTCTTTCCTTTGATCGGTAGGAAGTAATTTTTCTAGGAATCTATACACACATAAATTTTAATATTGCTGGAGCGGGTTCTTCATATCTGAGATCTAAAAGTTCAATTAGACAATGTGAAAATTATGTTTAATTGAATTATTGAATTTAAAAATTATAATTCAAAAATCATGCTTATGTTTGCGCATACAAGTGAGCTCTAGACGTCATGATTCGTTTCTAGACGCCCCAAGGGGTCTCCATTCTAAATTTCAGCTTCGTAGGTCGAATAGCAAATAAATTAGATGATCCGCTACTTTAGTCTGGTTTTTCCGTGACAATACTCGTATTTTTGAAAACTTTCCTCTTTTAGGTACCGGAAAACGCGTGTTGTTTTTATTTTTATGAAATTTTGCAGGTATTTCCAAACAATTTGGTATAAAACATTGGTAAATTTGAGCAGTGGAAAGGAGAGATTTGATTTTTCAAAGATTGAGGGATCGAACACTGTTTCCATAATCCTTTTAATCCGGCTCGGACATATACGTCCCAAGCAGTGATCATTCTGGTGTGACAAATGTTGTCCCAATAACAAATTACCTACAACTTCGATTTTTCAATGATTGCATCTACTCGTATTTCTGATTTTCGCATACGTTTTACTTCCCCAACGCCCCATAAGAGTTACTAAAAGGAGAAGTTATACAATTGGCATGACAAAATATTTTTTGAAACTACCCCGAATGGTGCAATTTAACAGTACTGACAATACTGTAAAAATGAAACTATATGAAAACGAGTCAAACAGTGGAAGGATCTTCTTGTATTTCTCGGAAATGGTGCATATATATAAGCAATTTTAAAATTTTCTACTCCCACCCGAACCATGGGCTGGATGGCGGGTGGAATCGATCTTCTATTGGCTGCAACATTGAAATTTTGATTGAAGACACTTCGTATTGCAGCGACTAACTTACGTTCCTGGACCCATAGAATACGATGGTATCATCAAAATTGCCGAAGGATGCTGTATTCCCGGAAAAATCACCAAAAATATGCGGAAAATAACGGGAATAAAATCATTGTGGCTATGTTTGTTTCTGCCTTAGATCCAGTAAATGTTGACGGTTTTTGCTCGGGTCGGTCTTAAAATGTTCGTTCAGGTTCCGATTCGGTCTCATTCATGTTTCAAGGCATGAAATTGTGCTTTCCAAGTGTAGTGAACGAAAATGTATACGAAAACGTTCGTTTTCGAGCTACCGCTCTTCCTATTCCTTCGAAACGTACTATGTACCTACTCTGAACTTTGTATTAGCACCTTTTAGAAAAAATCGCGGAAGGTCTCGATGGTTCGGTGGTAACCAAATCGGTCAAATGGTCTTCATTTACCACGAAATTTGTGATAGATATATAAATTATGCACACCTCCAAATAATTTAGGGATCACTCTGCTCTGTAGACTTTAATGAACACAGAATCGGACAAAGTTCCCATTATATCTCATGATTAGGCACTTAATGCACCCTGTTCTTTTCGTTTTATCTCAAACAATGAGAAAGACCAGCGTTATCAAGCTCCGACTTGAACCAAAACAGAATGAAATAAAGTGACGTTTTTCGGGACGGTGTTGGTAGGCGATATACAGTTTTGATTCCGCCGAATCTGAATCCGAAATCGGATTCCTATCAAAAAAAGGGACGGGAAGTTGGACAAAACGCGAGGGGAAGGGAGGTGGAGCGATTAAAATGAGAAGTTAATTGTGCCGCCCAGCCTGACTCAGGCGAGTAGGTCCGCCTCTGATCTTTGCTCCCGTTTGAAAGATGGGGAAAAGGATGGCCCTTCTACGCAGCATTCCCTAGCCACGTCGGATTTCAACGAGGTTTTTCCTACACATATACAGTCATACCGAGCGAGTGAAACGAGCAACATTCCCTACACACGTTAAACCTACCCTTAGGGATCTACCGTTTGCAAGCGAAGAGAGCAACATTCCCTACACACGTTAAACCTACCCCTAGAGATCTACCGTTTGCAAGCGAAGAGAGCAACATCCCCTACTAATAAATGTGAAAAGAAGGCAACTACAGTGTACATGTATACTATTGAGTAGTAGGTACGCAGTGGTAGGTAAGCAGTAGGTACCAGACGATGCAGACCTCTGATCAGCTGATGGGCTGATGATTTCTATCGTATTTAATCTCTGAAGCTGAAATTAAGAGACGATTGAAATTATTGGCTCTTTCATACTCAGCTGAGTGAGCTAAATTCTCGCCTGTTACCCTTAAGAAGTTGAAATTTATAGGGATACTCTCTGGTACACTACGAGACGATTGCAACTATTGGCTCTTTCTTAATCAGCTGAGTCAGCTAAAATCTCTCCTGTTCATCCTAGGAAGTTGAAATTTATAGGGATACTCTCTGGTACACTACGAGAAGATTGCAACTATTGGCTCTTTCTTAATCAGCTGAATGAGCTAAATTCTCACCTGTTACCCCTAGGAAGTTGAAATTTGATAGGGATGCTATCTGGGGGGACCCCTAAGAGACGATTGCAAGCGTTGGTTTTAGTGAAAAATGGCCCTCTTTGAAAATATGAATTTGGACCCGAATCGAATGGTAACACTTGCAGACCTCCCCAACTTCGTTATAACCGAGTTTTACGCTTCAACTAACTAGTTTTACCCTTAAAAACTTGAGTATAACAAATAAAAATTGAGTATAACAAATAAACTAAAAATTCGTGAATTGTCTCCCCTATTTAGCAAAGACAAAGTAAAAGTAAAATTGAAAATACCGTTGGAAAGTTGAGGTTCTGAGATTCTGTGAAGTGCCTCTCCAAAATAGTCTGTATTAAGAGCAGAAAATATGAATGAAAACAAGATAAATTCTGATAAATGTTCGAAATTCGCTTCTTAGCCTCTTTTTTACGTAGGTATTAAGTCGGCTCAAAAAATATTGGTCTAGCACCAGGCAGATTGGAAATTCAACGATCTTTCCAACGGTGTGTCTATTTTTTAGTTCACAGTGTTTCCAAGGGAAATTATGGCCGTTTAATTTATGTGATTAGACAGAAAACACGAAAAGATATCTTAAAATTAAATAACTCGAAAACAGAGCGTTTTAAAAAAATCTCTTTGAGGGATTTTCGATCAGAAATGGGGTCTAGTAGAATCGACCCGGATTTTTTACCATCCTTAATATAGACACTCTGGAGAAATAAAGTTTTATTTACTCCAACTTCATTTGATGGATAATAATTATATAATGCGGTAATGATTATAGTAATAAATCTTAAGACTATTGGGTTTAATTGAGAGAATTGAGTGCTGTTGTAAATGTCACCCTAAAATCGAACTGGAAGCATCGAAAACATCTCCCTGGACGGGTCTGTGACATTAGGGGCAGAAGTTTGTCTAGTGACATTCAATAAGTGTAAATGAAGTAATTTTAAACATTCTTGTGTCAATTGTCTTGTTTTTAATAAACTAAATTCAAATTGAATTTAAATTGTTACCATAGTAGGTAACCACTGTTCAATACTCCTCTGATTTGAACAATATTTCTCTCATTCAGATCTTTTAACTAAAAGTAGCATAATAAGTGGTAACCAGATAGAGCATAAGGGAATGACTACTTACAAGAACTATTTCTGTAGGCCCCTGGTATGGCACCTCCGCGATAAAATTCCCGATGACGATCCGATTTATGCCGATACTCCCTTTTCGGACACGACGACGGTAAGTTAGATTGAACTGACGACAACGGTAAGACGATAATCGAAAGATGGATCGTCGACGATGGAATGTCGCGATCGTGGGATTTCTACTAGACCACCCCTTGACCTGGTGACGTGCGCCGCGGTACTGCTTTGCTTTCCCTCCAGGACTCCAGGTAGCCTCCTCGGGGTCCTGCCTTGCCGGGACGTCCCCTTCTACCGCACCTGACTAGATCCCGACCGTCGGAATTCGCGAGCTTTGAGCCTGGGACACCACCATATGATTTTGTTTACTAAACTTTTTGAAATGTGCTAAAAAAAAAAAAAAGCTGGCCAACGAACTTATCTTTCTGTTTTGGAAAGCTTGATTGTTTGGCGCAAGCACAGAATTGCTATCTAAATCCAAAGGAGAGTTATCGTCTGGCTTGACATATATATATAATAAACACTTAATTTGATATAAATTTCACAGATAAAAAGAAACCATATATAAATTTCTCCCTTGTGGGGAAAAACAATAGATCATGGATATGTCAAAGTTGTAGACATTACTTTCCACTCTGTTGGGATGTTGGGAAACTAAAAGTGGACATTACTTTCCACTCTGTTGGCATGTTAGGAAAGCAAAAATGGAAATTACTTTCCACTCTGTTGGGATGTAGGGAAACTAAAAGTGGACATTACTTTCCACTCTGTTGGGATGTTGGGTAAGTAAAAATGGACATTACTTTCCACTCTGTTGGGATGTTGGGAAACTAAAAGTGGACATTACTTTCCGCTCTGTTGGGATGTTGGGAAAGTAAAAACTCCCGCGCTACTTTCGTTCCATGCTGAAACAGAAGTCGAAGTCGGTTGTTGAGGAAGGCGGAATTAGGTACTTCATTGCGGAGGTAAGTAGGTACCTCATTGATTTCTACCTAGCCTTCACTTTTCGAGTCAATAATATCTAAAGTGCCGGAGCGTTGCATTTTGTGTGGAGAAAAAAAGTGTCGCGAAAAATTCCTTGACCCCCAGCCAAAAGACATATCCATGTCAAAAGAATGATTTGATAGGTATTTCGAATTAAATTTTTGTCAAAAATAGAAGAGTGATTGGTTTTTTTGAATAATAGGACGAGGGGTATCTTGGAATCCTGCAACCATGTAACCATCCATATATTATGGCTTCGCAACTTCTAATGTTGTCTCAATCGTTGAGGTTGAGGCCGGGAGGCCCCATTGATCTGTGCCCAGCGATGAGCCCGTTCGGACTGCTGTAACAATCTATCATTGGTTGGTGGTGGCATCTTCTTTAAAACCTTCACTCCGAAGCATTCATTAACCCTTATCTCGGCAAGAAAATCGAAAGTCGTCTAATCTGTCCAAATATTTTTTTTCTATTTGCCAAATATCTTCAAGATTACGGCGAGAACAATATAAAACGTTGCTTTCCCCCTGACCATGAGTTATGGACATTTTTATGGATGAGACTCTCATTGCCAAGATACCGGTGCTACTGGAAAAATTAAGATCGAATGATCGTCAATGACCATGAGGTACCAAATGGCAGGAAATGGTTCAATTATCAATCAATAATTCAATAAAATCAGGCACGGTAGGTAACAGATCTTTTTATTAGAATTTTTCTTTAACATCGCAGGCATTTTAATCACAAAAATAACATCGATACTTCGTATACAAAATAAGCTTGAAAAAGTAATTCTTCTTATTCTAAAATGTTGACTGAACATAATCAAAATTTTAGGTACAAATAGGAACTTTTCGAAGGAGAACTGACAAAACAAAGTAAAACGTTGTCACTTATTTCTTTACCCACAAAATGTACCAAAATCAACAGTCTTACAGTAAAAAATTAGTTACAAAGCAAACAATCAAAATTTTAGGCACTTATAGGAACGTTTCGAAGGAGAACTTATAAAACAAAGTAAACGTGGTAACTTATTTCTTAACCCACAAAACGTATCAACTTATTTCTTTACCCAATAAACGTGTCAGTCCTTCAACAGTCTCACTGTAAAAAATTAGCTACAAAGAAATTAGTTTCATCGTTTTCACTTATTATGGTATGCTAAGAGGCAGTTTCTTTCTCGAACAATACATAATCTCACGTTACACCACTTGATGCAATTGACCCACGTGTAATTTTGGCACAGCTTACACCTCCCCCTGGTTTCGTATGATGGGTAATGTGCTATATGGTCGTACCCTACTGTCAAAGTGGGGTCGTGGGAGTGGGATAATTTTTTCAGACTGACGCTCTGTTGGCTGCTTGGCCTTCCCGGGCGATGGGCTCTTTCAACAAAAAGCAAATTCTCTGCTACATCCAGTCTGAAGTGGCGTTTTTCAGTTGAAGCCAAGGAAGAGGGTGTTTCCACATATGAGGTTGAAGGTTGGGGAGTTGGTTGAGGAACCTCCATGGGCTCTGGAAGGGATTCCTGAAGTAAGTTTTCGTCAAAATCGTGATCTCCGGACACATGACGTAATCAGGGATAGCAGATGGAGGAAAAAAATATTATCAAGCAGGTCACAATCGAAAGAGGGCTGATTCTCTGGTAAATCAAGAGCCTCGTCTAAGAGACTAAAAAGCTCTTCATCGGGCATTTTAATTTCATTTCAATCATTTTATTTCAAAATGATAGGTTCCTCTACTGGGGAATTTTGCCGATATAAGAGGCTAAGAATGTGCAAGGATCGCGTTCGAAAATCTCTGTACATTTCTGGAAATAAAAGCGAAAGAAAATCAGAATTTCATAGAGAGGCGGTCAAAAATACCTATGTTCTTATAAATGAATGCAATAGCCAGTTCTGATCGGTATTCTGGCAGTGAGACTTTAAAGTCTCATTCACATTTTGGGAAGTTTGAGGTTCCTACATAGTTATTTTTAAAAACTTAGTATCTATAACCATTCTTGAATAGAGTATCAAACAAGAGAAAAAATAATTAAGCCATAGAAATGTAGGAACAAAAGTGATAACTTACTTCCAAAACTGCGAATCCAGGTCGTCTTAGCAAGTGCAAACTCCCTGCCTTTGATTGTTTACAACTGAACTAACCTGCCATTCGGAAGGTTCATTTCCACTTTTTTGGGTTCCACAGTGTTGCCACTAACATCAAAAATCGGGACAAACGAAAAATCTCATTTACATCAGGAGTTATCAGCATTAGAAGGTGGATGAGACTCCAGAGTCTCAGTGCCGAGATAATGGCTAAATGTGACTGCGGCGTCGTGGGGGACCTCGCATGCAGCTTCAATGGCAGTGGTCGATCCTGGTTTAAAGAAACTCTATGTTGTTTACCCGTAAATTCAACTGCGTGGCTTTTCCAACATAGAAGCTTCTGCTTTGATCTTCCGCACACTGTTTACAAATAAGCTGATATACGCACATCTGAGGCTGACACTCTGCAGATCCTTTACCTTTATCCTTTATAATACATACTTTATCCTTTTAGAATTTAGTCGCAAACGTAAATTTTACTAAGCATCATTTTCTCACGCGCTAGACGTCCGATCTCACTCGAATTCGAATGATAGTTAGAAATGACAATTTGATCATCTTATATCAATTTCAACATGATTGTATCTTTATTAGCTACTGCACATGCGCCAATATGAAATCCTTGTAACAAGCTTAATTTCCCCAGTTTTCATCCGATCTGGATGAAATTTTCAGGAAATGTGCGGGCTAGGGAGAAGACGGTCCCCTATCAGTTTCATTGTTCTTGACTCAATACCTCACTCTGCGCATGCACAAGCATCATTTTCTCGCGCCCTAGTCGTTCGATCTCGCTCAAATTTGCACGACAGTTGGGGGATGACAATTTGATAATCTTATATCAATTTCAACATGATTGTACTGCGCAGGCGCCATTATGAAATCCTTGTAACTAGCCTATTTTTCATAGTTTTCATCCGATCTGGATGAATTTGTTAGGGAATTTGCGGACTGAGGTGTAGACGGTTCCCTGTCAGTTTCATTGTTACCAAATCAATACTTCACTCTACGCATGCGCAAAACTAAATTCCATTAGGGTAAAGCACCAGAAGTAGACATCAAGCCAGTAGTAGACACATGGAAGTTTATCTTTAAAAAATAAGCGTTAAAACCATCAGAAATATTTGAATTTGGCGCCATTTTAAACGTAAGGTCCATTGAGCTGCCCCGAGAATGATGTAGCAAATCAAGATGTCAGTGGATCAGTTAGAGGAGTTGATTACATTGCAGTGTCATCCAAGGCCCTCGGCTAACCACTTCAGCTAAGGAGGTGAATTTTATTTTCATCAATAAATATTTTATTGTCACAAAAATTTTCACCAATTTTGTTTTTTAATGATAGAGTGCACATTTACCTCACTAAGTAGATAATGTGTTTTTATGTATTTTTGTGTGTTAATTTCGTTGAATGAATGTAAAAACGAACTGTCTACTACTGGGATACTGATATTGACTCTTGTTCCACTAGTAGACAAAAATGTCTACTACGGGACAATTTTATTTTTTGTAATAATGATAGAGTGTGAGTCACAGTTCAATTCTAAACTCAATAGTTTTTTAATTTTTACTAGAAAATATCTTGTTCCAGTTGTATACAGGGATGTCTACTTGGGGAACACCAACTTGTCTACTGCTGGATCACGAAATTCCTATGTCATACGTGGGGGTTCAATACGCTAGATTTGACGCTTTTTGTGCATTGTATTTATCTCTGACGTCACTCAGGGCCCCTGAAATTTATTTTTTATTGCATATTACATCTAAGTATATCGCCCTACCAAATACTATCCACCTCAAATCTTTTTTTTTTTTCCTTTTTTGACATTCCAACCTATTTGTAAACAGAAAACCCACCCGGATTCGTTCCACAGAATTGTAAATGAGGATTTATGTGTAAGACAATAGATCAAGCAATAAACTTGTTCGTTGCAACCTATTCATGACATCCAAATTAAATTCAAGCCTTCTATACAAATCCTAGTTCTTAAATGTTGGGGTTCATAGGCTAAAATTGGCGATTTTTGGCATTTCTTCCATCCACAATTCCTCAGGATTAGGATAACTACGTACCTATTAGTTTATTAGGTAGACCATCATGCCACTTGTAAAAGGAAGGATATGGAGCTATTCAGAAGAAGCTCTCCGAGCTTCGGAAGCTGATGTTTCTGGTGGACTCTCAGTTTTATTGAATAAACCTAGTTCTAGATGTTTTTGTACGGAGTAAATAAATGCCTAGTGCCTTAAAATGGCTGTGGAATTCTAAAAAATAATTACCTTTAAAAAACCTCTTTAAAAAAAGAAAAAATGAGCTATTATGTTGACTTTTCCCGTTGATGTATGAATGTATGTCCTGCTGAAATCTTTTTAAATGCCACTTCCCGACGTCCGCGTTTGATGAAACTTGGTATGGATGTAATCTGTAACATGACGAGGATTAAGAGAGAGGCGGGTGACGCATGAGAGGTCATTGATCAGCTGAGTGAACTCCAATGCCAGTTTGTCTCCTATTCGACGCAGGAGGCTGAAATTTGAAAGGGAGGCTGAAGGAGAATGCTGAAGACGACTGAGAGGGATGCTGAAGACTAAAGACGGCTGAGAGGTCATTGATCAGCTGACTGAGCACCAAAGCCATTTTATCTCCTATTCGACGCAGGAAGCTGAAATTTGAGAGGAAGGCTCAAGGGAGAATGCTGAAGACGATTAAGAGGTCATCGATCAGTTGAGTGAGCCCCAAAGCCATTTTGTCTACATTCAATGCAGGAAGCTGAAATTTGAGTGGGAGACTCAAGAGAGTATATACTGAAGACGCATGAAAGGTCATCGATCAGCTGAGTGAGTTCTAAAGTCATTTTGTTTCCTGTTCAACGCTGGAAGCGTCTATTTCACGCTGGTATCCTCACAAGAAAATGCGCTACCACGTGTCCCACTTCGTGAACACTGATCTACTTGTTTGAATTTCCTATCTACATATTGTGATATTAGATGATGTGAAACCTAACCTATTTTTTGTATTGTTCCTTCATTTATTGAAATGAGTCATTTAGGTAGTTTGTAATTAATTGTTTCATAGTAAACACAGTAGATTGAACGTAACACAAGAAGACGTAACGAAGACAAATAATATGAAATTAGTAGGTACGGTTTTGTATCTTTTTTTTTTTTTTATATATATATAATTTTATTACCATTCAATCGAGTGCAAAAATACATTTCGTTGCTTTGCTTTTTGAGGTTTTGTATTATTTATCAAAGTTCCTTTGTAAAAACTGAAAATATGGGTGCATATTTGATTTGAAATAAATTAGATTAAACAATTAGGTGACTTGTCTACTACTGGCACGCTGATGTCTACTTTTGGTGAAAAAATATGTTGTTGGAAATTATCTCAAAAAAGAACATATATATCAATAATTATGTTATTTTAGGAGGAATTCAGGTCAAATGAGAGTTAAGTTGGACTAATATAGCAAAAAAAGGAACATTGAAAAGACTTTGATGAAATAAATCTAAAATCATTGGAAGAAACTCACTATAGTGTCTACTACTGGTGCCTTTACCCTATGCTTTATTTTGTCACGCCCTAGTCGTCCGATCTCGCTCAAATTCGGATGATAGTTGTAGGATATCGATTTGCTCATCCCATATCAATTTCAACATGATTGTATCATCAATAGCTACTGCGTATGCGCCTTTGTGAAATCCTTGTCACGACCTTAATTTTCACTGTTTTCATCCGATTTCGATGAAATTGTCAGAGAATGCGCGGGTCAGGTTGTTGATGGTGTCTATCAGTTTCATTGTTGCCAAATCAATACTTCATTCTTCGCAATCGCAAACGTATGGTGCATTCCATTATGCACCATTTTTTCACACTCTAGTCGTTCGATTTCGCTTAAATTTGGATGATAGTTGGAATTAGATGACTTGATTACCTCATATAAAGTTCAACACGATTGTATCGTTAATAGCTACTGCTCTTACGCCAATGTGAAATACTTCTTGTGCCTTAATTTCCACAGTTTTCATCCGATTTTGATGGAATTTTTCAGCGAACGGTTTAGGTTGTAGATGGTCCCGTACCTATTTCATTGTTTTCAACTCATCAGTTCATTTTGCGCTTGCACAAACGTAAATTGCATTGAGAATCAATTTTTTCGTTTCTTAATTGATCAATTATAACATTTCACGCTATTTCTTGATTTACTCTTTGCCGTATGGAATTTTGCAGTATCATTTAAAACTTTTCAATGATCTATATATTCGTGATATGTAAACGAAGAAGCTACGTGCAGTCGTTTTATTACTAGTTTTTGGGTGCGCTGAACACAAATTTGACCTCGAAAAATGCCCGTATCTCACCCTTTTCCTCATATTTCTAAGCAAGTCAAAAGAAGCCTCGTAAATCATAAGAAACTTTTGTTAAGTTCAAAATGGCAATTTTTGACGCATATGATCAATCTAACTGGTCCAATATATTTATAAGGATATATATTATCTTCAACTCTTGTGTTTATTAAAAACACAATTTTTTCCAAGATTTTTTGAACTTGGTACACTTGCAAGGATGGGAGGTTATATAGGAAAACAGACACCATCTTTGAACATTATAATAATAATCTATCGCTTTATTACATAAATAAAAAATAACGCTATTCTCCCTTGTTAAAAACAGAAAGTACTATTTTGTCTATTTCTTGTTGATTTTAACAAAACATGGTATGTTTCTGATAAGAGTCAAAATGGTAGACTCTTGTGAAGCATTTAGCTAACAAGCAAATATACCTATTCAACACACAATCCAAATTTCTAATTTAAACTTCTAAATTCCTCACTTTGGGACATCATCGCATCGCCATCGCATCGACAAAAGGAATGAATATAGCTCGTATAATATATTAATTTGGAATTAACTTAATAACGCAACGTAAATATCTCCCTTCGTGAAATGGCATCTTGATTTCCAACACAAAAATATAAATTACCTCAGTTAAAGCCAAAAAGAGGCAACCAATTCAATTATAGTTCTCTTTCTATGTATCACAACTACATTGACTTGGGTCCAGATCACTGTCCATTTATGTCCAAAGAACTTTACATCAATTTAAACACAGAAATTTGGCTTATTTTCGTGCTAAAATTACACCCATTTATTTCGACAAAATCAGAGTTTTTCTAGACTTTAAATAGAGAAAATAAATTCAACTTACCTCCCTTTATATGGAGCATCCTTGCGAACTACTGAACCACTGTGCGACGGCGAGCAGTCATCGATGAGGCATTTAGGCGAAACGTCTGACGTACGGAAGTTCCCTTTGAACCTTTCTGTTTAAGTAAGAAAATGCATTATCGTGTGAACTGCTTCAGTTTTGTGTTATCGAAAAGATAGGGTGTGGGAGTTCGCTTGTAGGAACGTATTGCATCCCTTGTCTGGATAACCTTCCCGCTTAATGTTGAATGTCCACACCCTCAGATAAAGAAAGGAATGCGTGTTCCGGACACCGCATTAGCATTAGCTCCATAATTCAATCTCCTGCAGGTAGCTTGGGCGGGTTTCTGGGATGTTGAGATGAAAAAGAAATGAGATCAGAGGAGAAACAATCACAGTAATTACGGCAACGTGGCACACTGCCCCTCTGTCTCGACTGAAGGCACTGGAGCGGCAAGTCCAGAAGGAGCTTGAAGAACTGGAAGATTACGTGGGCGGAATGAGGGGGTCTCATGCTGTCTGTGTTGTTCGTTCAGTAGTCTGTAGGAACAGCTATTCCATTGTCCTTGCTCCTGGAACGGGTACAGTCCGAATCCTGCATTTGTAACAACAGATGCGAAGCGTCGAACAACTTTGCTTAATTTTAATATTTTACATTTGAAGCGTGGAAGTGCAAAAGGTTCTAAGCGCCTTCTGCCAAACTTTTTAGCAGTCCAATCCAAAGGTTAAGACGTGAATAAATAAAGATAAGACTGAATTAAATAAAAACAGTTTTCTCTGACAACCTATGAACGACCTATACCAAGTTTTTAGTGTAAGTAGTTTGCACTGCAGCAGTCATATATTTAAAATTTTAGAAAGCAGAAACTATGTAAGTCCCCCACACATGTTACTTCAAAAGGATGTATGTGCCATGGGCCGATTTGCTGTAGGAACTATACAACGGTTCCGATAGCACTTGTGCCTGCTTCATATCACTGGCCATGTCACATGGACCGGTAAAATGCAAAAACACGAGTTTCATATTTTTTGGCACTTAGACACTTTTGCACTTCCACGCTTCAGTAGGTCGAGTCAAAGGAGAGAAGCATTATAGAACTATAACTATTGAATTATTAAAAGACAAATAACAGTAATACATGTTCTTACATAATAGTACCTACCCATACGAAATAGGGCTAATCCAAGATTACCAAGATAAGTAATGAATAATAGGCATGGATGTGTTGAAAAAATAAGGGGTGCATCATTGATGTTGGAGCAGGGATCATGCAGGTAGAAGGGCAGCAGCTTCAGTTGGAGGGGGAACACGAATCCAGAGAACAGTATGCTCCAGGACAAGGGTCAGTACACTATAAGGTACGGGAATTTCATGAAATCGGTTAGTCAAACTCCACACACCTACCTGAACGATTGCACTGTTGTAGGGGCTCCAGGAAACTCTCATTTCAGCACAGCTAAAAAGGTTCCAAGACCTGTTGGGAAGGTACAAAGACGTATTTGCAGCTTCAAAATATGACCTTGGACGGTGCAATATGGGAGCCCACTTTATTGATGTAGGAGAGCAAAGACCCATCAAGCAGCAGCTGAGACGGACCTGTCCAGCTCGAAATAAACTGATAGCTAAAGAATTGAAGAAAATTCGACAGCACGGTGTGATAGTCGAGTTAGAGGGCCCATGGGCAAGCCCAGTGGTGATGGTCAAAAAGAAAACTGGGGAGTGGAGATTCTGCATCGATTACTGAAAACTAAACGAGGTCACTAAGAAAGATGCACATCCTCTGCCGCACATCGGAGACACGTTGCATGCCCTAGGACAAAGCAAGTGGTTCACATCCCTCCACCTCCAAGCTGGCTACTGGCTAATTCCACTGACTGCAGAGTCCTATGACAAGTCAGAATTCTGCACTCGTGATGGTCTGTGGGAATTCACAGTGATGCAATTGACTAATGCTATTGATTCGGACTAATGCACCTGCAACCTTTCAAAGCATAATGCGTCAGCTTTTACGAGGAATGATTGACTCAGGGGTTGTCAGGGAGTTGTTGACACGCCAACCTTTGACACACATATGGTATTTCTGGAAGCTGTTTTCAATGAATTGAGGGAGGCAAACCTCAAACTCAATGGCAAGATGTGTTCGTTCTTCCAATCATCAGCCACATATCTTGGTCATCTGGTGACCCCGCAGGGCATACGAACTGACCCAAAGAAAGTAGAAGCCACTGTAGCCTGGCCCACACCACATACAATAACTGAACTGTAGTAATTTGTCTGCTTATGCTCTTACTATAGGCAGCTTGACCCACACCTTGCTGAACTGATGAAGCCATTGTACATTGAGAGAATCTCTGGAAATTTTAATGGACCTCAAAGTGTCAGTTGGCGTTTGACACTCTTAAGACAAGACTGCAGAAGGTGCCAGTGCTCTGCCATGTTCAATAAGGGCAGCCATTAATCCTTGATGCCGATACAAGCAATGTTTCCACTGGAGCCATACTGTCACAGATAAATGATGAAGGATCTGAAGTTGTGATAGCATATTTCAGCAAATGCCTCTCAAAAGCATCACACAACTACTGTGTAACAAGGAAAGAGTTACTGGCCGTGATTGAGGCTTTGAGTAAATTAAAGGTTCGGACAGATCATGCGTCACTCATCTGGCTGATGCGGTTTTGAGATCAAGATGGACAAATGGCCAGGTGGTTGGAACGCCTCAGTCGATATGATCTTGACATACAGTACCAACCTGGTCGGCAGCATGGTGCCCTGTCTAGACGACCATGTCCAGCAGATAATTGTAGTTACTGTGAAAGAAAGGAAAGTCAGGCAGGAAACTCAGTTACGGAAAACTACAATTCAAGGACTGTATGTAGAAAATCTTCTGGCACTTCCTGAGTTACAGGTTCAGCAGGAAGATGATGCTGCCCTTGCTCCGGTGATCGAATGGCTATGTGCAAGAGCTAGGCCCAAATTAGAGGAAGTTTCAGGTACAGGCCCGGTGATGGGTAATGTTTGACTCCCTTTGCCTCATAAAAGGAGTTCTGCATAGAAGATGGGAGAGCCTAAATGTACAGGCGAACCGAGAACAAGTAGTTGTCCCCAAAAGCCTCTGGAATACTGCACTACAAAGAGCCCATGGACCTGCACACATTGGTGAATGACGAATGCTGCAGCACTTACTGCACTATATGTACTTGGTTGGCATTCATCAAGATGTCAAAGAGTGGCACCGAAGCTGTGAGAGGTGTGGAAGGTGACATGGAGGAGGGCAATGGGGACGAGCTCCGCTGCGTCAGTAGGTCGTTGGGAGCCCATTCCAACGGATCGGAATAGACGTGGTTGGATCCCTACATATAACAAAGCGAGGAAATCGCTACTACATGACTGCAGTTGATTATTTTACAAAATGGGCTGAAGCCATACCCATTTTAAGCCATAAAAATTGTCATATCTCTCCGAAGGTTCATACAATCGAACATAAGCTCACTTTTGAAAAGTGCATTAAATTTATTTTCAGAATATCGCCCTTTTATGAAGTTTAAGGTTCATTCAATATGTGAAATCTAGGTATGTAGGTAATGACGATTTTCTAAAATTCCGAAATCACTACACATTTCAAATCGGTGGTATAGTCAATTTTACTCGTAGCTTGCTAATTAGGGGAGATAAATTATGTTTCAATTTTTTTCCAACTAAATCCAAGGTTTTCGTAAAAATAACTATCATGAAAATATGATTTGAGGGTTGGTTAGTTTCTACGCATTTTTCACTCTGAATCGAATAGAGTTACATTTGCTGATCTCTCCAACTCCGTTATAACCAAGTTTTGCACTTGCTCTGTTATAGCCAAGCACTTGGTTTTAATGGAGTTGGAGACATCTGCAAGTGTTGCCATTCGATTCGATAAAAACATAGACATGATTTTCCCACGGATTCGGTCTTAAAATGGTCTGAAACGGATTTGTATGCGGTTATTTATTCTCGTGATTGGGTGGTCCCACACCCCCTGTATCAAATCCAGTAGGTCGTCCCCTATTGACGAAGCCCAGCTCCAGAGCGATGCCCTAAAAAGTAGAAGAACTACCTGCTTTCTACGAAGTTCCTGGAGAACCAAGAGAGCCGTTTTCAAGAACAGTGACTCGAACTGTTGACCGTCACGTAACACCCACCTCCACCCTGCACATCTTGGGAATGTCCTTTCACCGCGTCAGGAACAAAAAATCACTCTGAACCAACCCCCTGCCCATCAACCCAGAAAATTAACTTTTGCGGACAAAACCATTTTGCCCGTTGGTACACCGTTTTGTCGAAATCATATCACACTTATCTCTCTGCGCCTTCTTTTCTAGAATTTCTACATTTTTTGTTACTGTTTCACCTTCGGGTTCCCTACGTCCAAGTTCGCAGAAAATGGGAGGCAGGCAGCGAAATAACCGGGTAACATCAGCTCTTTCAAAATTTTGTCTCGTTTCGCAATTTGGGAAAAACTCCTCTAATCTTCTGAAGGGGAGACGTGCTTCCTCCTGGATGGTGTAAATTAATGTAGTAATCTACAGGAAGCCCATCAAGAATATTCCTGTAATTACGATTCATGAACCAAAAGCGATCCCTTGAATTTTCTCTAATGATTGCTGTATTCTAATTTTCTCAAATTGGGGAAATGGAGCAATTTATGGCTCCCTGATTTAAAAATAAGATGAGAATTTTCTATACGAATTTTGATTTGAGAAACACTTTTTGTGTGTAAAAATAGTGTCTCCTAAAAGTAACCCCCCCCCCCCCCCCCCCCGCAAATTTTGTCCACAATTCTTGAGATATCGAAGTGAAACTTGAAGGGCGTATTTAAGCGCCTAATACTAAGCTGAAAGCATTAAAAAATTAGGGGAAAAATCCAAAAGTGTTTGGACTACAAAAAACGGATGGGTACACGATGTTTGTATTTTTTTTTTGATATTATTATTAATTTCTTACTGATTGATACCTCATTTTAATGATTTGTCATCTCTAAATTGCGATAACATCAATAATAAGATATTTCTTATTCCGTTCGCAGAAAGCTCGGTTTTTTGTGCGGATTAGCTCCTATACATTCCCCTATGATTCTCACTTCCTAATCAACAGTAGCTTGGGCGCATGCGCAAACGTTAATTTATTATAACGTCGATTTCATATCATCTATTGGTCCGAATTCGTTCAAACTCAGGGAGTAGTTGGATATATGTTTCAGGAAAATTCCCTGTGAATGAGGTTTTTCATGTTTTTTCAGCTCTACTCTGAGAACGGAATAAGATATCGCAATTCGGGCTTCAAAATCGTGTTCAGCGCTAAAAAATCTTTAAAATGAGGTATCACTCGGCGAAAAATGGAAAAAAGTTTTCCAATTAGGTACCCAATGGTGTACCCCCCCAGTCACAGCCCCCCTTGGAGTAATCCAAATCCTTTTTGGGTTACTTTTGGCTCATATACAGGGTGTCCCGCATAAGGTCGTCAGTACTTCAGGGATCGATTCTAGAGCTCATTTCTGATCGAAGGTTCCTCTTGAATAACACTCCCTTAATTTGATGTGTGAGTTCAAATTTGAGGGGCAACTTTATAACACTCCCTTAATTTGATGTGTGAGTTCAAATTTGAGGGGCAACTTTATTCCACGCCCTTGCCATCCACTCTTCTTATTCCCCACAGAACTGTAAACTGTTATTCCAATCACACTTTTAATGAATGAAATGGTATTGATGGGGTGAAAGGAAGGGGGTAATTTCAGCATGAACCGGGCAAAAACAATTGAAAAACTAAATTTCAATATTACAATCTCTCGAAAAATGTCAATAACGAAATATGGAAAACATTTCTGAGTGTTTACATCCAGAATGAAAAGGCTGTGTTCCAACAATCTTTAGGAGAGTAGGTAATTGGTACCTAGGTAGGTATGCATATGGGGTGAGGCATTTCAGGATCTCGACTATTCACCTGAATTTAGCACGTTTTGCGATATAGCTCTAAAACTATGAGGATGGAAAAAATGTAGAAAATTCAATTCCACACCAAGGACTTTCAATCATATTGCAGATCTGATCACTCGATTAGGCGCTAGAGGCGACTTTTTCCCATTCGTAATGGCTTTTTTTAGAACTCCAAACCCCCTAAAATTTTTAATTTTAATCATTTGCTCTTAGCGAAAATTAAAAGGAAGGTCTATGTGAAATTTCAACTTTCTAGGTCAAGTATTTCGAACTATGTGATGATACGTGAGTGAGTGGAACCTAGAAACCAACCTATCTGATAAATATATCCTAGGTGAGTAGTAGATAATACATAGGTAGGCTCCTTTTGAATTAATTAATATTTTCACCAAAATAGATTCCTTGACCCAACATAAATAAACACGTGATTGGGCAAGGGTATTGATGGCGCCAAAGTCTAACTCTCATTAGGTGAATGAGACCTTAACGAAATTATACCTCGTAAAATAAAGCGCGACCTTCTCCCCGAATCCCGATCGCGAACCGAGAAGGCGGTGAAAATAAAACGAGAAAAAAGCTGACTTATGACTGAGGCCTTCATTTTACGTAAGAGGCAAAACGGCCCATTCGAGTTACCAGAAGTAGAAGGGGGCGGGGGGGGGGGGGGGGGCTTGAGCTGAGCTTTGAGAAAGGACGCAGGTGTGTGGGTCAGAGTAAATCGGCTGGAACACAACCAAGCTATTAACAGTACAGGTGAGTGGATGAGGTGGAAAATTACATAGAGAACTAATTAGCGAAATAAGAACTAAATCACTCGCTACGAAGTTGTGGAAATCCAAAACGGAAGTTAGTGAAAAAACCGTTGTCTAATTCCACGAAAAATAAAGAGTTACAATGTTAAATCGATTTCTACGGTTAGGCCATCATCAGTAACAAACAATAACTGAAGACACTTTAGAAAGGACACAGCTTTTACAGTCACAGGTGAAGGGAGATTGAATCCCATTGGTCAAGAAAAAGGAAAGGAGGCAGGACTTACCCTTATTTTCCTTTAAATCCTCCTAATGCTCGTCTATTCTTTCCCTGAATTTCCTACCAATTAAAATAGTCTTGTGGTGAAATCCACCCCCCCTTGTCAACAGCCCTTTTCAGGGCTACCAAAAAGAGGTAGATACAACACAAAAATATTTACAAGACGTCGAATTATAACTCCGTCAAACAAAATATTTCACCAGAGAGAAAATACTAAATTCTCTCCCAAAAGTGAAATATTAAAGAATAACACACAAGGCGACCTCCCCAAACATTTACTGGGCGAGAGAGATGCGACAAACATCTCGAAACAAGTCGCCTTGAATGAGAAACCTCAAACAGGAAAACTCAAGGTCGTTCAGCCACCCCCGGGGACCCCGTCACAGCGAGAAAAAGCTTTCAACAGCTTAAAGCAAGCAATGATCAAAGCAACATTGCATAACATTGCTCACCCACACCCTACGGCGGAGTGGAGATTAGTCTGCGACGCATCCGAAACACACATCGGAGCGGCAATAGAACAAGAAATTACAGACAAACATGGCTCGAAATCGTACCAACCATTGGGATTTTTCAGTAAAGAAATTCCAGAACAATGGAAGAACAAAGCATCGTTCGACAAGGAAATGTTCGCCGTTTACCAAGCGTGCATTCACTGGCACAACGACTTGGACGGCAGATCTTTCCATATTTGTTCGGATCACAAGCCTCTGCTAGGCACGATGCTTAAGAAGAATGCACATTTTTCTAAAATGAGATTAAGATGGCTAACATACATCTCTCAAATGACGAGTGACATTCGTCATATTTCCGGAGAGAGCAACGTCGTCGCCGACGCACTCTCCAGACCCTTTGATCCGGTTGAAATTCAAACGAAATCGATTTCAACCCAGACGGAATAGGGTCCACCCATAGCCGAAATTTCAAAAATTACGGCTGCAATAGAATGCAATCTTCTACTGCACATTTCAAATTCACAAATTCGTTCTCCCCCTACCGCGGAGGACAAATTGAAACTCACACGAGTTGAATTCTCTCAAGGAGAAATTTGGTGTAACCTAGACCTAGGACACCCTAGACCTTATATTCCAAACGAAATAAGGGAAGAAATAATAAGCCAAATTCACAATTTGGGACACCCAGGTATACACTCTACAGTGTATAAAGTTAAACAACGATATTTTTGGCACGGACTCCGTGCAGATGTCTCAAACTGGGTCCGAGCGTGCGAAACTTGCCAACGAGCAAAAATCACGCGCTCCGTGAAGCTCCCTTACTCCGAATTTGAAACGGCAAACAAATTTTCACACGTACACGTTGATATTACCGGACCCTTACCTTTAGCTAAAGGAGGGAAACGTTACATTTTGATGATGGTTGATAGAGCAACGGGTTGGCTAGAGGCAGTCCCTCTTAACAACATCGAAACAACCACAATCACAAATGCCTTTATCAATATTTGGGTAGCTTCAAAGGGCGTACCTAAATACATCACAAGTGATCAGGGCACTCAATTTGAATCAGATCTGTTCAATTCCATTATGGAACGTCTCGGAGTAAAACATACTCACACGTTACCATACAAACCATCAACAAACGGAATGGTAGAACGCAGAAATAGATCTTTGAAAGAGGCTCTCAAAGCTCAAAACGAAAATTGGCTCGACGCACTTCCCAAAGTCCTACTCGCCATGCGTACGGCAGTAGACCCGGCGACCGAAACTACGCCTTTCCAAAAAGTTTACGGAATTGACGTACCACTCCCTGGAGACATTTTCGTAACTTCTACGAACCTTTCGGAACCTCTTTTCTTCCGGCCTACGCATATTAAACATAATAATACGAAATATGCCGTAAACATGCCCAAAAATTTGGATACATGTACTCATGTCTATATCAGAGTGCCCACACAGCTCACCTCTCTGCAATGTCCTTACACGGGACCATTCAAAGTGGTTAAAAGAGATAAGTTTTCGGTTACAGTGCAAATTGGCGAACATACTAAAAAAGTTCCCAAACAGCAAATCAAACCAGCTTATACTCTACACTCGGAAGAAGCTGTATCACAAGGACAATCTGTGTCACAAAATCAGACAGAAAGTAAGGAGAAAACTCCCCGAAAATCTGCCAGAAGGCACGTCCCCTCTACCAAATTCGACGAGAGGTGGGTAACGGCGCTCGAATCACCCCAACCGGCGTCGTCGTTATTAACACGACGTCTTGGGAGGGCCCCTGTGGTGAAATCCACCCCCCCTTGTCAACAGCCCTTTTCAGGGCTACCAAAAAGAGGTAGATACAACACAAAAATATTTACAAGACGTCGAATTATAACTCCGTCAAACAAAATATTTCACCAGAGAGAAAATACTAAATTCTCTCCCAAAAGTGAAATATTAAAGAATAACACACAAGGCGACCTCCCCAAACATTTACTGGGCGAGAGAGATGCGACAAACATCTCGAAACAAGTCGCCTTGAATGAGAAACCTCAAACAGGAAAACTCAAGGTCGTTCAGCCACCCCCGGGGACCCCGTCACAGCGACGGACGCAGGGAAACCACCTCGAAAGACCAACTCAGCTATCATATGCACAGATACTGAGAAAACACTGTGCGAACCAATGAGATTGCACAGTCGAATTTATGAAATTAAGCGGACCAACCAGGAGGCGGCAGGAGGCGGCCACCTCCCTATAAATACCCCGCTGGGAGCCCTCCGAATTTCATTCCACTCTCCGCTCTCGACGACGACACACTCTGAAGTACGAAGAATTCTACACGCTCTACGCTGACGAACCTTCTGCCTTACGAAGTCATCTCAAGAACGGCTTCCTACTGCTTTCTACAAGCCAGACCTTCTCTCCACACAGATTTCGCATTGGCATCTACGAGTCCAGTGATTATTCATCCTGCTCATTGCCCAACGTAGTTCATCTGTCAGGACGCCACCCGGTACAGCTATCGATATTCTCTTTAGCTCGTACGCCCGAGGGACGTTCCGAGCCGTGTCGCCCGGGTTTCGTAGCATTAAGCTCGTAACCGACCGCTGTGGGCACGCCGGTAAATTACTCAGCTCCTCCGCTCTAATTTACCGTCTAAGGAAGCCTTTTTCAAGGCTACGAGGTAGGACCCTGACATCCGAGCATTGGAAAGACGCTCTGTCAAGCGAGTCCACCTCCAAAACCCTCTATTTTTCACACATAGAGGCATCGAAACGAGCTAAAACTCGATCATTTCGATGGAACGTCGGCCTTCCTACTTCCCCTTGCAAGGGGAGGTGGACGACGGCGAAAACGGGCCGAGTAGCCCACGTAGTGCTCCCTACCGGCCACACGGCGAATCCGCTGAACCCAGCGACAGCGCAAGGCGCGACCCTCACGCCCGGATCGCCTTCTCGCCCGACGTATTCGTTCGAGAAACGTTCGAACAAGCCTCGCCTATACAAAAGATCGAGGAAACCTTTCAGACTCGCTCTGAAGCCGAGCATTACGATTCGACCAAGCTGTCCGAATACCCACGATATTCGACGCAGGCTTACCCGGCCGATCCGAGTGTCAAATACACTCCAAATGTACAAAAAGCAAAGGATACTTTTCAGTACCTCAACCAAGCTCAACATATTCCCCTTTCAGATATAAATCTAAGGCCGGAATATTACAAAACGGCTCAGTACCAAACTGATCGAACCCAGCACTTGCTACGCGAGCCCAGCGCTCCACGCGGCTGCGACACGAACTATCTCCCCTTTCAGTCCGCCAAACCAGTTGACCTTGGCGGATCCACCCACATTCCTCGCGGGAATGACCCGGGGACCAACCCGCATAACCGGGATATAAATGTCCGACTTGGCCTACCTACGCCAAGTAAAACATATCTAAATCCACTACAAATGGTGACCCCGCCTTTGAACAGGCTTAACACGGAGCATTTCGTTCCCTCTTACGAAGCTAGTGGATTTCATGGAACCACTGCGGGCGTGCGACCCCCGCCGGGCCTCTACGCCCCACATCTCACGCAACATCCCTCTACACAAGGTGGTTTTCAAGCACTTTTAGAGGAGATGGGAGATTATCAAAAACCAATCTTCCAAAAGAAGAATATTGATCGTGCACTCGCCGAGTTCGATCAATACTGCGTGCGAAAACATCTGAGAACGCAGAACGAATGCTTCTCAGCTATATACAAGTGGGTACCAGAAGAAATGAGGGAAGCTATCGACTCAGCTTACCTCACGGCACCCCACGCACCCTACGAAGAGGCCAAACAGCGCCTCCAACGAGAATATGGGTTGTCCTTACAGGACAGGCTCCTCGCACTCGAGGACCCCGCATCTCTCGCCAAAAAACCCAGCACCAAGTACCACGAAATGTACTCGAAAGCTGTTGGGTACTTTTCGGAAGCTCTGATCACTCAAAAGTGGATCGAGACTCTTCCCATCGAAGCACGAGGTATGGTCGCAGCTCAGCCTACCACGACCTCCCGGCTCGACCTAGCTGATACGCTACACGCGTACAGAACAGAGAATACTTCTCTAAACATACGAGGAGTAGAATCTACTCCGAAACCCATAAATACTGGTTTCAAAAAGGCCCTCTCGAAACAAGCTGAGTTCAAACCTCAACCAGTGGAGAGTAAGCCTCACAAACCGACGGCCTATGTCTGTCGAAACCACGCACGTTTCGGTAACGAAACTCGCAAATGTGCAGACCCAGAACACTGCACTTGGAAGACGAACACTGCTTCCAAAACTAGCAGAAAGGCTGCGACTATAAGCCAGCCTAAAACCCGGGTTTCTACCGAAAATACTCAGCGATCGGTGCAAGAAAGTACCATTCCAACTTCCGACACAGAGAATTCGGAAAACGAATAACTGCCAGTGTATCTGAGCCTATACGCCGGCAGTCTACTGAGTATAAAAGGCTCTTTTTCAAGTGCAAAATAAATGGCACTGAATTTCTCATTGACACGGGAGCAGAAGTGAACATTCTGCCCCACAATGTCACAAAAAAATTGGGCTTGAAAATTCTTAAGTCCAACGTTAAGCTCACAGCAGCTAACGGAGCCCCTATAGACACACTAGGGCGAGCTGACACAACAATTAACATCGGCCTCGGGGACATGACCACCGAGTTTATGATCACGAAAGTTGATCTAGCGATCCTAGGTATTCCATTCCTCGAGTCTTGGGATATCGGAATACGGGTCAAACACAAGTACATTTATAAAGATAAAATAAAGTGCTATGCCGATCAAAATATAGCTGCAGTCATGAACAAAAAGTTCACTGACGAACAAATAGCAGCTAATATCCCTCATTGTGACAATACACCTCAACCAGAGGACGTGCAAATCACGGAGGACGAAAACATTCGCTCTATCATTAACAAATACAATGATAAAATGAGCAAAATTCATGGTAAATGGAAAAACAACGGGGTTTACCACCGTATAACCACGGAAGGAACACCAGTACACTTCCGAGCAAGACCCATGGCAGGCGAAAAACGGGCCCAAGTCAAAAGTACTTTTGACGAAATGCTTTCAGAAGGCATAATTGCACCATCGGATTCCGAATGGGCATCTCCGTTACACTGTGTGCCAAAAAAAGACGGGTCATGGAGAATCACCGGCGACTACCGTTTCCTCAACGCGAAAACGAAGAAAGACGCCTACCCTCCTCCTCACATTCGCTCTTTCCAAGCGAATTTACATGATACGCAAATCTATTCGACAATAGATTTAAAATCAGCGTATTATCATATTCCGATGCACCCAGATGACGCTCATAAAACTGCGATTATTACACCTTTCGGTCTTTATGAGTTTAAGAAAATGAGCATGGGTTTGGCCGGAGCGGCTCAAACATGGCAAAGATACATGGACAGCATCATGCGAAAATTTTATTTCGCATTTGTATACCTAGATGACATCCTGGTGGCTTCTAAAAATTATAACGAACACATGAACCACCTCAGACAAATTTTTGACAAACTAGGGGAACACGGACTTCGAGTAGGTTTTGATAAATGCATTTTTTCAAAACCTACCGTTGATTTCCTAGGTTTCACTGTCTCGAAGGAAGGAATAATTCCTAAACGAGATAAAATAGAAGCCATAGAACAATTTCCTAGGCCAGTAGACGTACGAAGTCTACGCAGATTCCTAGGTATGTGTGGTTTCTACCGAGCATGCTCAAGCAAATTCGCTCACACGGCACAACCTCTGTATGACTCCATTCAGTCAAACAAAAAAAATGACAGAACACCTATCGAATGGACATCAGAGAGAGAAAAAGCTTTCAACAGCTTAAAGCAAGCAATGATCAAAGCAACATTGCATAACATTGCTCACCCACACCCTACGGCGGAGTGGAGATTAGTCTGTGACGCATCCGACACACACATCGGAGCGGCACTAGAACAAGAAATTACAGACAAACATGGCTCGAAATCGTACCAACCATTGGGATTTTTCAGTAAAGAAATTCCAGAACAATGGAAGAACAAAGCATCGTTCGACAAGGAAATGTTCGCCGTTTACCAAGCGTGCATTCACTGGCACAACGACTTGGACGGCAGATCTTTCCATATTTGTTCGGATCACAAGCCTCTGCTAGGCACGATGCTTAAGAAGAATGCACATTTTTCTAAAATGAGATTAAGATGGCTAACATACATCTCTCAAATGACGAGTGACATTCGTCATATTTCCGGAGAGAGCAACGTCGTCGCCGACGCACTCTCCAGACCCTTCGATCCGGTTGAAATTCAAACGAAATCGATTTCAACCCAGACGGACGAGGGTCCACCCATAGCAGAAATTTCAAAAATTACGGCTGCAATAGAATGCAATCTTCTACTGCACATTTCGAATTCACAAATTCGTTCTCCCCCTACCGCGGAGGACAAATTGAAACTCACACGAGTTGAATTCTCTCAAGGAGAAATTTGGTGTAACCTAGACCTAGGACACCCTAGACCTTATATTCCAAACGAAATAAGGGAAGAAATAATAAGCCAAATTCACAATTTGGGACACCCAGGTATACACTCTACAGTGTATAAAGTTAAACAACGATATTTTTGGCACGGACTCCGTGCAGATGTCTCAAACTGGGTCCGAGCGTGCGAAACTTGCCAACGAGCAAAAATCACGCGCTCCGTGAAGCTCCCTTACTCCGAATTTGAAACGGCAAACAAATTTTCACACGTACACGTTGATATTACCGGACCCTTACCTTTAGCTAAAGGAGGGAAACGTTACATTTTGATGATGGTTGATAGAGCAACGGGTTGGCTAGAGGCAGTCCCTCTTAACAACATCGAAACAACCACAATCACAAATGCCTTTATCAATATTTGGGTAGCTTCAAAGGGCGTACCTAAATACATCACAAGTGATCAGGGCACTCAATTTGAATCAGATCTGTTCAATTCCATTATGGAACGTCTCGGAGTAAAACATACTCACACGTTACCATACAAACCATCAACAAACGGAATGGTAGAACGCAGAAATAGATCTTTGAAAGAGGCTCTCAAAGCTCAAAACGAAAATTGGCTCGACGCACTTCCCAAAGTCCTACTCGCCATGCGTACGGCAGTAGACCCGGCGACCGAAACTACGCCTTTCCAAAAAGTTTACGGAATTGACGTACCACTCCCTGGAGACATTTTCGTAACTTCTACGAACCTTTCGGAACCTCTTTTCTTCCGGCCTACGCATATTAAACATAATAATACGAAATATGCCGTAAACATGCCCAAAAATTTGGATACATGTACTCATGTCTATATCAGAGTGCCCACACAGCTCACCTCTCTGCAATGTCCTTACACGGGACCATTCAAAGTGGTTAAAAGAGATAAGTTTTCGGTTACAGTGCAAATTGGCGAACATACTAAAAAAGTTCCCAAACAGCAAATCAAACCAGCTTATACTCTACACTCGGAAGAAGCTGTATCACAAGGACAATCTGTGTCACAAAATCAGACAGAAAGTAAGGAGAAAACTCCCTGAAAATCTGCCAGAAGGCACGTCCCCTCTACCAAATTCGACGAGAGGTGGGTAACGGCGCTCGAATCACCCCAACCGGCGTCGTCGTTATTAACACGACGTCTTGGGAGGGCCCCTGTGGTGAAATCCACCCCCCCTTGTCAACAGCCCTTTTCAGGGCTACCAAAAAGAGGTAGATACAACACAAAAATATTTACAAGACGTCGAATTATAACTCCGTCAAACAAAATATTTCACCAGAGAGAAAATACTAAATTCTCTCCCAAAAGTGAAATATTAAAGAATAACACACAAGGCGACCTCCCCAAACATTTACTGGGCGAGAGAGATGCGACAAACATCTCGAAACAAGTCGCCTTGAATGAGAAACCTCAAACAGGAAAACTCAAGGTCGTTCAGCCACCCCCGGGGACCCCGTCACAGCGACGGACGCAGGGAAACCACCTCGAAAGACCAACTCAGCTATCATATGCACAGATACTGAGAAAACACTGTGCGAACCAATGAGATTGCACAGTCGAATTTATGAAATTAAGCGGACCAACCAGGAGGCGGCAGGAGGCGGCCACCTCCCTATAAATACCCCGCTGGGAGCCCTCCGAATTTCATTCCACTCTCCGCTCTCGACGACGACACACTCTGAAGTACGAAGAATTCTACACGCTCTACGCTGACGAACCTTCTGCCTTACGAAGTCATCTCAAGAACGGCTTCCTACTGCTTTCTACAAGCCAGACCTTCTCTCCACACAGATTTCGCATTGGCATCTACGAGTCCAGTGATTATTCATCCTGCTCATTGCCCAACGTAGTTCATCTGTCAGGACGCCACCCGGTACAGCTATCGATATTCTCTTTAGCTCGTACGCCCGAGGGACGTTCCGAGCCGTGTCGCCCGGGTTTCGTAGCATTAAGCTCGTAACCGACCGCTGTGGGCACGCCGGTAAATTACTCAGCTCCTCCGCTCTAATTTACCGTCTAAGGAAGCCTTTTTCAAGGCTACGAGGTAGGACCCTGACATCCGAGCATTGGAAAGACGCTCTGTCAAGCGAGTCCACCTCCAAAACCCTCTATTTTTCACACATAGGGGCATCGAAACGAGCTAAAACTCGATCATTTCGATGGAACGTCGGCCTTCCTACTTCCCCTTGCAAGGGGAGGTGGACGACGGCGAAGCCGGGCCGAGTAGCCCACGTAGTGCTCCCTACCGGCCACACGGCGAATCCGCTGAACCCAGCGACAGCGCAAGGCGCGACCCTCACGTCCGGATCGCCTTCTCGCCCGACGTATTCGTTCGAGAAACGTTCGAACAAGCCTCGCCTATACAAAAGATCGAGGAAACCTTTCAGACTCGCTCTGAAGCCGAGCATTACGATTCGACCAAGCTGTCCGAATACCCACGATATTCGACGCAGGCTTACCCGGCCGATCCGAGTGTCAAATACACTCCAAATGTACAAAAAGCAAAGGATACTTTTCAGTACCTCAACCAAGCTCAACATATTCCCCTTTCAGATATAAATCTAAGGCCGGAATATTACAAAACGGCTCAGTACCAAACTGATCGAACCCAGCACTTGCTACGCGAGCCCAGCGCTCCACGCGGCTGCGACACGAACTATCTCCCCTTTCAGTCCGCCAAACCAGTTGACCTTGGCGGATCCACCCACATTCCTCGCGGGAATGACCCGGGGACCAACCCGCATAACCGGGATATAAATGTCCGACTTGGCCTACCTACGCCAAGTAAAACATATCTAAATCCACTACAAGTCTTAAAATAGTTTTAGAGCATTACAAGGAACCGTTGAGGACAAAATCAATGTTCAGGATAAAAGTGGGGTTTATAAACTAAAATGTTCTTGTGGCTATTAATGTTGCGGTCAAACTGGTAGAAAATTCAGGAAAAGAGTAGACGAGCATCAGGAGGATTTCAAGGAAAATAACGCCGGCTTCACACGAGGCACTAAGTTGACAGGCACTAAGTTAAGTTGCCTGCCCTTGGCACAAAGTTGACCGCCGTGTGAACGCTCCCTTCAGACGAGGCAACTTAGGGACGTTTAGTACGATGTTAGAACCCGAGGAAGCTGGAGCACTTCTTGTGCTTGCTCTTTTGCACGAAGAAAGTGAAAAAAGGAGGAGACCACGTCGAACAATGTGGGTTCATCCAATTTCACAAAATCGGGAAATGGGCGCTTTTTCGGTGTTGCATCCTCAGCTACTTTCACTTTCATGGTTCTAGGATTGGTTATACAGGGATACTTCCATAAGAGTAGTTCAATCTGAATTTGGACAATGTTTCATGCAAATATTACGGATTTTTACAACTAGCGAACGGCATTATTTCGATTTTTGACTGATTTTTCAACTTCAAAATTTTTTAAAACTTGATACATATTCTTATAGGAAATTTTACGCTGATTCCGAATATACCACATGTTAGTATGCTGAAAAAATTATTTCGCACAACAAATCGCAAAAAACAGACTATTTTGAAATTTTTGACTACATTTTTGAAAATTTCAACCCGAAGATGTAATCCGATCATGCTGGCCAACGAACTTGAACTTTCGTTTTGTGTCCTCAACATTTTAAAATTTGTTTGAAGTTTCTAGCACAATTCTACGGACAGTTATCGTCTGGAATGACACATACATGCGTTAAACTTCAGAATATGATTCAGAATAGCCTGAAACGGATTTCTGCATAACATTTTTTCAAAATTTCACATTCTACAAATTTTTAGGCGAGAGCAATAGCTTAATTTTTCTTCAAAAATTCGCTAACAATAGATCATGGATATCCAAAGTTGGAGACATTACTTTCCACTCTGTTGGGATGTTGGGAAAGTAAAAATGTACATTACTTTCCACTCTGTTGGGATGTTGGGAACGTAAAAATGGACATTACTTTCCACTCTGTTGGGATGTTGGGAAAGAAGTACATTGCGGTAGTACCTACCTCATTGATTTCTACCTTGCCTTCACTTTTCGAGTTAATTATAATCTTACGCCGGAGCGTAGCATTTGGTATGGAGAAAAAAAGTGTCGCGAAGAATTCCTAGACCCCCAGCCAAAAGACAAACATATCTATGTCAAAAACGCGGCAGGCCGCTCGTATGTAGATACTCTCTTGTGAGAGAAGAGCTATGAGCATTGAAAATATCTCAGTTATTTCAATGTTTTTTATTGTTTTAAATAAAATAACACTTAGAAAACATAAAATAATTATTGACCCAAAAAAAAGCCTCGACGATGCCCAATTCTTCCACGAATATGAATTCACGTCGTCGTGGTGATAACATTGCTAGTATACACAATCATAACAACACCTAGGTACCTTGTTTATAGGTTGCGTGACGTTTTTTTCTTTGCGTAACAAAATTTCCGTTATACTTCTGGGATACTTCGTAATAGGTCTTGGTTGTTGACATTTGGTAATATAGGTAATATTCTTAATTTAATAATCAGGTACTTGAATAATTCAAATAATTTTGATGAAATGTACTTACTGATTCCACTCTGTTGTGTTGGCTCCAAATCATCAAATCCATCATGACACTTTCGGGCCACTTCCCTCCACGCCTCACTTTTTTTAATTTTATCCCCATAATCGGTACACCTCATGTCCCATATCGCGGGACAAATCCGAATAGAATCAATAAAATTTTCAATATTCAAACCTCGCAGAGCTATGCCTTCCATGGTGACTCGTGTGAAGACGCTCATTGGCGCTAGTGTCCTTTGAGTAGAACCAACTAGTGGGGATGAGAACGGTGCAGGCACTGTGCCGGGCTCCCACGTGTACGGGCGGACGAGTTGACCGCGTGTGAAGGGGTTCGGGCAACTCCCATTCACTTTCCACAGAGCTACACTCCTTGCACCCGCCCGTTCACATTGTGTATTCTCAAAAACGCCTCGTGTGAAGCCAGCCTTAATGTCCGAGTAGAAATGAACTCAATGGTGTTACTTAGGTGTCACAAAAAAGCACCTTTTCTTCATCTTTTTGGACAACACATTTAATATACATTTAGGCAACATTAATGCCTAACAATACATATGCTAACCAACGTCCTTTACAAAAACATTAAATATAGCAAATTTTATAAGAAAAATTGAAAACTCGTGAATTACCAAGCAGTCTTTATTTTTACCAATCAACTCACTTATAGGTTCAACATTTATTGAATGATTGATTGAGTATTGTTATCACAGTCGAAGGGAAGTACCAAGTATTCAGCTATATTTATGAAAACCGGAAAAATAAGTTAGTGACAGTGCGAAATGAGTTAATAAACTAGGAATAAGTGAACAACAACTAGGTACAAACCGAAAGCAAATACTAGTATTACTATTATAATCACAATAAAAAGGTAAAGTACCGTAAAGTGGGGTGACTTGGATCAGTTGGGCGAAATATTCTTGTTGGTGTGTTGGCAGTCCTGAATAAATATTCATCAGCTGTTTGAGGTTGGGTTCTCTTTGTCTGTTTCTTGGCTATTTTGTGGCATGAAGTTGGGCTCTTAAAACTAAGTATTTCTAGGATTTTTTAAATTATGAATGTTGTATCGTAATATCCGCACTTTTGAAGTACAACAAACGTAGGTTTGTTTGGTACTAAACGTCAGTCCGAGGGTGACGAGACTCTCAGGGCAGATTACTGTGGATACATACTTTCAAAAGCCGAAGCCATAACCCCCCCGTTGGTGCATGGTTGTTTTTTCATAATTTTGTAAACAAAAAACTATATATGTCAGGGTGACTTGGAAACCCCGATCCAAGTTAACCCAACATTCTGATTCATTATTTTTCAGCCATATAGTGCATTTTGTGTTGCCATAGGTTACTAATTGGTTAAAAAAAATGTTTTCAGGCATTATGAGGACATACAAAAAGAAAGTGGGGGGAGGAAGTATATGGATTATGATCTAGCAACACTTCAAAAGGCAGTTTCTGATATAAAAAACAAGAACATGAAGCTAAGACATGCTAGTAGATTGTATGGGATAGTTGTATCCACATTATCACACAAAGTGCGTAATTTGAACCCCAAAAAACATGGGGGCCAATGTATTTTATCAATAAAAGAAGAGAATTAGTACATCTGCAAAAATTTGGATATCGCATGTGAGTGGGGTTTTCCATTAACATCTATGCACGTCAGAGGGGTTGTGCAGCAATATTTGAATGTGAAAGGTGTTAAAATACGTGAATTTAAAGAAGTCTGAATTTTTTTATCCAACTTCTGTGATAACTGATGGTTTTTGTGATTTAATAATAAAATACTTTTTTTTTAATGGAATTTCTGTTACAACCTTTTTAAAAAAAGCCACAGTTCCTTTGAGCCTGACGGCTAAAATTAAAAAACATGAATATGCTTTAGCCGTACACGACTCACTCCTCGTCGATTCTCTGAACCCGATCCCCCATCGGCCTCTGAACTCTGTTTATCATTCTGCCATCAATCCTAAAACATGGAATCATGTTTTAGCTCCTCGCTCTCACTTTATTATAGAAATGATCACGACGATTGAGCTCTTGTGAGATGATGATCTTCTAATAGAAACTCGCGAGTAAACATTCACTTTATTATAGAAAGAGGCTAAAGAGGCTACATACGAAATTACAGCTTCCTATAGTGTAAAGTATAGAAATTACCTATTAAAATAATTTAACCACCGCTTCACAAATCTAACCGTTCTCGCAATATTCGGATCACCTGCTATGATTCACATAATCGAAACACCAGCTCAATGAAATCATCAGAAATTAACAAGCGGTTGCAATCATGTTCACAATATCAATAATTGAGAATGATCACCTGTGTGTAAACAATTATTCATATAACCATGCTCATAACTCAGCTTGTTGGCCACGCACTTCGCAGTAGTTAATATAGTATGGTTGGATAAATCGAGAGCTTTCGAACGAATGGTCAACGAATTTTGTGGGATGAAAAACGACGAAGTATCATATCCCTAGCAACGACTCGGTTGTAAGCGGAAATCATCACAATTATTGGCGCTACTTTCGTTGCACTCTCGTGGGACATTTTTCGGTAGTTAGGTCACGGCTAAAGTATATTCATGCTAAAATCATAACAGAGTTCCAAGACGCTTCTGGAGTGTGTACAAATGAAAACTGAGGCGTTTGGCGGGGTGACTTGGAAATTAGCACTTTAAAAAAAATTAAAAATACAAAGGGTGCAAATAAAACAATTTCAAAGGGTGGGTTCTGTAGAAGAAGTAGCGTAACATGTTTCAAAACAAAAGTTATCACTTTATTATTGATTTTTGACATATGTACAACTTGTTGAAGTTCAAAGTTGTACCAAGTCACCCCACTTGACGTCAGATACTGGGCTATATTCAAGGCAACAGGAACTATAATTTAGTGACATTGTAAAATAAATTATTCACCAAGGAATATGTGAAAAACAACTATAGATAGAAACAAAAAATAATTTTTTTTTTTTTTTTTTTTTTTAGCAAATAACACATTTCAGCATAATTTTGAGCATACATTTTTTAATGTTCTGGTTCATTGTTAATATAATTCTGTTGACTAAATTTCTGGTAAAAAATATAAAATGACATTTTTTTAGTTTTTAGCGATTCTAGTTATTTTTCTAGAACATTTTTTGAAATTTGGGCAATTGAATATGCTCAAAAAGTGCTAGCCAACGAACTCATCCTTTCATTGGAAAGCTTGGTTTTTTGGCGCAAGAACGGACCTTTTAGGATCTCAATCCTAAAGAGAGTCTGTAACCTCAAACACACACACACACACATATATATATATATATCCTACTTTGTTTTAAATATAGAAAGAATTTCACAAATATATAGAGGAAAGAAAGAATCTGATATTTCGATTTTGATCTTTGTCAAAGAAATTAGAGAAATGAATGTAATTCTTAATTGATCAAGAATTACTTTCATTTCTTTAATTTCTTTGACAAAGATCAAAATCGAAATATCAGATTCTTTCTTTCCTCTATATATTTGTGAAATTCTTTCTATATTTAAAACGAAGTATATAGTTCAGTAGAACCGCGACTAGTTCAAGTGTTCCTATATATATATATATATATATATATATATATATATATATATATATATATATATATATATATATATATATATATATATATATATATATATATATATATATATATATACTTCGTTTTAAATATAGAATGAATTTCACAAATATATAGAGGAAAGAAAGAATCTAATATTTCGATTTTGATCTTTGTCAAAGAAATTTTTTTTTTTTTTTTTTTCCTTATACAACGAATTTATTTGTTAACAATAACAACAATTATAACACGGTTGATGATAAACCGTGTTCCGGTTCGGGATCATCAGAGTAGTGGCTCGTCGGTCGATGTCCTCTCGTCTACCTGCGAAGGAGTGGCAGAACGGCTCCGTCCTCCAATCCGAGACGTCCGAGGAAGTGTATTCTTGAAGCTTCACCCGCACCCACCCCATTACGAACGAGAAAGGCTTCTGCCACTTTGCGCTCAGGGTGAAAGCCAGATTCCTCTGGAAGGCTCTATACTCTTTATGGGGGACCCCATCCACTGTGCATATCAACGGTGTGAAGGAGCTGCGGAGGTCTTCAGCTGCAGTGTCATATTTTTTGATGTTTTTCTCTTGCAGCTGTGTCGAGGACAGACATCCAGGTCCGTGACCGGTAGGAGCAGGCGTCGGCATTCACAATGCGATTATCGAAATACGCTGCTCTTTCCCGGTCCCAGAAGCCCAGGACTCTAATATCTGCGACTAGCCTGGCCAATCCAGAGGTTCCTTCCCGCAATACGGGCTCAATACCCACTGCTGAGGGTTTCGTAGCTAGCCCTGCCAGCCTGGCGCACTCATCTCGAACAAGATCATGACCTAACTTCACGTGCCCCCCCATTCATGCAGTTCAAGGCATGGATCATGGTCATGGGCTCGCCTGGGCAGCCATCACAGTACGTTGGTAGTCCTTCTATGCTTTTTCCGTAACGAATGGCCAGTGCATCACGGAACTGGGTTGCAGACAAGTCTAGTCCATCAGCTGCAAGCGGAAGGACTGTCAGCCACTGTGATGCTTCTCCTTCTACGATCCTCCTGATGCTGCGTTGAGTCTCTACGGGAAGTGCTTCAATCGCCTCTTTTGATTGTACTTCGTGTCTCTGCTTCCTCTCTTTTCGCTCGGTCGTCAGTACTGCGGTAACCCTGTCCTCGTGTGCCGCCTGATCATACAGTCCGCCGTTCACTATTCTCTCAGACAGGACGGTCGTAGCTTGTCTTGATACGTTGAAGGCTGTATCAGCTGTTACCACGGGGTCCTCGAGAGCAAGCCCACCTACTTTTGCCGTTAACAACAAGTTCTTCTTCAGAACCTGTACCCCATAGCACTCGTCAAAAGATGCCCCATGAATTTCTGCATGCATCTTGACTGGAAGAGGACGTGGTTGGTTTATTGATGCCCTATGGTTGTTCATACCATAGGGCATCTTTGCCGAAACATGCAAATGACCGGCAACTACAACAATCCGAGAGAGCTTTTAGGTGGGTACTTGGCGCTAACCCTCCTCCAGGTCTCAATCTCAACGATTTGCCATCAAACCCAGAAAACTTATCACAATTTTGTTGATAAGTAACATGGACGCTGACACACATGCAATTTCCAAGATATCAAGAATTGCTTTCATTTCTCTAATTTCTTTGACAAAGATCAAAATCGAAATATTAGATTCTTTCTTTCCTCTATATATTTGTGAAATTCATTCTATATTTAAAACGAAGTATATAGTTCAGTAGAACCGCGACTAGTTCAAGTGTTCCTATATATATATATATATATATATATATATACATGAAAATGTGTTAAACGCTAAACCGTTCTATTTTTGAAGCCATCGTTATAGCTTCATTTTCTACGAAAATTCGCTAATAAAATACCCTACATTCAGCCATATTTTTGACAACATTCAAAAAATAAGTTAGTGAAATAATGAAATAAATGTATTATATGTATGAAAAATAAATTGAACCGAAAATTATGATTTTCAACTTGGAAACTAATACTACAGAAATCCGTTGAACAATAAGGATAACACAATTATGTTATGTAGGAACGTTTTCAGCAGTGAGAATATTTTGAATAGCAACTGATAAGGTGTCGCCAGCGGAATGTTTGAATATCGCTGCATTAGTTTTTTTCGTCTTTTTCTTCAAGCTGAATCGAAGCGGTGCTTCAATCTTTTTGCGCACATCCACTTTTTCACGAGAATCAAAGGCTGAAGCACGTTTAAGCTGATTCATAGCGATTATACGAGCTTCTAGGGTTTTCAACGAGTTGTTGATCACCGCGACCTGTAACAAGTAACCACGGCTAATTATTCTGAGTGCGATTTAGATCAGTACCTAGTTCAATCAAATGATACTTTCTGGTAAAAAAATTCGAAGGTTTTTTTTTTTGAAATTTTTGTGTGCGTTTTTTTGGCGGTGCTGATCACAAATTTATGGTTTGCCAAAAAATATTTGACGCCCAAATTGGTCCAAATTACAAATTAAGTTAAAATTCATGTTTTGTTTTGGTTTTTGACTCATAACTTGAAAAATATTAACTGTTGGAAAACTATTCCTCATGACTAAATTGAAGGGAATTTAATTCCTATAAATGTGTTCTTTATAATTTTTTCGTCAGACCATTAGGTATGCAGGGCATAAAAGCAGATTGAACTTAAATGAAGCGTGTACATATTGGCCTTATTATGTATTTATAATACAATAAGATATTCACCAACGATCCAAACAAAACTTATCAATGTAACCGATTCTTAGTAGATAACTTTACAGAGTAACCCCTCCCTCTCCCAGTCACTACTTCCACTCATCATTATATATATATTATATATATATATATATATATATATATAATAGGTGATGATGATGAGTTGGGGTGGTGACTGGGAGGGATGGTTATTCTGTAATGGTTGCCTACTAAAATTAGATTAAATTATTTAGTTTTGTTTGAATTACGGGTTAATCTGTGCATAATTAGGCCGCTACGAACAGAATATATATAAACAACTTCATGCAGCATGATCGTATGAGCGAATTTTCATATAGTATGGTGTTGAACTGTTTTGAAATTTGAGCTTTTTGAATGCGAGGAAATTGATAACTATTAGTTTTATGAAAAAAACGTATTCTAAATTATAATCTATTCAGATATTGGTTTTGATTTTGAGTTTTGAGTTTTTATTGATTTATCAGCAAATTTTATTGAATTTTAGGTACATTTTTTAGCATAATTTTGTACATAAATTGATGAATGTTCTATTTTATAGTTAATAAACTTTATTTGAGCAATATTCTGTCAAAAAATATTAATTTAACGATTTTTAACCGTTTGTAGCCATTTCGTGATTTTTTTACAACATTTTTTGAAATTTGACCAATTTAATGTGCTCCAAAAGTGCTGGCCAACGAACTCATCCTCTCGTTTGGAAAGCTTGATTTTTTGGCGCAAGGACGGTACTTTGATCTCAAACCAAAGGAGAGTTATCGTCTAGAATGACGCACACACACACACCACACATACCACACGCACACACACGTTGTATGTTTTGAATTCAATTTCAATAATTTGTCATTGATTAAATATCAACTTTATTAACCTGTTCCATGGACGTGACTTCATGCATAAGTCTGCAGAACGTGTTGGTCGATTGGTTGATTGCTTTCTCCAATTCTTCTGTACTTGGATCATTTACCCTGTTGATAAAAAAGAGAAATATAACATGTATACTGTCTACAATATGTACCTCATTATTCGTAAATGGTTACCACATTTTCATCTTGTGTAGGACTAGGGAAAAAAATAAAAAATATATATACTTATATTATTTTATTATTATTTTTTTTTTTTTCTCTCTCTCTCTAGTTGTAAGTGTTAATGTTGACTATCAACAAACTTGAATGCAATCACCACTTTATTACTAATGAAGAACTAAATTGAAAACTATCTACATGAATAGGGTCCTGCTCCAGGACCGAAACGTCGTAGAATAAACAACTCCACACAGACTAGCTTGGTCATTTCTCAACCTCAAATTTCTATAATTCATATGTGTGTGTGGGTGTGTCATTCCAGCTGATAACTATCCTTAGGATTGAGATAAAAATTCCGTTCTTGCGCCAAAAAATCAAGCTTTCCAAATGGAAGGATGAGTTTTAGCTAGCACATTAAATTGCTCAAATGTTAAAAAGTGCTGTAAAAAGTTTAAGACATGTAGCACGATCGTATAAGCAAATTTTTGATAATGATCGTATTCTACCAGTGCTACATTGTTTTGAAAGTTGAGCACTTCGAGTGCAACTAAATAGTTTACTACCAATGTTATGTAAAAAAAAAAAAAAAAAAAAAAAAAAACTCGTTCTAAAAAAATATTCTGCTATTAAAAAAAAAATTGCATCTTTAGCTTTTTCTGCAGTTTTTATTAATTTCGCAGCAAATATTAATGCATTTTAAGTACATTTATCAGCACAATTTTGTGCATACATTTTTTATTGTTTTAGTTTATTGTTGATAATCTTTTTTTGACTAATAAAATTGTGCTAGAAAATGTAGTAGTAGTAGTAGTAGTAGTAAGTTGTTTATTGTATTAAATCAATGATTATTACAAAGAGTTCAGGTCCACTTACACATCATCATTAGAAAAATATATATAATAGATAAGAAATAAGTCAAATATCTTCTTCCTAATCTAGTTAACAGGGCATTACAGCTTAATGAAGTACATGCAAAATAAACGAGGTCATCGATATGAAATTAATATAAAGAATAATAATCCGTTATGAATCCATAACATCCACGCTATACCTGTGGTACTCGTACAATATCCACAACAAGCCTATCCTGTTGTACACTATACAATTCTAATGCTGTACATATCAGACGCTATTCGGTGAGCGCAATTGATCGAAGTGCTAGTGCACTAGTAACAAAATGAAATAAATTTAACATTTTCTCCCTATCATCACCAAAATCGAGCAAATTAGCCAGACGATCCTCATCCTCAACCACTGGAAGCCCACAGATGTATTCCGCAATGAATTGCCTTCGGTACGGTTCTAAGATCGGACAACGTAGACAAAAATGGCAGAGGGTGTCAGCTTCTTTCATATTGCATACGAGTATATTGCATAAGCTCTCGCTTCTAAACTTATGAGAAGTACCTCTATGATAAACAGTTACAAAAAACTTTGAAGACAGACGCAACTGGCACAACACCCTCTCAATCTGGACATGAATGAGTCCCAAGTACTTCTGCCTACCTGAATAGTCCGCTATCCTTTTATAGAACATATTAAATCTGGCACTGTAAACCAGATTGATGTCCTGGTACCAAAAATGGTTGTAGAGTTTTTCGATTAGTGACGATAGGATCGATTTCAAATTTCGAGGGTCCTCAGCTGTTAGGATATCGTGGGAGCCAAGGACAGCAAGCATGTTAAAAATGCAGGTATACCAGTTGTTATGATCAGTTGAACTGGTTGAAGAATTATGCATATTCTCTAATACCCTAAAACAAATCTTGGGCCACCTACTCTCATCCATCATAGAAATCCTGACCCAGTAATTAATTGCTCTTTCATAAACAATGGCCTTAAGTGCAGGGAACCCAGTCTCAATTCGTAAAAAGTGATTCGGTGTATTACGTGGGAGATAGAGGAGACCTTTCAGAAATTGGGATAGCACTGGCTCAAGCTCGTCGCCATACCATACCCCCCCAGACCTCAGCCGAGTACAAAAGCACTGACTCCACCAGCGATCGAAAAAGTACTCGTTTGGTATTCCATGATGTGACCCTGCCTTTTGCGCAAATATCTCTCAAGCAGCCAGCAGCAGTCCAAATTGGCCCGAAACTTCCCCGACGACGAGAATGACACCCCCAGATACTCAAAATCGAAAACATAGTCCAACTCTTCTGAGCCGCATCTTATCCTTTTATACTTCTTGATGGTCTTATTGTGTCCGAATACTAAAACCTTAGACTTGCTAGTGTTAATGGTAAGTGCGTTGATTCGGCAGTATTCAAGGAAGAAGTCCATTTTCTCCTGGGCACCTGGAACAGAGTCCGCTACAATAGCGACATCGTCCGCAAAAGAAAGCAACATGAGTGTATGCCTTTCGACCCTGACACCTGAGCACCCCTTGCTCATCATGAATTCCTCCAAATCAGACATAAAAATAATAAACAATAACGGACTTATCGAATCACCCTGCAAAACACCCATAGTAATATCCTGCTCGAAAAATTCGTAAGTCTCCCGCTTCGAATCTTTAGCTTTTTCTGCAGATTTTATTTGTTTCACAGCAAATATTAATGCATTTTAAGTACATTTATCAGCACAATTTTGTGTATACATTTTTTATTGTTGATAATATTTTTTTGACTAATAAAATTGTGCTAGAAAATGTAAATTTAACGATTTGTAGCAGTATTCAGATGTGTTTTAGAGATTTTTGGAAAATTGAGCAATTCAATGTGCTCAAAAAGTACTGGCCCACGAACTTGATTTTTTGGAGGAAGAACGGCATTTTTATCTCAATACTAAGGAGTGTTAACTCTGGTACAACATTTACATCAAAAAGTGTTCTAGTACTGTAGGATTCGTTTCATAATGCCCCAAAACGGTTTTCCATGAAGAAATTTTTCCAAAATGTTCATTTCAAAATTTTTGGAACTGTTGCAATAGCTTTATTTTCAACAAAAATTCGCTAAAAAGGCAAAAACAACTAAAGATTGTTAAATTCGTGTTTTTTAGCAGAATATTACCTCATGTTGAAATTTTTGGTACCATTTCAATAGCTTCATTTTCTGCTAAAATACGCTAAAAGGTTGGTAGATAATGGAAACTAGTTTTACGTCAAACTTACTGCTCATCAGAAACAGTCAAATTTTGAACAATATTTGACTTCTCAGAATTCGTGACGTCGTTGTTGACGAGAAGAGCTCTGTGATCCTGATTCTTCATGCCAGAAGTGTCGTATTCCTGCATAGTGGTATCATTCATCTCTTTTTCACTGAGGCTGTCTTTTCTGTGATACTGGGCAACGAAATGGATGTGCTTGCACATGTTATATTTAATGCTCGCATCGAAGAATTTATGGATGCAAGCATTGCACTGTCTACAGAAAATTTGGCAGGTACGACTAGTATCAGTATTTAATGAAACTATATACGAGTTGAAGGTGCTCGATGAGAAGACAGTCCACACTGAACCACAAGTCTCAGGGACGATTCGATCTGGATTCAGAGTGAGGGAGACCTTGTGTCGCTGACGCAGTGCTTTTAGTTTTGATGTTTTCCCCTTTTCCAGGGCGACCAACCAGTCGAAGAGTTTTCGGTTTATAAGTCTCATTAGAGCATGAATGGTAGGTACTGTCCATCCGTTTGGCTCTTCGTCCTTTGAGGAAAATATGCTTCAAATCTCCGTGCATTTTTTCTAAATGCATGTTGGTGTTAACATGAGCACCTATTCGGAAGCAATACGCCCAGTACTTATAGTTAGAAGCATAATACTTCTCAAAGTACTGGCCGAATTTGCTAGTGTCTTGATCCTTGTTAAATGAATCAACTACATTGGGGAGCATTCTCATGAAAGCACATTCATCAGTTTCACTAAGTAGAGTACGGAGGGTTTTGCTAATTAATTTCTTCTTCTCTGTGGACTTGATTTCCATGTCCTTATGGTTGATTTTAGCTTCCCAGGCTCTAAGCACGTGCCATGTACAAAATAGACGTCGAGATGCTTCCCCCATTATATTCTTCCAAGCATTGTAAAATATCTCAGCCATATCTATATCTATAAAAGAGGATGTATGTATGTATGTATGTTGCCTATAGACTCCGAAACCGCTCGACAGATTGTAATGAAACTTTCAGGCATTATTAGGCATGATTCAAGGATTGTTCCTGTAAAGTTTGGTGCAAATCCGTTCAAAGGGCTCTGACCCAGAGGGCATAAAAGGGTGCAGTGTCAGGTTTTAGAAATTTATTTAACTACCCAAGCCAAGACCGAAGGCAGAGTGAGGCCGAGGGTGAGGCCAAAGGATGAGGAGGAGGATGAGGGAGGATGATGAGGAGGAGGAGGAGGAGGGAGGAGGAGGAGGGAGGAGGAGGAGGAGGAGGAGGAGGGAGGAGGAGGAGGGAGGAGGAGGAGGATGAGGGAGGGGAGGAGGGAGGAGGATGAGGGGGAGGAGGAGGAGGAGGAGGGAGGAGGAGGGAGGAGGAGAAGGGAGGAGGAGGATACTATTGAACGTCTGCATAAAATGACAACGAATCCAGGGTCATTGTAGACACCAAAGGCAGAAACCAAAGGCTAAGCTTCCGTCCATCAAATCACCTCTTAATAACAGTTTAAAATTACGATCAATAAACAAATTTAATTTGGGCGCAGCAACGCTCGCGGGGGGAACGCTAGTATGATATAAAGGTGGCTGCTTGCAACATCCCAACCCTTTCCTTCACCTTCAAAAGAAATATCTCCATACCAATACAGTCGTTTCGATCAGTCGTCTTCGATTGGGGATCTCATAACGGTCGTCCTCGAGAGTTGTAAATAAATCCTTCAACTTTGGACTGTAGGCGACGAAATGTAGGATAAAGAATTTATTTTATCATTCTTGGAGGCACAAAAAGCATACTATAAATTAAAGTTATTTCTCCAATACAGACGCAATGAGTTGTTGTTAACAGTCGACTGTTGTCAGGGGATGAAAATGTTTCCTATGGAGTGAAGTAAATGATGCTATTGCTTTACGTTAAGAATATTGTAACCGGCTTATTAAAATTGTTTATAGTCCAATCAACTTAGTTTTGGAATGTAGCCGGGTATGTAAGGAGGGGGAAATTGGTAGCTTGAGATGTGAACATTTATCACATAAATCAAGCGCTTTCCAACGAGTGGCGAACGATTTTTGTGCGATGAAAACTGCGGAAGTTCCATTCCCCTAGCAACGGCTGGGTTGTACGTGAAAAACACTGAAATTGTGACACAAATTTTGCGTCACGGAAATTTTTGGTTGACCCCCCAGAGCAAAGACATATCCATGTTAAAAACAGCGTGACGGTAAAATCGTATTCACACCCCGCTAAATTTTTCGACGCGGTGCGCCTATAGAAGTTTACACTTCAAAAACAATAAAAAGGTGGTGATTTTATTATGGATAAGGAGTGCTGGTGAAATGTGGATCAATCAAGGAGAGAAAGGACGAGTGGCTCCGAAGTGAAAATTTAAAATTTCCCTGACATTTCCCTGACCGAACTTCAGATTTACCAGAAAAAATATACCTTTCAAAGTCAACTATAAGTTTTCTTGTCATTTTAATGTATAACTCGACACCTTTAAAAAGCTTCTAAACAAACATCGTGTAATTTAACAAATAAAAAACAGCCTACTCCAGCATACTGGTGGTATAAATGAAGGAAAGCATGGAAAAAAAAGATACACTTTTATGAAATTAATTGCATTTGTGAAAGAACAAATCAATAATTTAAAAAAAATCGCAGTTAGACTCACGAGAAAGGAAATGTTTTGAGTACATACCTAAGGTAACTAAATTATTCCGCGATAAATTCAGGTAAAACCTCGAGAAAAAACTCAAGAGAATGAGGCAAAACTTACAATCTTTTTCAAAACCCCAATTTTAAAATACAGCCAATCAGCCAAAAACAGCCAAAAATCGAAACACTGGATTCCGCATGACTAGAAATGTTTATCAATTTGGTTGGTAGTATGTCAAAGATTATTCATAATTTTCGTCCGACAGAAAAAAAATAGATAGTTTAAGAATCTGAGGATTTTTCTCAAATATGGTTTACGACTTTTTAACAAAAGAGACAGGAATCACGTCAGATCCACTTGTATTGGACTTGATCTGAGAGAACTCAGTCATGACTTCATCTTGAATTATATTATACTCTTGAACGAAAATGAATGAGATCAGGGTTTCTCAGGTACAATAAAGTTGAATGGCAAAGACTTGATCCGCTTGTATTGGACTTGATCTGAGAGAACCCAGTCATGACTTCATCTTGAATTATACTCTTGAACTTGAATGAATGAGATCAGGGTTTCTCAGGTACAATAAAGTTAAATGGCAAAGAGTTGACTTTAGTAAAGTGAGTATTGAGCAGGTTCCAATCTAGGATAACACTGCTTTCCTCAATTGCGTTAATACCCTTTGTATTGGACGGACAGGGTTTTCTTCAATGAAGTAAGCAAGCTTTTTTGATCAGTTGTAGGAGTGGGGGTGCTTCTTCTTGAGGTGGGGCATTGAAATCTTCAAAGATCTTCAAGAGTTGGCTCCAACAGAGAGTTTTCCTTCTTTTTTAGCCTGTAAGTTCTCTTTTTCTCTCGCCATTCCTTCCTTAAACCTCGTTTCTCCCTGTAACTTCTTTCACAATATGGTTTTTCTTTTTCTTTTCTTCTCATGTAGTTGGCATGCATCCTGTTCTTGATTTCCAGCGCTTTGACTGGATCACTTTTGTTTTTTGCGTAGCGGGCCTTTTCTCTCGCACGCTTGGCGAGTTTCTTTTCTTCTTCACCTTTTTTTCGTGGTGCCATGTTCGCCCACCTGCAATTAATGAATGGTGAACGATTTTCTTGGGGTAAATTCTTCTAGAGTTAGGATTTCCTATAGCCAACTGATTAATTGTATACAGGGTGTCCTTGAAAACACCCCCACCTAAAATCCTTATGGAGGGGGGGGGGGGGATTTACAAAAAAATACTCTGCCAAGCGGAGCTGGCATATTGCTTCCTTGCGTTATTATTTTGACGCTAGCACATGCTCAAGCCCACCACAGATTGAATCATGATTACAATTATACGGACATTACTCGCACATCCCCTTGAAATTTGAGCAAAATAGATCAAAACTGAGAGAGTTATGCCTACATGAAGGTTTTTACGTTAGCGCATGTGCAGAGCGTACCGCTCATTGGATAACTATGAAACTCATATGGCATTTCAATAGGAACTACCCGCATGTAACCTCAAAATTTGAACGAAATCAGGCCAAAAATGTAGAGGTTATGACTGTAACAAGGAAATGCGGGCAGACGGACTGACGAACAGACAGACATACCAAATTTGTTCAGGCAGCTCTGAAACGCAAAACACGAGTAAAAATTTTGATTTTGGAGGACAAAATTTTTTTTCATCTCCCAAAGTGAAAACAAGGCTTCCGCTACCGGGAAGCAAAATTTCCAATCTTTATGAATCGGGCAAAAACTCGTACCAGCGGATTTTTAAGGTTGCTGAATACCATTCTGAGGTATAAAGAAATTGAACTTATTTAAATTGTAATGGAAAATTCAAATTGAATCATAAACAACTTGAAAGTAGTCTTTTATCTGCCCACACAGTCTTTTATCTGCCACCATTACTGGCAGATGAAAGACACAACTCCTGGGTGGCACATAAGTTTTTCAGCTTTTCTCACGTTCTGATGCTGTTTTTCAGGAATTCAACTATATCGCTGGAACCAGCTCGATAAAATCTATAACTAGAGAACAAATAGAAAAAATAATATCGATTTCTTACCGTTTTAGAGCGGGCAGATGAAGGACAGCTGTTGCCTGTGACACTACAATTCTTCAACTGAAATCCCCTCCACTCGCTCCCAGATGAGATAAAGATAGTTCCCGCCGTTTTCTTACACAACCTGACATGCAACTTCCCACCGTGAGATGGCAGTGAAACCGCGGGAAACGAGAATAAGCCGCCAAAATATGAAAACACGGGAAAGGAAGATTAAAGACCAAAACCTCCGGACAAGCACATTTTATCCTCATGCTAGCTCTGTTTGCTGCTGAAAAATTTTGCAAACCCATTTTTCCCATATCTAGATTTATGCAATAAATAATCCTTACAAATTTGGGTTGCTACTTTAATCAGTGGTTCACAGTGTTCACGCAAAGTTGACTACCTAGGGGTACGGACAAGGCAGATAATTAGACATTTTGCTGTTGAAACTCAAATTTCTATATTTTAGAGTGAATATTCACATATTTTATTGATTGCCCATTGTAGAGCAAAGTTGATAGTTTATGGAGATTTTTTTTTAAGCCCAAATCTTAAATGAGCACTCGGAATCCTCTCCGGACAGCGATTGTCCCTTTGTGGGGAAAACTACCCTCATGTCAATAAAGATTATTATCCGTCAGCATTGTGGTAGTCTGAAATCCACCAGCGACACCCCTTTCCTGTCCCAAAACACAGATGCCATGATCTTCCGGTCTGAAAACTGAACTTTGAATTTTTTGCTGATGAGGAATGGGTATGGTGCCATTGTTTGGACTGCCTTTTGTCTCTGGGGTATAGTGACACACCGAAGTTTCGTCCCCAGTTACAATCGAGTCGAGGAATGCTTCAACCCCCATTTCATATAGATGAAGAAATTCGCATGCAGCCGAAAAGGGATTTTGGCGATGCTCCAGAGTCAACATTTTTGGTACCCATCTAGCACATAACTTCCTGTAATCCAGTTTTTCCGAGACAATTTCACCCATAAGGCCTCGCGAGATGCGTGGAAACATTTCATGAAGGTTGCAAATGGTCTCTCAACGATCAGTGCGATTTTTTTTCATCAACTTGCTGACATGACATGATATTACCTCAGGTCCATAAGTTTCCCCAAGCTGACGATGGATTTTGAAGGCAGATTCGTGACGCAAAGTGAGGAACGTGATGAATGACCGATTCTCACATCAGCGGTAGGTGGAGCGAACAGCACCTTCAGAGGTTGAGGGAATCCGTTGCTGCGACATTTTGCAAGGGACTCACATGGGCCCGGTCTTATTATGACCGTTGGGAACCCGCCAACACGTAAGTATGCCAACCTTAACAAAATAAAATCCCATTCACCCTTCAGGGGACTAGTAACCTTATTTCTGAATAACGCTCGTAGGAACGCAATTTACATATTGAAAAGAATTATAAAATATCAGTTCTGATCTACTTCAACGATAAAGTGAACGTTTGAAGGCCTCTGAACGGAGGGAAATACAAACACTCGTGAGTGGAAAAAATGTGACAAAATATCGTACGCAAGTCAATTTTTAAATGATAAGATCAGAAGTTCAAGTTTCTCCACCAGACTTCGCCCTCAAAAAGCAAACCACCTCTGGTCGATCTATAAAATACAATATGAAGGGCTTTGATCAACTGTTGGACCTCTAAGGCGAATTTATGTCCAAATCCAATTACAGTGCTGAAACTTAGAAGATGGAGCTCCTTTGGAACACCTCAAAAACAATTACGAGGTACACAACCGTACTGATCAGCTGAGGTGCCTCTGAGGTCTGAGGCCAATTTCTTTCCTTTTCCAACTTTTTATTTTTCCTAAATTTTTCGACATTTACTAAAAAAGCGTAAAATTGTGGGGTCCTGATGAGGTCCCGAAGCTTCAACAGTATGAATCCGTTTGGGAAGCACGAATCGCCAAATTTTAATGAGACTAAAGAAATAATAAAACGTTGTTTAATCATTTGCAGCGTTTTATCGTTTTAGCTTAATACAAACTTTTGGTATTTTCAGGCACTACATTTTACCCCTTCCTTATGTTATGTCGATTTGTCAGGTACTTTCCTCTCGGTAGGTAAAGAATTTATAATACAGTATTACGGAAATAATACACCTTTGAATAATAATTTACAGTATTTTTAAGATGAGTCCCCGTTTCCCTAGAAATGATCAAAATCGTAATTGACTTCATGTTAATTTGGTAACAAGGTTGTACTAACAGATTTCAACAACTACCTAGTTTTGTGTTCTTTCAGATGGCTTTCCATATGATACTTGATCACTTCTTGGCCACACATGTCACAAGGTGCTTTGATTTTCCTTGTACAGTACTCATACAACATATGGTTGGTCAGATCTTGCTCCAGACTGAAGAACTCCCAGCACTCATCACAGCGGAGAAGGAAGTTCAAAACTTTTATGGTCCCGCAGGAGCTTCCAGAAGTGTGTTTGTCGATTAGAGCTTCCTTCGAATCAAAGTAGCTCTGACAGGAGATGCAAGCAAACTGCTTCCCCTCTGAATGAATCTGCAAATGTGCATGGAACAGCCGGCCGTTGAATCCACGAAACGGGCAGTGAAGGCACGTAAACTTTGGCAACGCAGACATGAAGAGCTTAGCCATGTCTCCATGAAGTAGCTTCTCTTTCGTGAAAGGTGGGTAACAGACAAACGAGAACCTAGAGAGACAAGAGACAGAGTAATTCGAAAGTAAAGCATGAACCAGCATGAAGGATAAAAAGAAATCATAATTTCAAGATCTGCAGATTCGTTGTTATGTTACAGCACTCAAACTCTGTAATTGCTACCAAGGTTACCTATAGGAAGCGATTACATTGCTTGTTTTCACTTTCGGGAGATGAAAAATGTTTTGTCTCTAAAATCAAAATTTCTACTCGCATTTTACGTTTCGAACCATTCAGAACAACTTTCGTTCCGTGCATCTCTGTTTCCATAAACCCTTGTACCAAGCTCAATTTCCACAGTTTTCATCCGATTTTGACGAAATTCTCAGGAAATGTACGGGTTAAGGTGTAGATGGTTACATACAAGTTTCATTGTTCCCAAATCAATACTCCACTCTGCGCAGACGCTAACACAAATTCCATGAAGCATTATTTTCTCACGCCCTGGTCGTCTTCTAATCTAGCTCATTTTTGGAGGATAATTTGGAGAAAAATATTTGAACATTCCGTACCTATCGATTTCAACATGATCGTATCATTAGTAACTCCTGCGCATGAGCAAATGTGAAATCCGGGGAACAAGCTTTATTTTCACAGTTTTCAACTGAATCCGATAAAATTTCTAGTTAATGTGTGTCTAAGGCAAGTATATGGTCCCCTATCAGTTTCATTGTTCCCAAATTAATACTTTACTTGGGGCATGCGGAAAAGTAAATTCCATCAAGCATCATTTTCTCTTGTTCTAGTCATCCGATCTCGCTCGAATTCGGAGGATAGTTGGGAGAAGAATATCAAAAGATTATCTGATATCAAGTTCAACATTATTTTATTATTAGTGGCTGCTGCGCAAGCGCGAATGTTAAATCCTTGAAGCTTAATTTTCACAGTTTTCATCTGATTTAGATATTTCCAGGGAAGGTGCGGTTTGGGCAGTGGATGGTCCCCAATAGTGGAATTTTTCCAAAATCAGTAGGTACTTTAATCTTCGCTCGCACAAACGTAAATTCCATCAAGCATCATTTTTTCGTTTCCTAATTGACCGATTTTGATGTCTTACGCTACATCTTGTTTTACTATTTTCCGCTATGGAATTTTTCCAGAGCATTTAAAATATTTCAATGATCAATACATTTATGTTAAAGCAACGAGGATGCTATGTGCCCCACAAAATTGGGCAAACGTGTCAGACGTGACTTGAAAGTGCGGCACATGGGTCTTCAAAGTTGGCAATAGTCATTTTAGGAACCAAGAAGATCATTATACCAGGTCCAGGAGATTAGGGCCAAAAATATGAATGATTATACTATTTATGAAATATATACAACACTGATGTACCGATTGAGGTAATAAATTGTTGTCTGCCATCTCAAAACAGCTGGAATACAAAACTGCAGCCTCACAAAGATGGCTAAAATTGAACATTTTCAACGTTTCTCTTATAATTCCGAAACCTTGCGGCGTCTTTCAGAAATTTGCATACGCACGTATGAGATAACAAAGTGATTCGATCCCACGAACTATACATTATCTCCCATAGTAAAGTAGCAATTTAAAATCAGGCTGATTTTGGACAAGTTCTCTCCTCTTCTCGTCTAGACATGTGTCAAGATCACTTTCAAAATCACTTAGCAACCTTAATATTGGACCGATTGAAGTATGCCGAAGCTCTACCAATTCTGGCTTAAATGCCCTCTAAGGTTTGTATGTAGCAAGTCTCAGCTCAGACCCTTTCCCGTTGATCTACACGGTAACTCATAAGCTCCGTGACAAGTGTTGCGTGGTAAGTTTGCAGAAAGGGCGTTTTATACTGTAAGCTGACATTTCGATATAACTCAATACCCGAAAACGCCCATTGACTGAGAAATACGCTCAAACCTAGGACTGGGAATTTGCATTTGCTCATTCCTAGGTTAGAGTGAATGAAACACGCTCAGTCCTAAAATGGTTATATTATTATGCCCAACGCTGACTGTTAGAAAAGGAAATAGCAATGAAACACCATTACAAGTGAAAAATGTCTGCCAAGTTGGGTGTGGCACATTGCTTCCTCGTTTCCATAACAAGAATTTATAGATCATGAAAACGTGACGTTCTCGAACAATCAAGTCGAGTCACGGGACTCTATACCCTGACTTGCTCTTTAGTTCGCTACCCACTGTATGGCATTCCCAGCGCTCCAGTCGCCATGAGATTTTACACAGATCAGTTTTTTGCTTAGATTAGTGGTCTGGATGCTCGCTACGCTCGCATCTCAAAAATACATATGCATCAAGTAGTAGTCAATCCCTTAGTAAAAATTTAGATTAGTTGGTCAGGGTCTAGAGTCTCGTGACTCAACTTGATTGTTCGCGAGTGTCTCGTATCATGAAATGTTTCGAATGGTCTTGAAATATTCCATGGAGGGTTCCTTTGAAGAGGTGTAGTTCCTGATGACCCCCACTTTTAAACTAATGAAAATCTGTCATTATATTATCAAAAAATGAATTTGACTACAGTTACGGAAACCTCAGAATCTCGTCTTTCCCATATGATTTCATGATAGATTAACTTTCTCCTTTGCGTACATGAGAAGTATAGAATTGAAAAAAGTGGGAACTCCCCAAAAAATATTCAAATCCATCTAACGTGTAAATAGATTAGAAGAATGTATATAGTTTAGTGTCTGGATGCTCGCAAGCTCGCATTTCAAAAATGCATAACATCAAGTAGTCAATCCCTTAGTAAAAATTCAGATTAGTTGTACATATAGGTCAGAGTGATGTGTATAGTTTGGTGGTCTGGATGCTCGCAAGCTCGCACCTCAAAAATACACAACATCAAGTAGTCAAACCCTTTGTAAAAATTCTGGAGCAGACCCTACCTACATAAGATTTGCAAAGTGTCCAGTTCAGGTGATTCAATTGCCGCTGGTGCCAGATTCAGGAGAGCCCGACTCTCCGTCGGGGGTCCCTAGTCTGTTGGTAGATATAAGATGCATGTTTATTCAAGAGTCTGTATCATCCTACACAATATAAACATCAACTTTGTTTAGTCAGAGATCAACAATAAAAGGGTTTTAGCGTTCATTGCTCAACTTAATGACTCACAAATAGCGTGGCGACACATACGGTACTTTTTGACTAGTCCAATAGTTCCGTATGTGTCTATGGGCCAAAAACGGGATAGAAGTAAAGGTTGTGGCAACTCGAAGTAGGACACGCCGAGGAGTCTGGACGGGCCTTATGACGTACGCTACCCAACTAAAACTACGATCATACTCAATTGAAAAAATAATAAACCTTTGTGAAATAATTTGCAGCGTTTTTTTAATTCCCTATTGCTCACGTAGGCGAAGAAGAAATTTAATTTATTATGAATTTGTGGGAAAAAGGAGATTCGGAGTTTTCCGAAACAGTCGACAAATTCATGTTTTGATAATAATGACAGATTTATATTGGTTTGAAAGTGGGGACACATATTGAACTACACTCCTTTGGAGTTAGAACAAAATCTTTCTATCAGGCAAAAAGAAAATTATGCTTGATGCTTGTTAACTTTGCGCATAAGTAAGCGAAAACAACCAGTGATTCGGAAACGATGGTGTTCATTAGAGACCATCTACAGGCTAAGCCGTTCAATCCCTGAAAATTGCATCGAAATCCGATGAAAACGATAGATTTCGCGCTTGTTACGAGGACTGGAGGTACGCGCAGCAGATGCTAATAATACGATCTTTATAAAATACAGGTGTGGTACCTAATCAAATTGTCATTATCGAAATACCATCCGATTCAAGCGAGATCGGACGAATAGGCCATGAGAAAATAGTGTTCAATGGATTTCATGTTTGCGCATGCGCAGTGAAAACTATCAATTACTGAGTGATGAAATTCATGGGGGACCTAACCCGCGCATTCCCAGAATATATCATTGAGATAGAATGGAAACTGCAGAAGTTACGCTTGTTGAAAATATTTCACACTCGCGCATGCACAGCAGCTATTAATGATAAGATAAAGATACAATTTATATGGGTTGATTAAATCGTCTTTTTCGAACTATCCTCTAAATTTGAGCGAGATCGGAAGACTAGAACGGAAGAAATGATGCTTAATGAAATTCATTTTTGCGCCTACGTAGAGTGAAGTATAGATTTGTATGAAATGAAAATGATAGGGGACCATCTACAGCGTAACCCGCACGTGGGGTTGTTCATATATATGTACTTACCGTTTACGATTAGTCCACAGTGAATTCCTGACAGCCTGAATAGATAGTGATATTTCTTCATTTTTCCTCTCTGTGAGTACGGATTCTGTTAGCATGGTACCATCTGGAATAAGAAATGGAATAATTTAGAGGAATAGTGTTGAACTAAGGATATATTTCACAACTAATAATGGGAAAACGTCTTCCTCATTAAGTGTAACATAGACGTATAGAATTAGTTGAAAACACTAACGACCAAATCAACGTTACCAGGAACTCGTAGAGTTGCGTATGCGCATAGACAACTGTTGACGGCAATGGAATATATAGAAGATGTAGATGTAATGGAAAACTCTCGGGGAGGGGTTATTTTAGGCCCCATGCACGGAAGCCTGCTGGCTTGTACTTTTCCGAGGGTTTTGCGTTTAATCGGTGATTAAGAAGAGAGAGAGATGTGAAACCCTTCATTAGTAATTACCTAATTTTATATAATTTATTTTAGTTGTACAATTTCAAATTCACATTATATTCGTATTTAAATTTTAATAAACTCAGCCAAGTTGGGTGGGCAGTATAACTTCCTCATACATTGAAACATGGACGTATCTTTATTAAACCTAATGAACTTTTCGTTTTATAAGATTTAATTTGTTTGTAAGTAATTTCCAATAGAAAAAACGCTGCAAATTATTACATAAAGGTTTATTATTTATGTATTAGACAGCCCTTCTACGTAAATCTCTGGTCCATAATTATTAAACGCCGCTTATAGTATATTTAGTATCGGAACTCGGAGCTTCGTACCTCACAAATGGGTTCAATCCATTACAGCAGCGGAATCTCACAATTTTACGCTTTTTAATATAGTTGATAAACAAAACAATTTATTACCAAGTCATCTTTCCAACACATAAAAGTGTTACCTATACTGTATATTGATATCATCTAATTGGTCAAATTTCAAAAAATGTGCTGACAAAATCACTTAAAATGGCTAAGAATCGTTAAATTGGTATTTTTTAGCATAAGATTGGTCAAATAAAGTTTATCAACTATGAAATAGAACATTCAAAAATTTATGTACAAAATTATGCTAAAAACTTGAACTTCATTAAATTTTGTTTTAAAAAATCTATAAAATTGCAAAAAATAGCCTAAAATCCAAAATCTCTTTTTGAATAGAAGAGTATCATTTAGAATACTTTTTTTTCCATAAAATTAATAGCTAACATTTTCTTTTCACTCATAAATCTCCAATTTCTATACAACTTGAAATATACAAAAAAAAAGACACTTTTTCACCTATTTTTGGCTCATAGCACCCATGAGAGTGGAGCGATCGAGCTGGCGAGAAGTTAGGATCAACTAGACCCCAAGTGGAGTCTATGTGCGAAAGAACAGATTTTTTAAGTCAATTCTAAGGCCTTTTATGGCCCGGACGGCGGACTGACATTTCAAATTTGGATTCTACGCACCTTGAAACGTAAAGTGACAAAGTTTGAGGGAATAAATTATTTTATACAAGACAGTCGAAAACAACCTACCAATCTATATTTATATATTCCTCGATCACTCTCCATCCGTGGTCATCGCATCTGCAGCAACAGGGCCGACCTTAAACAATATCTTTCGACTTTAACGAATCGACTGAGTCAAAGGGGGTATCCACGAAATTTACTTAGGAGAAAGATCGTTCCAGCACATGTATCGAATCGGGCTCACACCAACAACGAGATTAAAAAGAACCTTTCCTCGTCACCACATTTTTCCCTGGGATTCAACAGATCAACACTATATTAAAAGAACTGCACCCAATCTTGCTCAATAGTGAACTAACTCGAGAGATTTTTCCTGAAGTGTTGTCTCTGTCATACAAAAGACCACCTAACTTGGGCAATATGCTCACACACAAGGTCCATTTATCGCCAAATGAGACATCCCATGGATTACAAAAATTCAATCATCCCCGGTGCCAGATGTGTGACATAATACATCCAGGAGTGGAAACTCCTGATACCCCACTAACATACAAAATAGAGGGAACGGCACACTGGCAAAGCAGGATGTGCGTTGATGAATTGCTTTGCAAGCAGTGTGACACATTCTATATTGGAAAAGCTACCCAGTTGAACCAGAGAATTAACAATCATCGTTCTACGACTGATAGACGGGGGAACCAGCCAGTTAGCCGTCATGCAGCAGTACATCAACTAAGTTGGTTTATTATTTCCAATAATGAGCCTATGTGATCGTATAGCAAAAAATTTTTATAACCCCCCTTCAAACTTTGTCACTTTACGTTTCAAGGTGCGTAGAATCCAAATTTGAAATGTCTGTCCGCCGTTCGCCGTCCGTCGTCCGGGCCATAAAAGGCCTAAGAATTGACTTAAAAAACCTGTTCTTTCGCACATAGACTCCATTTGGGGTCTAGTTGGTCCTAACGTTTAACCATCCCGATCGCTTTACTCGCATAGATGCTATGGGCCAAAAACGGACGAAAAAGTGTCTTTTAGGACGTGTTAGACGCACCCCTGGCACGCTTGGCAGGGGGTCACAGTGGGCGGTGAGGGGGGTGAGCAGGGGGTGGAGTGAGAGGAGGCGCCGCGACACCATGAGGTAGGTACAGCGTTCCTTCGAGGCATGAATATATGTTTTTTCCTAGGTCATATTTGTGTGTTAATACCAATGCTTTTCCTACGCATATTTAATAACATATCCTCTCGACTTTTCGTACGTACTTAGACAATGATATTATTAAGGCAATAACTATTTGAATAGATAGGAGCTCAAATCGAGAAATATAAACATGCGTATATAATTATAGAAGTATAGATTGTGGCAACTCGAAATAGGACACGCCGAGGAGTCTGGACAGGCCTTATGACGTACGCAAGCCAACTAAAACTACGATCATACTCAATTGAAAAAAATAATAAACCTTTGTGAAATAATTTGCAGCGTTTTTAATCTATTTTCTACCCTATGACATTAAAACGGTCATAACTCCCCCTTAATTTACATGCACATTCAAATCTGATAACACCGCTGGGAAGAGCATAAAAGTTTCCATATTTTTGATGGAAAACCACATTTTTTGGAGTCGGCAAAACCCCAGTCTTTGCTGGTCGACATACCTAATCATACTCACTGAACTAATTTTATTGCATTTAAGAGAAGTAATTGAAAAACGCTGCAAATTATTTCACAAAGGTTATTATTTTTTCAATTGAAAATGATCGTAATTTTTAGTTGGCTAGCGTACGTCAAAAGGCCCGTCCAGACTCCTCGGCGTGTCCTACTTCGAGTTGCCACAACCTATACTTCTATAATTATATACGCATGTTTATATTTCTCGATTTGAGCTCCTATCTATTCAAATAGTTATTGCCTTAATAATATCATTATCTAAGTACGTACGAAAAGTCGAGAGGATATGTTATTAAATATGCGTAGGAAAAGCTTTGGTATTACACACTTTTTTGCCCGTTTTGGCCCATAGCATCTATGCGAGTAAAGCGATCGGGATGGTTAAACGTTAGGACCAACAAGACCCCAAATGGAGTCTATGTGCGAAAGAACGGGTTTTTTAAGTCAATTCTTAGGCCTTTTATGGCCCGGACGGCGAACGGCGGACGGCGGACGGACATTTCAAATTTGGATTCTACGTAGGGGAGAGTTGGGTAAAGTGGGGTTGCCTGTAAAGTGGGGTACCCCCTCTCTTTAGCAGACAGGTGGTGCTATCTCTTTATTTCCAAGTTTACTGCAGTACTCAAGGTCACCCTTCAGTCCTGCTTCGATCTCCAAGACGTTCGGTCACGTTGACAGGTAAGAGAGCATTGCAAAGTTTTTCATGCTATTTTGAAAAATGTTAGCTTTCATTGAAAAGTTACATGCTGATCAGTAGAAGTTGATGATTCCCAGTTTCAAGTATGTTTCATAACTAGTAACATTTACTGCATGTTTTAGGACGTTGCACAGCATTTTAGGTCATTTCTATTTGGGGTGACGCCATATTTTTCAAAAAAATCGGTAGTCCTGCTAGTGGGGTACTTAGTGGAGGGTAAAGTGGGGTACTACCCCACTTTACAGGAACCATTTATTAAAAACCCTCAATAAATATATTTCACACTAAATTAATTTTTGTTCGTGAATCTTTGCAGTATATCTTTACAAACATGACCACCCACCAAAAGAAGAGGAAGCTCCAACAATGGAATGAAGATGACATGGAGGAGGCCGTCAGCTCGGTGTTGGCAGCTGAAATGGGTTATAAGAGAGCAAGTAATCACTTCAACGTTCCCCAGACAACTCTAGAAACAAGGGTGAAAAAGGCCAAGTCTGGAATGAGCTCCTACGATGCTTCACGAATAATTACCTACCTATAGAGGATAAAAAAGTGCAAATTAATAGATACCTACTTACTCAGAAGTAACAACATGCACCTGTGGAAGTAAGAAAGTAACATTACTCAGAAGTGCTATGGTTTATTTCTGTTGTAGGAATGGGACTCAACCCTGTATTTACTGATAAGCAAGAGGACGAATTGGCAGCATTCATCCTGGAAATGGAGAAAAGGATGTTTGGTCTAACTCTTCGTGATGTGAGACGTCTTGCATTTGAACTAGCCCAGAAAAATAATTTGACACATAACTTCAATGAGAAGACAGGTCTGGCAGGAAAAAACTGGCTATATGGATTTCTGAAACGGAAGCCTCAATTGAGTTTGCGGTTCCCTGAGGCCACCTCTTTAGCACGATGTATGAGCTTCAACAGGGTGAATGTAAAGACGTTTTTCGACATTCTCGATAAAACCTATGAGAAACATCAGTTCCCACCTCACAAAATATTCAATGTGAACGAGACTGGCGTTTCAACGGTCCCAAACAATTCAAGTAAAATTCTTGGGATGAGGGGCAAAAGGCAAATAGGTGGTATAACTTCTGCTGAACGAGGAACGTTAGTAACAGCAATAATCTGTATGAGTGCTGCTGGTACTTTCATTCCGCCAACTTTCATCTTCCCTCGGGTGAGACCATCGATTGAGTTGTTGGAGGGAACTCCAGGAAGCTCGGCTGAATACCACCCATCTGGGTGGATTCAAAGTGATATTTTTATCAACTGGTTTTGCAGGTTCATTACATACTGTAACCCAACTGAGAAGGACCCTGTCCTGTTGATACTGGATGGCCATGCAACACACAAGACTTTGGAGTTCATCAACCTCGCCAGGGAGAATCATGTTGTGGTGCTGTGTTTGCCGCCTCATTGCTCCCATCGCATGCAACCCCTTGATGTTTCGTTCATGAAACCATTGAGTACCTATTACTCCGAGGCCATAAGAGTTTGGATGAGGGAACACCCAGGTCGTCCTGTAACAATTAGACAAGTTGGAACATTGTTTGGCACATCATTTCTTAAAAGTGCGATTCCAGCTTCAGCCATTAATGGTTTTCGCAAAACGGGTATTTACCCTTTCAATTCAGAGATCTTCGAGGACTGGGAGTTTGCACCATCCCAGACAACGGACCGCAACTCATTTTCAAACCAAGAAGTTGACCTCCACCAACCTTCAACCAGCAGCAGCTACGTTTCACAAGATGATGATCCTCCTCAAGCTGCCACAACAAAACCCACTGATTCGTCTTTCAGCACAGTCGCTCCTACAGCAATAATAACTATCCCTCATGGAGAGCGCACTGATACAAATAGGAAGCGAGGCAAGACAGCTTGCATAACTGAGTCGCCATACAAAAACGAAGTTCTGGCAGCCATGCAGTTGAGGGAACAAAAGAAGCAGTCGGCTGAACAAAAGAAGCTAGCCGTTGAACAAAGGAAAGCTGCTGCTCAGCAGAAGAAAGCTCTTGCTGCTGAGAAGAAAGTATCCGCCAAAGCGCAGAAGGGTGGTGAAAAACGAACAATAACCGTCGAGAAGTTAACACGAAGGAAAGAAGGAGAATCAAACCAGCTCAACATACGATCTAGCATGGATCTCAGAAAACATAAGCCAGTTGCGAGCGTTGTTGATGAAAGTGAAAGTGACTCGACAGATAATGAAGATGGTGGTGAAATCTGTATAATTTGCCAAAGGCCCATTGAGGACGGTGGATGGGCCCATTGCACCTTTTGCAACGGAGGGGTGCACGAAAGGTGCACTGGTCTTCAGGATGAAGATATGGAGGACTTCCTGTGCCCGATGTGCCTCACTCTCAAGAAAGAAAAAATAATTAAAAAATGAGTTTTAATAGAGTTCAGTTGATTTTAAATAATTAAATAATATAATTATATATTTGATGCCTACTTTGAGCACATAGAATTATTAAAAGACTGGCGCGAAGACTTCCAGGATTAATTCAAACAAGTTATTTTTTTAAATTCCTGGTATTAATTGTGACAATTATTTTTGAAGAATGGTAGAAAGTTTTGTATTCGTTACAAAATCTTGTAACTAAGTCATCTCGATTGAGCCATAGATTTAGTGTGTTCCATTGTAATTACAATACCATTTTTGTTCGAAGACTGTTTTCGTTTTATTAGATTAAAATACAAATGTGATTGAAAATCGATATATATTTACAAAACAAAATGTGATGTAGAGCTAAGACTGAGTATCCATTTGATGTATGTTCACAATTTACTAAGAGAAATGTTATTATTTTGAATTTTTGAGATTAAAAAATATGTTCAGCAAAATGTCGAATCTATGCAGATGAGTTGGGTAAAGTGGGGTTGCGTATAAAGTGGGGTGCTCCGTAGTATTTCTCCCATAACTCCGGTGATTATGCCTCAAATTCAGCAAAATTCGTTCACAGTTTAGATGAGATGTTACTAATTTATTGTCATAAATACTTAGAAGCATTTCATACATAATCATGTACTTTTTTTGGCACATACTGTCAGGTACCCCGCTTTATACGCCACCCTCCCTAACCCCAACTCTTCACTACCCCTCTTTACCGGAAACCATACCCCACTTTATGGGAAAGGATGCATAAAGTGGGGTACTTGGACTTTTATCACTCATTCTTTTGTTACTCAGAAACGAAAAGTTACTAATCAACCAAACTGGTATGCAATGTAGATAACATGTTAGGCTAACTGCCATATAAATTTGGCTTTAATTGAAGCAAAATCTTGGAAGGTGTGAAGCACGAACCAAAAAGTACCCCACTTTACCCAACTCTCCCCTACCTTGAAACGTAAAGTGACAAAGTTTGAGGGGGGGTTATAAAAATTTTTTGCTACACGATCACATAGGCTTATTATTGGAAATAATAAACCAAAAGTAATCATTACTCAAAGTAATCATTACCTTACAACTCTGTTTTCCATAAAAGAGATTTGAGGTTTTCCCTGACTGGCGGCCACCCAGCATAATGACTTGCAGCGTTTTTTCTTGTTCGATTACAAACGTTCGTTATAGAAGATAATGGACCAAAAATCTCTGAACTTGATTGAGCGTTGGAAGAGTAGGCCCACGTAGGTAGCGCGGGCATTTTCAGGCCTAATGAAGAAGTTTCCTCAGTTACCGGGTAGAAAAATTGGGGAGACTGGCGTTTGGGTACATACCGGTCCAAAGACAACACGAGCGAGAGGCCTTTTAGGTACACAGTGTAAAGAACGTTTAAACTTCTAAACACATCTATAGGAACACAATGAGGCAATCAGTTGTGTACCCGTCTTCATCACGATCGGAAGCGTGGATCTGAAAATAGAGTCCACATTCGTTAGTCGGCGGGGTAAAACGACAATATCGGTTTCAAATTATACGTTTACTGTGTTTAGGAAAATGAAGAACGGGTCAGTGAATTTTCGTTGCCCTGGTCGGAAATGTAGCGTTCTTCTGAGTACCAATGCCGAAATCACTTGTGTTCTGACAGTAAAAAATTAACACAAACAGCCCAAAGAGAAAACAGCTTCTATTCTAGCTTCTACCCCTTCACTAAACTGGTTCATTGAGCTAATGCGCACAGATTTTCAAATACGAAGATTTTATGAGCTCCTTTGTCAAAAACGGGGAAAAATAAACATTTTTTGAGCCAGGCATTCCAGCTGAAAGATGACTAGCCTACCTACTTGATTTCTTTAGTATGAACACCTCAACAGTACCTACATACCTTTGAGTTTAATGTGTGTGTTAGATACTGTTTGTTTGGGTATACCTGGTGAAATTCGGCCGTGGAAAAATTTATTGTACGTTAGTTTTTTTCCAAAGTTATTCTAATAATTTGTACCTAAATTAATTATTACTCTTTCTTGAGTAATAAATAAAAAAAGAATAAAACAAGGCATGTCTGGAAACGCTTGTATACGAGTCTGCAACACATTGGGACATTTTATGTCTTTAGTTGCAGACTCGTATCATCAGAATTCAACAAGCGGTTGCAATTATGTTCACAATATCAATTATTGATAATGATCACCTGAGTGTACACAATTTATTATTCAAATAACCATGGCCACGCACTTCGCAGTAGTTAACATAATATGGTTGGATAAATCGAGAGCTTTCGAACGAATGGTCAACGAATTTTGTGGGATGAAAAACGACGAAGTACCATTTCCCTAGCAACGACTCGGTTGTAAGCGGAAATCATCAGAATATTTTCGTGAGCAATTTCCGTGACGTTTTTTGACATGGATATGTCTTTTGGCTGGGGGTCAAGGAATTTTTCGCGACACTTTTTTTTCCCGACCGACACTTTTTTTCCCGACCGGCACATTTTCTATTGATTTTCACGTACAACCAAGGCGTTACTAGGGAAGAGTAACTCCCATAGTTTTCATAGTAGGAAAATCATTCGCCACTTTTTGGGATGCTCTCATTTTACCACGACATTTCATGACCTCTAGGCCATTGTAGTGTCAAGGAATGCAGATTTATTACTCTAAGTTAAAAACTAATATTGTTTTGTAACCATAATGGAATAATCTTGTGAAAAGAAGGCACTACATGGTTGGTATACAATTGAGTAGTAGGTACCAACTGGTAAGCAGTTGCAGTACTAGACATATCCATGATCTTTTGTTTTTCCCATCAAGGGAGAAATTTTCTTTTTTCCTCTTTCGTAAGACCGATTCCAACGGGATTTTCGCTGTCATTATCATTTAGTTGCCTTGGATTGTTTTTTGTTCAAAGCAACCACAGTTTAGTTTGTGTGCCACAGCAAAGACATAAAATGTCAAAATTACTTTCGGTTTCTATAAGTATTTATTTAATGCGATTCAAGATATTATGTACAAGATACTATGTACAAGATACTTTTAAAATACCGTCTACCTATTCTCCTCCTGTACCCAAACGGCCCATACCGTGTCGGACACCTTGTCGGACTGCTTCCTGGTTCTGTTCCCAAATGGCCCATATCGTCTCAGGCAGCTTGTACCCAACCGCCTCATGTTTCTGAACCCAAATGCCCCACCGTCCGAACCGATTTACCCAAACGCCTTATCCTGAAAAATTGTTATTCAATTTATACCAGCTGATCGAAGGCAGGAGGGAACCCAAAGAGAAAGGTGACCTCTGCGGTGAGGTCATCCCGTCACACGAGTTGAGCTCCTCTCCCCACTTCTGACGTGAGACTCCACTACCTTCAGTCTGTCAGTCGATCCCAACGCGCAAACGTCAACCCACATTACACCGGCGAACAAGTTCGACACCAACCTCAGTAAACATTTCCAACCTTCTTCAGTATCAACATAAATAAGAAACCGTTATCAGTGAAGGGGATAATCAGTTGCGCAATCCCCCTAACTATTCAGTCGGGTGTCGTCATGAATTGTGTATCTGTGGAAACGATCAGATTGGACTGAAAAGAGGAGTAGCGCCCGACCGCGTGAGTACCTACACATGTTTCAAGATTGTTTGGTTAATTGTTTATGAGTTCCATAATCTGCCTACTCCCTGATATAAAATTTTTGTAGGTACCTACCGACCTGAAAGTCTTGTAGGTACCCACCTACCTAAAATTCTTGTAGGTACCTACCTACTTCCTAAACATAAAATAAAATTCATTTAGGTATCTACTACAGCATAATCCAATCGGTACTACAACACGAAATAGCAGCATAGCTAGAAAATCAGCTGACACCAAACAGGACACTCTCAAAAGCCCTTGCGAAAATCGTCCTTCACGTCGACCAGGCAAACTATTCCCATTTGAAACAAGGTTCAAACGCAAAGAAAGCTTGGGACAAATTAACTAGTGTTTATGAAGACACTGGACTTTCCCGTAAAGTTGGATTAATAAGAAAATTTGTTTCAACCAAACTTGTCAATTGCAAAAGCGTGGATGAATATTGAGATACATTAAAAATCATGTTCCCAAGTTCTTTTGTTTTAAATTAATTAAATACGTTTGGGCATTTATTTTCGTTGTATTCCTTGAATTAAAAATGGCGTCACTCATCATGTGCGTCACAAAATTCACAATCAGTTATTTGATATAAATAGCTAAGATTTTGGCGAATATTAAAAAAAAAAACAGTCACGCAGCATGACCATATGAGCGAATTTTCGTTAAATTTTTCTCATCATATTTATGTTGTTGCTTTGACATTTGAGGGGGTTGTGTGCCCTGAAATACAAGTGGTTGTAGGTATGTCAACTGGTTTCACCAACAACAGTGTAGTCTCTCTATTCCATCAAGTCTCAACATCTGAATTTGAATATCCGGGTCATCAATATTTACACGTAAAGGACCCAAATGTTGGGCAGAAACGCCATCAATAAAAAAGCAAAACGCTAGACTGGCCACTCACATTCCTGAAACCTAACAAGCAATTTATTTTATTTTGGTAGGTGAAATCGTCCAGTTATATTTCGATAATGCACTATAGACTCAGTTTGATAGGTAATTTTTTATGGACCAGTGTTCTGCGTAGAAGGGCTATCTAATACAGAAATAATAAACCTTTTTGTAATAATTTGCAGCGTTTTTTAAACGCTTCGTTTGCAAGTTTTTTAATTTTCTATTTTTTTATTTTTTTTTTTTTTTCGTGTTTTCTATCCAATGACACAACTCCGTGAATTTACGTGCAAATTCAAATCTGATTACACGGTTGGATTTTTTGAACTAGAAAACTGGGTGAAAAATGAACTAAAAGAAAATCATAGGAATCTCGTTTTTTCAAACATTCATAGGTCCCTGAAGCCCAGCACGAAAATTTTTGCCCGTAGGCCTAAAAGTTGCGCCAAAGCCCCAGTTTTCTAACGGTGTAATCAATTTTACTATAACTTTGATAATTAGGGGAGAAAACTACATATGTTTTAATGTTGAAAAACATAGGTTTTTTTTTTTATGACATGAAAGAAAACAGGAGTGTGGGGTCGGTATCTACGAATCTGTTCATGCTGAGTCGAATGTTAACACTTGCAGATCTCCCCAACCCCATTATAACCGAGTGTTACACTTTAGCTAATTAGTTTCACCCCTAAAAACACATAAAATTGATCAAATCAAATGAACTCAAATTTGTGACTTCACTTCACTTCGACTCAGCGTGAAGGAATACGTAGAAACTGAGCCCAGACTCGTATTTTCGACTAGAAGGTGAAGAAAAAAAACTCTCGATTTCATTGGGGAAAAAACAAACATTTTTTCCAAAATTAAAACATAGTTTTCTCCTCTAATTAGCAAAGTAAAAGTAAAATGGACTATACCGCTGGAAAGCTAAGGTTTTGTGAAAACCTATAGTGAGCGTTTAAAAAAAGTGGAGATTTCCAAAATTTGACAAATTTTCCTTTTGAAGTTCATTTGTCACCCGTTTTGCTGATTTAAAAAAACGCTCTTTTCAACGATGTAATCAGATTTGAATTTGCGTGTAAATTAAGGGAGTTATCGCCAGTTTAATGTCATAGGGTAGAAAACACCAAACAAAATCTTGAAAATTAAAAAAAAATTCAAACGAAGCGATTAAAAAAAATCTCTAGGCCGAGTAAACGACTGTCAGGGGTTGTTACCCCTGCGTTGTTAAGAGGAACTATCGATAAGAAATTAGCTCTAGAATTGGGTCCTGGCCTGTGACCGTCACCAAATGTAACACCCTGTACATATGAAAAAGTGTTAAACTTGAGTTTCGTTTTAAAATTCCTCAAAACGGATTACAATGAAGAAAATTTTCTAACATCTTTATTTTAAAGTATTTGGAGCCATTGAAATAGCAAGCATTTCTAATGGAAATTCGCTAGAACATTCTTTTAACCACCAAAGGACGATTCTAGGCTGATACTTCGTGCTTTAAACTTAAGAGAAGACTAACTAAAATGGAGGATACGGACTTTTTGCCAAAAATGGTTTTTGAAACTGCCCCACTGTGCGGTGTATAGCAGGAACACAATATGTGTACCGCAATTCTAAGGCTTTTTTAGTCAAGTTTGAAACATGAAACTTCTAAATGTAGAACGTAACTCGATTTGTATTGATTTTACAGGTCGAAGCACAAGAGTAATTCTGGTGAAACAGCAGCACATGGCGAAGAAAGTGACCATCAACGGAATTCATTGTATAGTTTCGGGTTTCAACTCTTATAAATCCGATCTACGAGTATAACATATCTCTCAAGAAAAACTCTTTCATCCAAAATCAGGAAGTAATTTTGAACCCGTGAAAAGGAATCGGACTCTCCACTCGATCTGGATACAGATCCACTGATTAATTCATGGAGACCGCAAGAACAAAGGCTCATTACAATTTTGAATATGAATAGTTCTCTACATAAATTTCACATTCGAATCTTGAGTCATACAGGAACAGTCGAACGTGCAACACGTGTTAGTTTCGATTAGTAGGTCTGTGAGGTGTAGAGTTGTCGGTGGTAAAGACAATGTTGTGTGTGATAACCAAGTGTTCATAATACGTGTCACAGAGGTCAAGTTACAAAATGTCTCTATTAGGAGTGCTTCAAAGACAGGCGCTCGCAGTTTTAAAAAGGGGATATGCGTCCCAAGCTTTAACCACATTAAACAAGGACGAAAGGGAATTCAAAAACTTCGTTGCGGACTTCGCTGCCAAAGAAATCAGCCCGAAAGTCAAGGAGATGGACGAGAACGGAAAGTTAGACCCGAATTTGGTCAAAAAGCTGTTTGAAAACGGGCTGATGGGACTGGAAATACCGAAAGCGTACGGCGGAATGGAGATGAACTTTTTCTCGACGGTCTTGGCGATCGAGGAAATGTCCAAAGTCGATCCTTCGTTGGCAGTTTTAGCTGATATTCAGAACACGTTGGTCAACGCTCTGATGATGAAGATCGGCAACCAAGAACAAAAAGACTTTTACCTCCCCAAACTCGCCAAATACATGGTTGGTAGTTTTGGACTGACTGAGGAAACCTCAGGAAGCGATGCTTTCGCCCTGAAAACTGTTGCTGACAAAGTTGGGAACAATTATGTGCTGAATGGATCTAAAATGTGGATCACCAACTCCGACTTGGCCTCGGTGTTTTTGATTATGGCCAACGTGGACAAATCCAAAGGTTACAAAGGTATAACTTGTTTCATTGTTGACAAGAATGCCGAAGGGTTTTCTGTTGGCAAGCCGGAGAGGAAGATGTCGCTCAAAGCGTCTGGGACGTGCTCGCTGCATTTTGACAATGTAGAGGTTCGAGAAGACAGAGTTCTGGGAGAAATCGGACAAGGCTACAAGTACGTTCATCTACTATTTCATCCGAGTCATGCATATAAGACCATTTCATAAAACTTGATAGAATTTGCAGGGAACTTTTCAAAAAACTTGGTGTATTGATAATGTTTGGTGTACGATAGGGGAACTCACCCGGTATTGGGGGTTAGTGCGGCAGTGAGGACGGACGGTTTTTAAAAAAATCATAAAATAGTTAATTTTCACTCAAAAACAAATTTATTGGTGCAATCAGGTTCGCAAGGAAATAGCATTTGAGACAGTCAAGTGTGAAAAATCACATCAGGCATGTGGTGGCCGAAATTGTTTATGCAGTGCTGGAGGTGTTCTTGGGCGTTATCTCCAACATACTCTCTCAACTTGGGCGACTTCCACGCGAATTGCGTCCTTCAATTCGTCCAGAGTTCGGGGCTTGTTCTCGTATACTCTAAGCCTTGAGGTATCCCCATAAGAAAAAATCGCATATGGATAAATCTGGGGACCGAGGAGGCCAATGAACATCGCTAAACCTGGAAATAAGGCGACCAGGGAAGAGAGGGCGAATATCGTCCATTGATGCTCTGGCTGTGTGGGCGGTCGCCCCATCCTGCTGGAACCACACACGTCGGGTTGGAACACGTCGCCGTCACAATTCAGGGAAAAAGAAGTTGGTGATCATTACGACTTAGGGTAATGTTGGAGAGAGTCTACACGAACTTCCAAGAACGCCTCCAGCACTGCATCAATAATTTCGGCCACCACATGCCTGATGTGATTTTTCACACTTGACTGTCTCAAATGCTATTTCCTTGCGAACCTGATTGCATCAATAAATTTGTTTTAGAGTGAAAATTAACTATTTTATGATTTTTTTAAAACCGTCCGTCCTCACTGCCGCACCCTGTATAATCATCAGAGCAGCAATAGAATTCTAAAGAGGAAGCGGTAAACATTGGTTAGTAAAGCATACATTACATACAGGAACGGCCATAAGTCTAGTTGGTAGCAGTAAATCGAAATTATCCTCGCATTGCAGATCCACCGGCCATACTGGACGTGTCGTGATTAATTAGTTTCTTTAAATAATTTAAACACAGAATGAAATAGATTAACCCCCCAAATAAATCACGAAAATCGGTGTAGAATAGTGTTAACAGTACAGTTCATTTCCCCTTCCATCACTTCTCGTCAATCATCTGCCTCCAAAATAAAATCCTAGATTTTTCGTATTTCTAGGTCGGGTTATTAAAAAACAAAACCATGGATCATAAATTCGAAACTTCCAAGCTTGTTGCATGACTGGACTGAAATCTGGATCGAAAAAATATGAAAAAAATCTTGAAAATAGTGAAAACAAGATTCATCATTATTGCTGCCCATCCATAATAAAATTGGAACCGTGAATTGAAACAGCATGTCAACACACATATTATGTGTACTATTTTTCATGCTAAATTGATTTGTCATGATAATTTCACACACATATTATGTGTACTATTTTCCATCTAAATTGATTTATCATGCTAAATTTCATGCTAAAATTGAAACCGTGAATTACAGCCTTATTTCGTATTTAGCATGTCAACACACATATTTTGTTTACTATTTTTCATGCTATCATTTCGACTCGTACTTGTTCTTGCAACAAATTGTATTCTTCCATGTTACAGTGCATGGGGAAGCTATACTGCCCACCCATCTTGGCAGTCACTTTTTCACGGATTCGGCCTTAGAATGCCCTGATGTTTTTGTATTCGGTTATTTTGCTACCTCACTACCGAAGCTAGGAAAGCTTTGTGTTCGTGATTGAAATCGAAAAATTGTTTGCCTCCAAAATCATAATTTCCACTTGCTTTTAGCGTGTCAGAGCATACTGATCCATTTTGGTTCCGTGTCTGTCTGTCTGTGGTAAATCCTTGTAACGCCCAAAACTATACCAAGTTTCAGTCCGATCCCGATGAAATTTTCAGGAATTGTTCGAGTTAGGTCCTAGACGGTCTCCTATAATTGTCAAAGCCGTCGAATCAACAGTGACCTCTGCGCATGCGCAAACGTGAATTTCGTTAAACGATGATTTCTTATCATCTGTTGGTCCGATTTCGTTCAATCTCGGTAGGTAGTTGGGTATATTCTAAAAAAATGCCCTATAAATTATATCGCGATTGATAGAGTAATAACCATTACGCATATGCGTAACCAATATCGATTGACAGACGGTCCCCTATAAGTTGCATTGCCGACACATGAATAGTAAGTAGTCTGTGAGCATGCACAAATCATCTCTATTATAATCTATTATTCCGATTTCATTCAAACTCGGAAGGTTGATAGATATATGTTCTCGGAGGAGTATGAAAGCGCTAATCCGTTTGGGAAAGTTCAATTGAGAGTAGCAAAAGCGCGAATACATGAAGCTGAGAGATGGGACGTGCGGGAAGAGATGACGGAACTGGGACGGGGGAGATGTCAACAATCGATGTCAAGCATATCATACTAACAACTAAAAAAAAATCTCACGTTCATGAGTAATGCCGATATTTTGCCGTAGGTACTAAGAATATATCCCGTATCGTTCAATCGTCAGTAGAATTGGTATTCTTAACGACTATGTCAGCACCACTCCGAAAGGGTAACACTTGAAAACGTATTTCGGGCTACTTTACTTGACGCCAAACCGTCCCTGCCGATAGTCAAATTGGCGACTTCATAGAGCACCTGGCAAAAACTTACGTTGGGTCAAAAAGCTGGTTTCCACCAGACATATTTTTGTGCTTTCGCACCTTAGTTTTTGCGCTTTTGTACTACTTCCCGGAAATTAGCGCTTTCGCACACCATCCTTCAGCGGATTAGCGCTTACGCCATCTAGCCTATGTTTTAGTTTATCCTCTATAAATTATATCGCGATTGTTGAAGTAATAACCATAGCGCATGCGCTGAACTAAAATTGATCAACACAGACAAAGTTCCGAGACTAATGGACCGATTTTTATTAAATTTTCACGGATTGTGCGGTTTAGCTCCCAGATGTTCCCAATAAATCATTGCTGTTGGAGTAATAGTAGTCTGTGCGCAAGCGCAAACGTTTTCTTATAACGTCGACTAATCATCATTTTGACTCGTTCTTTGTTCTTCAACTAATTCTATACGTCCATGTTACAGTATGTGAGGAAGCTATACTGCCCATCCAACTTGGCAGAAGTTTTATCCCATGCTAAGATTGTCCCACAATCAATTCTACTATGACGTCTCTCTTATAGAAAAAGCCTTGGCTATATGATCTAGCTTCAGTAGGACGTCCTAAAAAAAAAGTTCCAGTCATCCAGCATGATCGTACGAGCGAATTTTCATAAATGGTCGTATTACATTTATGTTAAATTCTGTTGAAATTTGAGCACTTTGGGGAAAAATAAAAATGTTATTATACATTTTATAGCAAACTAACTTTTTGTCAGTAATATTCCAATGAACAAACGATTTTTTGGATTTTTACAATTTTTTCAAGTGTTCCTATCGATTTTTAGCTTATTTTAATGAAACTTAAGTACATTTTTCAGTACAATTTTGTGCTTAAATTTTTAAATGTCCTAGTTCATGTTCGATTAATTTTTTTCGAGTAGAATACTGCTAAAAAATAGAATTTGTTAATTTTTAGCGGTTTTTTTGCCTTTTTAGTGATTTTTTAAGTACGTTTTTTGAAATTTGACCAATTTAATGTGCTCAAAAAGTGTTGTCCAACGAACTCATCCTTTCTTTTGAAATGCTTGATTTTTTGGCGAAAGAACGAAGTTTTTATCTCAATTCTATCAAGAGTTATCGTCTGGAATGACACATACATATATATACTTATATATATATATATATAAAAAGCGTTAAAATCCAGGAATCATTTCAGAATGCCTCAAAACAGATTTCGATGAAGAAAATTTTTATTTTAAAATTTTTGGAGCCATTGCAATAGCTTCATTTTTTAAGAAAATTCGCTAAAAGCCTTGGCTATATGATCTAGCTTCAGTAGGACGTCCTAAAAAAAAAAGTCCAGTCATGCAGCATGACCCCATGAGCGAATTTTTGAAGAAATCTTAGACATTTCAGTCGCTATTGATCGTGTTGAGAAATTTTAGTTTATGATTTTGATAGACAAACATGGAATCAAATTATTAACACATGCACAGAGTAAACTCATCAGTTGTGATTACATTTATTTTTTTTTTTTTTTTAAAGCACCTACTACCTACGTTTCAAACAGCATGGTTCTAGGATTGGTTATACAGGGATACTTCCATAAGAGTATTTCAATCTGAATTTGGACAATGTTTCATGCAAATATTACCGATTTTTACAACTAGCGAACGGCATTATTTCGATTTTTGACTGATTTTTCAACTTTGAAATTTTTGAAAACTTGATACATATTCTTATAGGAAATTTTACGCTGATTCCGAATATACCACATGTTAGTATACTGAAAAAATTATTTCGCACAACAAATCGCAAAAAACGGGCTATTTTGAAATTTTTGACTACATTTTTGAAAATTTCAACCCGAAGATGTAATCCGATCATGCTGGCCAACGAACTTGAACTTTCGTTTTGTGTCCTTAACATTTCAAAATTTGTTTGAAGTTTCTAGCACAATTCTACGGACAGTTATCGTCTGGAATGACACATACATACATACATATATACATACATACATATATACATACATATATACATACATACATATATACATACATTAAAAAATGCGTTAAACTTCAGAATATGATTCAGAATAGCCTGAAACGGATTTCTGCATAAATTTTTTTCAAAAATTCACATTCTACAAATTTTGAGGCGAGAGCAATAGCTTAATTTTCTTCAAAAATTCGCTAAAAGATGAATTTACAAGAAAGCCCAATTTCATCGCTCTGACACACACCCTAGTCAAACAAATAGCAACCGCGAAAAAATAATGATTAACATTTTATTGTTAAAGGTACACGATCGGATTTTTGAACGAAGGACGGATAGGAGTGGCAGCACAGATGCTCGGACTAGCTCAAGGGTGTTTCGACGCCACTATCCCATACCTCCTAGACCGGAAACAGTTTGGATCGCCGATATACGATTTCCAGGTGATTATTTCAAAATGTAGTGGTTCTCAGTATTAATAAACTTCTGTATGGTTCAAATATGAGAGTAATATTATTTTGAGACAGGTCTTTAATGCCAATTTTTCTCTACGATACATCAAAATGCAACATCCATATGTCATTTACTAAATAGGCATACAAGAACGGTTTAGCGAAGTTACTGAGATTGATGGAAATCTTGTGTTGCAGAGCATGCAGCACCAGGTGGCAGAAGCAGCAACTAGATTGGAGGCTGGGCGACTTTTGGTTTACAACGCTGCCAGGTTCGTACATGCGAAAAATATCAATTTCTATATGTATAAATTGTTGAACAGTAAATGTTCAGTATAGTTCAGTTCATTATTATCACGTATCGCATACGATTTACGCATACCATTCGTTATTACATTTCGAAATAAATAACAATACGGAAATTTGGCAGTAATAAGTATTTGTTTTGTCATGAGCTGTTTGATTTTGTGTGAAAAACCCAAGCTGCACAGTAGTCCGAATCTGTCCTGAAAAACTTGCATTTTACACGATACTTTCTCGAATAGTTACCATAAATTGTATGCCAAAACTCGTGTTTTAGCGATCCGAGTATTGGCTTGGCCCAAATTGGGTGTTATGCATTTTGTACGTGGAGCGACTTTTTAGGGGGATATCACACATTTTTGGTGGTCTAGTAGGAAGAACAGGTTTGAATGAATAGGCTAATCAGGAATTAGTCCATTTCATTCGATTTTTGTTGTCCCAGAGAGGCTAGTTCACTCAACTGACAGGGAAGCGCCACTAGTTCATTCGTTTCTTGATGTTGTCCCAGAGAGGCTTTCTACCAAATCCCTAGGGTGAACAGGAGAGAATAGAGCTCATAGCTGGTCAGGATGGAACCCATCATTTCATTCGTCTCCCTATCAACATTCAACTTCCTAGAGTGAACAAGAGTAAATTTGCTCACTCAGCTGATCAGAGACCCCAAAAGGCCAGGTTAAATTTAGCCTATGTTTTTAATTTCATCAAAATTGGCAGAGGAGAACTGGAGGAAATGGGTGATTGATCAGGAGAGACAAGAAAAGAAATATCTAATAAAAACTGTCACAAACATCAGATACCAGTAAACGTAAAATTTTACCGCTTACACGGAAAAAATACCATGGCATGAATATGTCTTTTGGCTTTACAATTCGTATTTGAGAAACCGTTTGATATGTTCACTTGAAGACATTTTTGAACACACGAAAGAAGGTGTGACACGTTCTTACTCTATTAGAGAACTGATTTTAGCGTTGCTATGCGTTCTAAATCTACTTGACGATGTTTACTATTTACACTACACAATTATTCAATGGGAAATCATTAGAAAAATCCACGTAACTAGGGAATGTAACTCTATCGGTTTTTCACACGAGACCCTCTCGAACGATCAAGTTTGTCCCCCACCCCGGCAACTTCTTGGAACCGTTCCCTACAAGAAGAACTGTGAGTTCTTCAATTCCATTCAACGCGGAGCAGCTCATGAGTCACAAATAAAAAGTCACATTTACTTTTCTAAACTTTTATGTGATCGTGTTATGAGACCACGAAACTATACACTTCATTCTGATCTACATATCCAACTAATCTGCATTTTTACTAAGGGATTGACTACTTGATGTTATGTATTTTTGAGATGCGAGCTTGCGAGCATCCAGACCACCAACTATACACTTCATTCTGACCTATATGTCCACTAAACAGGTTGAACGGAATTGAAGAACTCACAGTTCTTCTTGTAGGGAACGGTTCCAAGTAGTTGCCGGGGTGGGGGACAAACTTGATCGTTCTAGAGAGTCTCGTGTTTTTCACCTACAAATATCGTTATCCACTCGTAGGAAAGCTCTTAATTTATCTGACACGTTGCCAATTTCTCCCTCTATACATCAATTTAAACGTTTCATTTTTTGGGTGCAAAAAAAAAATCTCTAGAAATTACCTAATACATTAACCCCCGCCAAAAAGCATACCTATTCATGTCAAAAATTAAGAAAGTTCGAAAAGTTGACGCCTTGTTTTAGAATACGTGAAATTGATTTTCCGTTACATATTTGGCATCAAGAGACTCAGGGGGCATGCCCCTCTCAGGATATGGAAATAAAATTAAGTTTGGGCCGCCAGGGTGAAGTCGGGAGGGGGCCAATGTTGGCCCGAAGTTCAACTTTGTTACTCATCTCGGCGCGTCCCGTTGCAATGGTTTTTTTTGAAGGCTTGGTAATGCGTCACTAGAGTCTCACTCGATCATACTTGAAGCTTATAATAAGTTAGAAAAAGCTACTTTTATGTAAAAAAAAAAAATGCTCATTTTTGACCAAATTTAGACCATGGGGCATGGAGTCGATGTGTTTTTTAACACCCAGTTGAATGCGACCACTCCCAGATCTCTAGGACTAATAATAAGCGAGAAAAGGCGATTTATATGTGAAAAATTCCCATTTTTTTTTTCTAATAAAATTGAATTTATTCTAACTTATGGCATTTCTGTGGAAGTGGTTGCTAATACTCAGCCCACTGCCACTGGGTTTGAGATGTCGGTTGAAATTGTGTGAGAACCCCTCAAGCAAAATATCGGAACAAATTCTAACTAAAATCCTATAGAATTTACAGGTTACTTTTTGAAGGAATAATTTTGAAATGGAACTGTGAGTTGGATGGTAGACTCAATATGCAACCAATGACTGCATACCTAATCTGATCTTCCAATCCCATATATGGCATGTGCAATCACATTGGGTGCTTTACTCCCAATAGAGATTAAGATACAGCTAATCCAAATTGGAATTATCGTTTTCCTGTTATAATTGTTTGGAATCAACTTCCAATACTTCCACAACTAGCTTGTTCGTGGAACCAACTAGAACTAACAATAGCTGCATTATTCCGTTTGCAGATTGGTCGATGAAAGGAAGGAATTCATCAAAGAGGCCTCAATGGCCAAACACTACTGCGCCGAACTCGCAGGCTACGTGACCCGGAAGTGCATCGATTGGTGTGGAGGCGTTGGCATCTCGACAGACCTCCCACAGGAAAAGTTCTTCCGGGATGCCAAAGTCGGGACGATCTACGAAGGAACAACTAACATACAGCTGAGCACAATAGCGAAACTCGTTCGTCGCCTGTATGCCAAAAACGAAGAATGAAGGCATTCGAATCGATTTGATAAAAGTAGGATGCAAACGATGTATTATGTATCTCAAATAAAGTCAGAAAGTCACAACTCCACAAAACCTGGGCGTAACAAGTAGGCAATCTTGCCATAATAGCCTCAAATAGATAAACTAACACTATTTCTCCTTCTTAAGCCCAACAACGGGTTACTCCACCTTATTTCGCTTCTTCACTACCGAAGCTAAGAAAAACTTTGTATTTGTGCAAGAAGTTGAATAAATTTTTGCCCACCAAAATCAAAATTTCCACTACCTTTTTGCGTTGCAGACCTTGATGATAAATTTTTGTAGCATGTGTCAATGTGACTGTCTTTGTCAATCCCTTGTCACGCCCAAAACTACACCATGTTTCAGTCAAATTAGCTTTTCGAAGATTGTGCGAGTAAGCACCAAGACGGTTCCCTAAAAATTAGTATCTTACCGTCAAACCAATTTTATCGTGTGTGCATCGCCGTCGATTTCTTATGATCTATCAATCCGATTTCGTATTGTAGAAACTTGTGAAGGGGGGGGGGGGTATTTGGGTAATAATTTCAGTGTGGTGCCATGAATTCAATCGCGATTGGTTGAGTAATAACTGTTGCGCAAGCGCAAATAGGTGAACGAATAGACTTCGAGACGAATGGACAAATTTTGATGACATTTTCAAGCTTTGGGCGGGTTGACCCCTAGACAATCCCCTATCAATTCCATCGCCCTCGGTTGAATAGTAGCAAATGCAAAATTTGCTGAGATATCTATTTCTATTATCAGTCAGATTTCGTTAAAATTTGGAATTATATCCAACGAATTTTGGTGCGACTGGTTATGTTACCATTGCGCATGCGCAAACCTGAAATTGGTTGTTACCAACGAAATTCCGATACTAATAGATCAATTTTGATCGAACGGTCAAGGATTGTGACAGTTAGCTTAGTTGGTCCCCTGTATACTATAGATGGTAACTGCCACAGGATTGAAAATATGGTGAACTCGTGCATAAACATGAAATATCTGGACAGGGGTGTCGATAGACAAAAATAGTAAGGGGGGAAGTATCATGAAATTCCCAGCTGAAATAAAAGTTTTCCCCAACTCAAAAAATATGGAAATAGAGAGAAAAAAATGTGTAGTATCACTATATAAATGACACCTGATACCAATTGAGTTGATATCAATTGCCTATAAGTACCTATTACATACAGAAAACACTTCGGTAAAATTACCGTTTTCATGTGAGTTGTTATACGAAAATTTGATGACATATCCTTTGTAGTAAGACCGTCATATTAATATAGATTAAGATAATAATTATTGTCATTATTCGAAACTTAAAAAATGCGTCAATTCCCTGGTAAACCTTCTGGATATTATTAAAAGCACAAAGCGGTTTGCTCATTAGTAAAAGCCGGTAGCCGGTTTATCAATTATTACCTACATTAACTGCAGGATGGCTATACCGAGTATAGCGCTACAAATATATAGAATAAAGATATAGATAAAGAATGTGAGTCGTTTATCAATACCGAATTACCTAGCGGATAAAATTATCTCTCAGATAAATACTGTCTCGCAAATAGCACTGTTAGCATCCTCATTGGTGTCCGTAGGCAACAAAATAAGAGCAATTTACTCATAGAGCTACATTTTCTTCATCCTACGTTATTTCCACAACAGTGGCCATCATATAATCAAGCTAGGCAAATAAGAAACCACCACCTTTTTGCCGTTCGCATCATGCCTAGAGAGAGAAATTGAGAAATACAGTAGATTTACATTCCAACCTGAATAATTATGAATGAATTATTGCGATCAGTAAGTTGTGGATTCAATTTCATCTTAGATGTAAAGAACGGCATCTTTGTCCAACCGAAACCTCAATATAAATACGCTCTCGTCCCATTTTAGTAGGTGATCTACATGGGGTCTTACTGTATATAGTCTTCTTTCCCATTCAACGGATTCTGCTACGATAGAATCTTCTTCGTCGCTGCAATTTGAAGACGAATCCCAAAATATATCCATTGGAAGGTACAAAAATAAAGGAATGAATGTTGATAAATTGAATGTTCTGGTGCAAGAAAGTCCAGCATTGTGGAACCAAAAGCTACTTCAATACCATATGCGAGGAGGGGAGGGGGGCACAAGGACATTTTTGCTTCCTCAAAAGCATTGTGTCCCTGATGGAGGTTGAAAAAGTTTTTGTCCTCCAAAATCAAAATTTTCACTTGCTTTTTCAGAGCTTGCTAATCAATTTTCGTTCTGTGTCCATCTGTCTGATGTCTGTCTATCTGTGGTAAATCCTTGTCACGCCCAAAACTATACCAAGTTTTAGTCCGATTCCAATGCAATTTTCAGGGACTGTGCGGGTTAGATCCTGGACGGTTCCCTATAATTTTCAATGCTGTCAAATAAAATAGCCTGTGCACATGCGCAAACGTTAATTTCTAATAATGTCGATTTCTTATCATCCGTTGGTCCGATTTCGTTCAAACTCGGTAGGTAATTAGATATAAGTTCTAGAAAAACGCCTATAAATTATAACACGATTGGTAGAGTGATTATCACTGCACATGCGTGAAACTAATATCGATTAACACACGCAAAACTCCGAGTCTAATGTAACGATTTCGATGAAATTTTCAGAAACTGTGCGGGATAGCTTCTAGACGATCCCCTATAACTTTCATTGTTGTCACATAAATTGTAGTATGTGCGCATGCACAAACGTTAATTTATTATAACTTTGATTTCGAATCATCTTTTGTTTAAATTCGGGGATTAGATGGGTATGTTACAGGAAAATCAATGATAAAAGAAATGAAAACATCCACTTTCTAGGAATAACTTTTGCTTCACAGTATTGACATCTATAGATACGGATAGATTGTTGTTACAACATGCACTGACAAACATTCTCTGAACTCAAAGCTAAGGAAAAATATACTTCTTGATTGTAGTCAACAATTAATGAATACCTACTTAGTTACGAAATTCTCGTCCCATCACTCGTCAAGTGACAAATATTCATGCAAAATTTCACTTCACGGTAATTTTACCTAACAGGGTTGTCTTCCAAAAGTTGCTTCAACGAGTAGTTGCTTCACTTTTCTACCATGTAGAGATTTTCTATGTGCCCTCGGAACGCAGACCATCTCTGGTCAATCGATAGATGTTTAATTTCATTTCATTGAAATGCCAATTTCATTTAATTGGGATGCGCCAATGTCTGTTATAGCTCAGGCTCTGTTAAATAATTGGGAACTCAACTTACCTGTGGGGAAATATTAAGAAGAATTATAGTAGGTGGGAGTAGAATACTGCTTACTGATGCAGCTCTCGTATAGACACTGTGTTACGGTTAACTTCAAAGAAATAATTTAAAACAACCCGCGAAAGCGCGGTTTAAAAAAAAACGGACTATTTGCTCCTTCATGTTGGCCACCCTACGTCTCCAACCTTCCACCATCTTGGCCCGTGCTGCCCCATTTCAGTTCAAAGACCGTACTTATTTGCAGGTGAATGCATGGGTGGTGGATAAAAAGAGGTGTCAGCCTGGGTGGGCACTAACAGTCTTCTACTACGACCCACTATGATTCTCTTCAATATTTCCCACAGGTAAGTTGAGTTCCCAATTATAGTACGTCTTCGTAGAAGACTGTTTACTGATGCAGCTCGTTCAAAGATTCCATTCACCTGCTCGGAAGAGGAATTCACCGAAGCATGATACCAAAAACACTATTGTTTCTGCTAGAGTTCTCATAGATAATAGATCGGGTTTTAGCATTCCCCTAACCAAACGTTTTAGCTTTAAAAGTTTATCAGTCATAATCCCTATTATCATCTGAAGCAAATCGAATTCAAACCCCAGGAAAGTGAAATTTTAGGCTGGTGTTAATTGACTTTTCGTTTCATGGATTATGAAACCTAAGTCTGCAAAAAGTTATGCATTCTATAGTTGATGACGCTAGAAGTAGGCTGTCATCCAAAACTCGACGGTAGCCCTACACCGGCCCGTGGATCCCTCCTCCGCCGCGCAGCGGCGCTAGTCTCCTCTTTTATCAGTCTGGGCTTGTATGAACGCTCCCACCTGTAAATCTACGGATTTATCCGTATGCCAAGAAAAAATAGATTTGTTGGTGAGGAGATTGTGTACCAGTCAATCCCTTAGTAAAAATGAAGATTAGTTGGGCATGTAGATCAGAATGATGTGTATAGTTTAGTGGTCTGGATGCTCGCAAGCTCGCATCTCAAAAAGACATAACATCAAGTAGTCAATCCCTTAGTAAAAATTCAGATTAGTTGGGCTAGTAGATCAGAATGATGTGTATAGTTTAGTGATCTGGTTGCTCGCAAGCTCGCATCTTAAAAATACATAACATCAAGTAGTCAATCCCTTAGTGAAAATTCAAATTAGTTGTACATGCAGGTCAGAATGACGTTTTAGAAGTACATTTCGGGAGTTTAACGAGAAAAAAAAAATACACCAGTCAACAGGATTTGCACCCACGATATTAGTCTCACGAGACCGTAATCATACCAACTGAGCTACACCTCAACCATCGTATGGGGAGACAATCACAATACTTCACTATTCAGTAGGAGTGAAAGTGGGAGACTATAAAAGTGGGAGACTAGCGCCGCTGTGCGGCGGAGGGTCATCCAAATAGCTAATAGCTGTTATGTTTTGTTCTCTCAGCTTGGCCATGACTGGGTGGAGCAGCTTGTGGAAAAGAAAGGGTGCAGACGCCAGGCCCATGGGTAGTGCCATGTATGCATAGATGACATTATCCCATGTAAAAGCTAAATATCTTCTATGTTCTGGAGCAATCCTATGTAATGTAATCCTATGTTCATGCAAGGAAGCATCTTTCATATCTAAACTCAATCCAACATCCCCTTTTGTCAGGATGGATGAAACCAAACAGTAGTTATCCATTTTAAAATAAGTTAAATTCAGAATTTATTAGATGCCCGACAAAGCTTTCTCGACCTTTTCTTTCTGCGCCTACGCCTAACCTCGTCCGAGCCAGAAGACTCAACAAGGTTTGTGATAGTTCTCATGGGAAATTCCGGTGAAGGTGTTTGACCGTGTTGCATCCATATTTCTTCTCGAAAAAGTAGGCGTACTCACAGGTACAAGGCAGAGACCGAATATCTGACAACGCTAGTACCCACACCTCATCTCAGTTCCATATTTGTAACGGATTTCAGCGCTGGGCGCATGATTTTTTTTGGCACGAACTGGTTCGAAATTATCGGAGGAGCTTTAAAAAATATTTCTTCTCACTTTCACTCACGAAAAACTCGCGTGAAATGGAAAAACTCGATAATTTTTCGGGAAGCAAAAAACCACATGTGACACGGTGAAAAAGAAAGTGAGGCAGCACTGGCCAAGATGGTGGAAGGCGGGAAATGCAGGGTGGCTAATACGGAGGAGCAAATAGTCCGTTTTTTGCTTTCACGAGTTTTTTCAAATTATTTCTTTGAAATTCACGGTAACAAGTGTCTATACAAGAGCTGCATAAGTAATCAGTCTTCTACAAGACCGCACTATAATTATCTACAGACCAGTGATCTACGCAGAAGGGTTATCCAATACAGGAATAATAAACCATAGTGTAATAATTTTCAGCGTTTTAAAAAGATTACTTTAATCAAGAATGTTAAACCTACAGTAAACTAACAAAGAAAACAGCTTACTTACTCATGCATTTGTCGAGCAAGTCATTTGAAGATTTGTCGGCATCAGGATTTAATGGGTCCACTTCATCGCATTCGCTCTCAGGAAGCGAATATAGTACTGGTGCCTCAAAATTTCCATCTGCAGAAGAAACTTTAATAATAATTTTGAGGCAAATAAAATGTATGAGTAATTCGAGCTAGAATTCGATTCTTCCAGTGGTTTATTTTGTTTAAAAAATCACAGAATGACGTTTCTAACGTAATATTGTTATAACACACACAGGGAAATATAATAATAATCTATCATTTCCTCGCTCACAGGTCAGAAATTAGAGCACTCTATCGTCAAAACTTGGCTTAAAAGATATCTCCCACGCACGCAGCCTCTTCCTTCATTGTTTTACAGCAAGTTTTATTTCAGTTTTTCAGAAAAAATATCTGTCTGATGTCACCCCAGTCATTGCACATGAAAGTGGCAAAACTGTTTATGTAAGTTGTGTTAAACTAAGATAGTGGACAGTGCTGTGTTTTTGACTGAATTGAAGATGTCTGTTATAATTAATAACGTATTTTTACTATCACATTACCTGCATAAATTTCGTAAAACTTCAGAAGGAAACGATAGCACAAATAGCCTAAAATTTTATGGTGACCAACGACAAAAAGGAAAACAAACTGGTACCCACATCAGATTCTTCTTGATGGTTTACCCATATTTTGGGAGATTCAAAGTTTCTTAGTAATAAATAGTATCCATGCTGTCTCGTAGCATAAATGAATATAGTTTTATAGTTTCTGCAAGATGTTAGTAAAGTGAAAGTAGAAAGAGTTCAGTACAATTCCTTGCCAAAGACTGACCCACCTCGTACCAATACTTATATCAGCTGCTGCCACAAACCCCAGAATGGATGTGTGAGGGGATTTTTTAAAGGCTCTAGCCAATTAGAGAGCTTATCCCGGCAATCGGCAGGCTAACCCTTCATTCAGAGTCGGGGCAGTGATACCCTGCGTTTGGGGGCTACCCTGTTTTCTATTATACCTTATTCTCAACAACGCAAGGGTAACCTCTGACACCCGTTCTAGATACCCACCCTTAGTTTGTGATCAATCAAACATTCAACCAAGTGGTGGGTAGAGGAAGGATCCCACCACCAGTCTAATAGGATGGATTCATGATCCATTTCAAAAATCGAATTCATCAAAAAGTTATAGTTATAGGGTCACTTCAAAAAAATTATATTGTAATAGCACCCCTTGCGATTATTGTTTAAAGCTAAATCTGCGTGGGGGACCCCCTAACTAGGTTATAAATACAGTAGACTCTCTCTTAACTAGCCACCTCGGGACCTGATGTGAAGGCATGGTACATAGACACACCCCTCATAGAGTAGGGGTAATGGGGGGGGGGGGGTTCTGGAAAATCCGATCTACCGCAGGGGGTGCCAACCAAACGGTCTAGCCAAACACCTGTTCCTGTTCCAGATGCTGGTAGTACAGGGTGGAGCGCGCAAGACAGATGGATTACAAAATAAAAACAAACGCAAAGCAATGGAAAATTACCAAACTTTTTAATTTTTCCTTACATGTTGGTATTGGAAATTTAAATTTATAAGGTTTTGAACAGCGTATCTGACAAATGGAAGCCCTCACTCTGAATACACTGAAGAAGCCGTTTTCTGAAGTTTTCGTGAACTCTTTCGAGCATTTCAATGGGTAGTTCGGCGATGTGGACTGTAATACTGTTATTGAGGGCTTCTAGGGTCCTGGGACGATCATTGTAAACCTTGGATTTCAGATAGCCCCACAGGAAAAAATCGCAGGAGGCTAAATCTGGTGACCCCGCTGGCAGTTCAAATCCCCTCTCAGGGACATGAGGCGTTCGAGAAACTTTTCTCTCAAAAACTCCATCACTCTCCGAGCTGTGTGGGCGGTTGCTCCGTCCTGCTGAAACCAGACGTCGCCCAGTTCCATTTAACCCAATTCAGGCAAGAAAAACTCCTGAATCGTGGTTAAATAACGCTCCCAGTTGATCGAAACGGCTCTGTCATTTTCCTCTAAAAAATAAGGTTCAATTATCCCATTTCTCGAAATTGCACACCATACTGTTTCCCTATCTCGTATCAAATGCTCTTACCCACGAATGAATGCGATTTCGATCGGGAAGACGGCCGCAGGGGGCGATATTGAACCTCAAACGGAAAGCACGTTGCGGGCGTTCTCGAAATCGGCCCTAACGCAAAACGTACCTATGCTGTTCCAAAGACCACAACATCTTGGCAACTGGAGGGGTATGAGAAAACCAACTTCCCGATCCACTCTTTCGAATGAACCCCCACCCAGATACCTGAGACCTTTCAGTCGGGTAGCGCGCCCTTTACAAATCCATCTGTCTTGCGCGCTCCACCCTGTACATTCTTCTGCCCCAATGTAACAGCTCTTACCGGATAGTGGACCCCCATTCTCCTTGTAGACTTAATGGAAAAACTGGAAATCACCGTCAAATTTTCTCCCCCATGCAACCCTCGCTCAAATGGTCGGGCGGAAAAATACGTAATTACGTTTCTATTTTGAAGAATACATTAAGTACGAAAAACCAAAGCCCAATTCCCTCGTCTATCCACTCAGTTGTTACGACATGTAATAGCCTCTTAGAACTCTCTCAACTTCATCTGACATGGCACCTACGGCAGCGTCATTAACATAGGTATTTGAAATAATAAACCAAAATGGGGAAGAGTCTCCATGGATTAGACGATATGATTTTAATAAAAGTAGTATGTTTTGTGATCTACTACATGCAAAAGGAATAAAAGTCATTTGAACAGTCTACATACCTTCAACTATTCCACCATCAGCATCATTAGGATGATATGTAACTGAAAAAGAGATATTGATAATGAAAAATACGAATAAAGAAAATATAGATGGTAGAAATGCTAACCCTAACTGCTAGAACTACAAATATTGCGTATACATTTATTTGAACAGTCTTGAAGCATGCTGTCAAAATACAACACCGAGTGGTCCAAGGGAACCAGACAATTTTGAAATTATGAGTACCTAAGCAGTCAATTTTTGTTACAAATATTTTATTTACTCATAAAAAGCTCTGATTGTAAATAAATTCGTTTTCCGAAATCACATTGGTCTTAAGCCGAGTATCCTGCTCAAAACAAGATGCGAGATGGTTTGGAAAGACGTAATGCACTCTCTACAACAGGTGTTTGTTGTTCGTGCATTGTTGCTGTAGCATTCAAGTTGTTTTCATGCGCTCTTGAATAGTACTCAGCTTGTTTTATTTTATACAAACAAATGGGGCTTTCCCCTCTATCTGTAGGGCTGTACAAAATATTTATAAATTGGTCAAGAATTCCTAAAAATAAATAATTACAATGAGAAGTAACAAGTGTGCACATCTTTCAATATTCCCTCCCATCCCAACTACCTTCTCTTTCTCAAATTCTTAAGGATCCTTTTCCGTATCAAAGACCAGAACTTCAGATGGTGACGTTGAATACACAGGTTCTCATCCATTATATCACCAAACCTAAAAAACGTCTTTCCCTTGAAAGATTTTGGTTACAAGTCGTACAACTTTCGGGCAATATGAACTACGGCAATATCTTGTAGTAAACAAACATGCAGTCAATAATATTGACTTCTTCAACTTTGTGGCAGGAGTTCAGAGTAGATGAAGTAAGGATGTACACATCTGAAGTGACTGTGGCAATGTTTCCACCAGTGCCAAAGAAAGTCATTTCTCGGTTTGGCAAAATCCCATGGTCCCCTGTGTCAACAGATCAAAACGTTCACGTGACTCTCCAAACAATCTTGCGTATTGTTTTGAACAATTTGTTTGGCATGCAACCAATGTGATTCGGCATACTTGAATTTACTATCTTTCAAAGTAAATAGACAACATTTTAAAATATTCCTTTGCCCTTATACTAGATTATTGTATTTTACCAGATCTCATAACAAGGTGAACAAATTTTTAGAGCTATAACAATAAAAAAGATTCAACAAACCTCCATTTAAAGGGTCAACGTCCACCATAGGATAGTAGTCATCATCAGAGTCTTCTTTAGGAGAACTAAAGATTTCAGGTTCAACTTTGATAAGTGCGCCATCACCTTAAAACAAATATTTTTGTATTTGGACCATTGTGAAACAGCATCCTCACATATTGGCTTATTTTAATATGCTGAAGGTAATATGAAACGTTTCTCGATTTGGACAGTTCCCTGAAGAAGCCCCAGTTCCTGGGGAGAAACGTTGGCGATCAATAAAAAACTAATTGTAGGACAGAAAGGCCTTTTTTGTAAAGTCTTGTAGGTGCCAGTAGAGTTCAGGTTCAGTGTTCTATGCTTCAAACTCTGTCTAATGAATTATCCCCCCCCCCCCCCCCCCCCCCCAGAAATTGAATTGAACACTAAAGCCATTTGGGGGCTATAAGACGGACCCGGTAGTCGGAGAAAATAATATTGAGTCCATCACCAAGTTAAATCAGTCCCTGTCATGTATACAACAAGGGACAGCAAAATAGAGAATCAGAATAAACGAAATTAAGTCAGTACACGTCGACTTCACTAACAGAAGAATTGGCTCTGCACTGCTTTATCTCAAGGGCAAAGTTAGTCCTTATACTAAAGGAGCTGAATACCTCGGTATGACGCTCAATGCCAGGCTAAAGTGGAGAACCCTTGTTAAGAAAAAGGAGGAAGAACTCCCACTCAAATTCGGAAAATTTTAGTGGCAAGTGGGGTGACGGATGATCTGTCGACCTTAAATCTATCTGGACCTATGGAGCCCAGCTGTGGGGTTGTACAGCTCAATCGAACCGAGACATCATCCAACAATTCCAGAATACTGTGCTACAAAATATTGTCAATGCACCATACTTTCGGAAAGAACGACTCCATCAAGAATCTTCAGGTCGAAATAGTAATAAAACGACAACCTGCGAGTCACTTCAATTGGCTAAGATATCCAATGAGAATAGAAGATACTAGAGTGGCCCTGTGCGCCCGCACAATGTGTCACGCTTCCCCCACCCTCTGGTTCCCCAACTTTCTTGGGCCTCGCTGCCAGTGAGAATCTCGCTGCCTACTACGCAGTATCCACCACTTTGCCACTGAAGCAGCGCATGATATTGACACTTTGTTCAATGTAGTTGATGCAGTATGACTATTTCTTTATATTACTATTTACTGATGAGGTAGATACTTTTTTAGTATAATATATTATATTTGACTTCCAACCAAAAGATCTTTTCAAGAAAAAGTAATATAAAAATTACATCATCACTAATAATATCAATTATTATATCAATAACAATTATAATCCTATGTGTATTAATCAGAAAAAAACAATTATTGATCAAGAAAAAATATCCCCATTTGAATGCGGTTTTGATCCAAAAAGATCATCACAATTACCATTTTCATCACAATTTTTCTCAGTTGCCGTTTTATTTCTAATTTTTGATATCGAAATTGTAATCATCTTACCTATAGTAATTACACTAAAAACAAGTAACATAATAAATTGATTCATTAGATCAAGAATATTTATTATTATCTTAATTATAGGACTATACCACGAATGAGAAAATGGAATCTTAGAATGAGCTAAATGGGGTTAGTTTTATAAAAATATATAATTTTCAATTATAAGAAATCAAAAAGATTATCCTCATAACAAGTAGTGAAGTAGATGTAGATGTAGAAGAAAACTTTCAGGGCGGGGGTTTTGAGCCCCCAGCACGGAAGCCTGTGGGCTTACAAGTAGTGAAGTAAAATTTACATTTAGTTTCGACCTAAAAATATGAGAAAATTCTCCTTACCTTTAACTAAAGCCAAGAAGAGGCTTTTCATTGTTAATAAAAAAACGCTGCAAATTATTTCACAAAGGTTTATTATTTTTTCAATTGAGTATGATCGTAGTTTTAGTTGGCTAGCGTACGTCATAAGGCCCGTCCAGACTCCTCGGCGTGTCCTATTTCGAGTTGCCACAACCAATACTTCTATAATTATATACGCATCTTTATATTTCTCGATTTGAGCTTCTATCTATTCAAATAGTTATTGCCTTAATAATATCATTATCTAAGTACGTACGAAAAGTCGAGAGGATATGTTATTAAATATGCGTAGGAAAAGCTTTGGAATTAACACACAAATATGACTTTGAAAAAAAACATATATATTCATGCCTCGAAGGAACGCCGTACCCGCCACAAGGTGCCGCGTCGCCGGCGCCTCCTCTCACTCCACCCCCCGCTCACCACCCCTCACCACCCACCGTAACCCCCTGCCCAGCGTGCCAGGCGTGCGCGCGTCTAAAAAGACACTTTTTTGCCTGTTTTTGGCCCATAGCATCTATGCGAGTAAAGCGATCGGGATGATTAAACGTTAGGACCAACTAGACCCCAAATGGAGTCTATGTGCGAAAGAACGGGTTTTTTAAGTCAATTCTTAGGCCTTTTATGGCCCGGACGGCGGACGGCGAACGGCGGACGGACATTTCAAATTTGGATTCTACGCACCTTGAAACGTAAAGTGACAAAGTTTGAGGGGGGGTTATAAAAATTTTTTGCTACACGATTACATAGGCTTATTATTGGAAATAATAAACCAAAATTGAATTATATTCTAGTTAAAAGAGAATGTTGTATCTAAAAGAAGCTTCTAACTTCTTATTAAAGTGGTTAAATTCCGTTTTTCTCTTATTCAAATAGTTTATATAAAACATTCCATTTTCAATGGAAAAATAAAATAATATTTTTTTTTTTTAATTATATTTGGAGAATAAAAATCCATATTAATATCTTCAATATCATGCTTTTAAATTTAAGCTATCCAAATAAATTATTATTATCATAGTAAAAAAAATAAAAGTAAATATAAATAACTTCACATTATTAAATTAAATTAAAAAATTAATTTTACGGATTATATATATATATATATATATATATATATATATATATATATATATATATTTATATATATATATATATATATATAATATGTGAATTAGAGCATATATATTCCCCCAACCCGAATCAATTAATATAAAATAATATTTTGAAATATATATTTAAAATTTTATATAAACCTAAAGTACTAAAAATAGGTATAAATCATATACCACCTATAAAATATAAATTAAAAATAATAAAATTACTATTATAATCAATATCAAAATTTGAAAAAATATAAGCAACAAAAATTCTTAAAATAATAGAAAGGATAGGTACCAATTTTAATAAAAAAGGTATAATAATAAAAATAGGAGTTTTAAATATAAGTCTCATCAATATCACTTCAAAAATAATAGATAAAATAGTTAGCATTAATATGGAAAATATTATTTTTATATCTTCATAATATGACTGAAAAACATAATTACCCGAACCTATAAATATTAAATAATCAAACAAACGAAAACTATAAGATATAGTAAATATAACTGAAACAATGTACAAAAAATAATATATCAAATTTATACCATTTATAGATATAACCTCTAAAATTAAATCTTTAGAATAAAAACCTGATAAAAAAGGTAAACCAGATAAAGAAAAAGATGAAATAATTAAACATGAAGAAGTATAGGGAAATATATTAATTACATAGCCCATATCACGAATATCCTGAGAATTATTTATAGAATGAATAATCAAACCAGCACATAAAAATAATAAAGACTTAAAAAAAGCATGAGTTAAAATTTGAAAAAAAGATAACATAGGAAAACCTATAAATAGGATACTCGTTAGTAAACCCAACAGTCTCAAAGTAGATAAAGCAATAATCTTTTTTAAATCAAACTCAAAATTAGCCCCTAGCCCAGATATAAATATAGTTATTATAGATAATATAATAAATAAGTTAAAATCTAAATTATATAAAAATCTGGATGAAAATTGAGGTTATGGGCGAGATTGTGAGGGCGCAACAGTAGAGTGGTAACGCTCCGCCGGGCGGGGTTGGGGGGGCAGAGCACACTTTCGGCTCGGTGGGTTGCACGGGAAGGGCCGCTCTAGTATCTTCTATTCTCGCTGAAGATATCACGTCAATGAGGAAGCTGGCCGTCTCCTTAACCCAAGTGATATCACCAGAAGACTTAAACGTACCATACCACTTGTCTACTTGTAATGCAGTGAAGTGAAAAAAGCATCAGTATAATGCACAAAACTCAGTTGAATTGCCTTAGTTTTGAATACTTTAGAAAATCAAGTTTTTGCTATTTGCGGATGATGCCAAAATTTTTACTAATGTGAATGATCAGTCTGACTGCCTACTATTACAAACCAATCTGGATAGATTTAGTGCTTGGAGTTCAGTAAATGGTTTGACATTGAACATCTCCAAGTGATTGACGTTCCCCCAGTGCAAACCTTTACTATTATTTGATGTTCAGTTGAGCTTTTCGAATCATATTGATTTCATATGCAATAAGGCAATGAGGATGTTGGGCTTCTTGAAGAGAATGACATCAGATTTTACCAAAGCCCTGACTCTTCTTTACATCGCACTTGTCTGATCCACGATTGAATATTGCACTGTAGTTTGGTCTCCTTTTTATAATATAGCTAGAGTTATATTGGGGGTCTGGATTGTAGAAGATCCAGAATAAGTTCCTAAGATTTTTAGCATTCAGAGTGGGAGTGCCGATCAGTGGTGACTCTTTACATGAAACGATGATGGGCATAAGTGGTCTGTCTCCGTTAGAGACTAGACGAAGGTGGATGGATACAGCATTCGTTTTCAAACTGTTCAATGGTGGAATCGACTGTCCCTCACTCTTATCCTTATTTAATTGAAATCTCCTCAACTACAACATGCGCCACCATTTCATTTTTTCTATTCCTCACACCCACACTAATTATTTATTAAATAGCCCTATAACTAGAATTCAGAGACATATAAATTATTTAGCTTCATTGTCCGAAGACTTAGATCTGTTCACCTCCAGTCTAAGTTACTTCAAGAAGCAGGTTTTGTCCCTTATTTAATATTTAGTTTGGTTTTGATTTCTCATGTCCTGTGACCTTCTATATTGACACTCGTGTTAATTGTTGGTGTATTTTTCCTGTACCTTGTAATTTTGGTTAAGTTTAAGAAATTTCATGAACTCCAGTATCCATGTCATGAACTTTTCTGTTTTGTTATATACATCTATTTTTTGGCATGTATATTGTAATTGGGCTAAGCCCGTATCTATTCATATAAACAAATAAACTTATCCTTATTTTCAATACTGTTAATAAGTTATTACCTACTTGGTGCAATAAAAATTTTTTTTTAAATAGATAACGACACACCAAAAACTTTAAAAACCAGAAGTGTAGACGACTCTTCAAGGAAATGATTTATATCTTTTCTTAAACTAACAAATAATACATAGAATAAGCCTACCTTCGTTGCGGTTTTCCTGTTTGACGTGAGAATTCAAATGCTCTAAAAAGGCAGCCTCAGAGTTTTCTATGAGACTGCAAGTGGTGCAAACATAGGAACCAATGGAATAGTTGCCCATGTCAGATTTTCCTAGAGTTGCTCTTGAAGAGACACTCCTGTCAATCAAAACAATATTACATCCTAATAACAGTATAGTGACTTTAGAGTGAGTAACTGCTTCACATACACACTAAAAATGCATTACATTCTGTGATATTTCATTTAGGAGGTTTCGTCGTTGTTGGAACAAAGCTTAATATACAATAATGTACAATATATTATATATATATATATATATATATATATATATATATATATATATATATATATATATATATATATATATATATATATATATATATATATATATATATATATATATATATATATATATATATATATATATATATATATATGTACAATCAAGGTATTCGAAGTGTGACATAAATATATCAACTGGTAGAAAACTTACGTAATTACAAGTTCACTTTGTTCAACATCACCGACTATTGACCCGTTCGTTGTCGTAGGTTCGTCGTCTTTGACTGGTAGCTGCAGCGTTGGAATAGCTGTTCTCTTTAGTCTCTTCACGTTCAGCTTGTGAGTTTTGAATGCTAAACAACATTGAATGCATTTTATGATGCAGGGTACGTTGTCTAAACTTCCAATGTAAAAGTATTGGCCACTATCAAAACAAGATTTCTCCACCTCAAACCACCGTTCTCTAATTTAAAAATATGATTCGAAAATCGATTTTCATTACTGAATTGTGGTATGAAAAACTTAGGGGGCAGCACAACGTTGTTGCCTTGTCAAACACTTGAGGTTTAGATGCAATAATATTATAATTAGTAATCACTGTGGGAATTATTGGACTTGTCCCTGTCAAGCAACTAGTCGGGTAATAACGGACTCAACCCTGTTCGATCTCAGGATAGTCTGGGGATTTTCTATGCTTTCAATTTAGAGGTCTGGATGCTCTCAAGCTCGCATCTCAAAAATAAAAACATCCTAAATCAATCCTTTTGGTAAAATATTGATTAATATTGGAAAAATAGATCGAAATCCGTGTTTAGAATCGGAAAAAATCTGATCCCCCCCATTAATATGAGATTACTTATTAGAACATGAATGATTTGGTAAGTTAAACAACACTTATTTATGTGTTGCAAATACAGCTTAAGTTGTATTATTTATTTCAGTTTTAAATTACTGAGGGCTACCACTAAGTTTTTCCTGTGTAAAAACACCAGTTCTGTCCCATTCATCTCATTATTAGTCCCAGCCATTCAAGTCTTCCTTGTAAATATTAACAAAAGCTGCATAATACAAATTAGGAAAATTAGAGAATGGGATTAGGAAAACGAAAATAAGATAACCAAACGTTGAGAAATGAATTAGTGAGACGTGAAGGCGGGATTCACCGTAATAACACGGAATAAATCATAAATTTCGATCATATTGAGATAGGACATTTTTTGTTGCGGGGGTTCACCACATTTTTGATGTAGTTTATCTGAACATTTGTTTCGGGACATTCCATCCTTTTAAGTATATTAACTTGATGTGCAAGTTCTGCTTGTTGTCTAATACGGTAGGTACATACCTATTTCACTTATTGACACATCCCTTTCAATTAGTAGTTAGGTATATGGAACTGAAAATCGAATCAATATTAGCCAAATTATAGTTGAGTGAATCCACATACCTACCTCCATAAGTAGAGAAGAAGTCATTATTGTTGAAATGCGCTCCACAAACTTTCATACCCTCGTCGACTTTCTCTAGCATCAGAATATCAAGCCATTGTTTTTTCATAGCCTGAAACATGAACACAGGTGCTTTTTGTGGGACAAGTATAAGTTCCAGTAGTTCATCTTGTGCTTCTTAGAGCTCTCACTCTCAAGATAGAAGGCAACTAAATGAATATTTACCTAACTCTACAATGCAATAAATGAGCAGAGCTCTAAAAATACAAACTACTAACACATATACTATACGTATGAACAACACATATATACTTATGTATTTAATCCTGTATAAGATTAGTAGAATCACAAAAGGAGAGGAGTTAAACATACTAATAATTATCTCCCCTGCCCCTGGAAAATCCCTAATTTTCTGCAGTGTGTACCTGAATCAGTCAGTACACCTGACAGCTATAATTTGATATGAAGGTATAAGATATAAGTGATATGAAGATAATAAGTCTAAACCATTATTTTCTAAAATAAAATATTTTATAAACACCTCGTCCAGTGGAAACGAATGAAAACTAATGTCCAAATTGGTTGGATCCTTGCAGCTGGGAACGCAACATCTTGACAATTTCCGCTTCAAACTCTTCGAAGAAAACAAATCATCGCTCATTTTTACGTTTCATTTAATCACCAACGATCGAGCTCATCAACAACTTACGGATGAATTGGTGTATACCACATAAAATATAAGCTGAATCAACAGATTACGATAAACAAACACCAAGCACCAACTCAAATACATGGACATGGAATTGAGCTATTGAGTATCCATGGTGGATTTGAGGAAACTTGTTGTTGTTGTTTCAAGATTATCTGGTGAATGTGAAACCATGAACCTTCCCCATGGAAGAAGAGATGCCTACCCCTCCATAACTTCCCCTCCTTGGATCATGATTACAACTAGTTACAGTTTTCATATCAAAGACCCATTGTTTTATTTTTCATGAAAAAAAAAATAAATAAATAACCTTACGAAAACAAATAGATAGGTAGTTAAGTAGTTTTCACCGTCATGGTATCCTGACAAAAGAGTACCTACCACCAGTCCAAAAATATTTTTGTGTTCCATTCACATACGGATCCATGACAAGCAGCGAGGGTCTGTTGTCCGCCAACAAATCTGGTGAATACAGATAAGCGTGATATAACGGCCTACTCACTGAATATTTCAAAATGGCGTCAATATGTTGTGCTCTCAGTCTAACCCAAACAAGATCAAGTTCATAATCAGGAAGTTTCATCTCTTTGCGTAATTAATTTCACTGTCATGTTTTGTACGCATGTTCGAGGTCTTAGATATTTAGTCGTGATAGTTACGATAAACATCGTTGATTAAGTTACCTACATTTTACGGGCAGCTACCGAGGCTGTTAGTCGAAGCTTTTGTGTCATATTTCCAAGTTTTCTGATTTCCTTCCAATATGGGTAAAGGTTTCAATAACTACATGTGCAAGAAATTCTTCCACCCGGCTTCCAGAGATAATCTAAAAAGAGTATGGATGGCTCAGCAGAAGGACGATGCTTACAAAAAGAAACAGGAAGAGCTGAGGATGCAGTATGAAAAAGAACAGGATCTCTACAATAACAAGGTCAAGATTTTACCTACTTTTTCTAAAATTAAGTATAATTTCACCTAATTAGAGTCGAAATTCGATTGAACTCGTATATTTATATCATTTAATATGTGCTCCGACTTATCTAGTGCTTAAAGTTTGCCATGCTAAAGACGCCTTGTGACGCGAAAATCGGTAGCTTCAGCTACATTGTTCTAGGGACGCTTTGAGACGCAAAAACAGCCTTATTGCCTGCGCCATCTGCCGTTCGTTTCTTGAACTAGTTTTCATTTATTTTTGCGTATTTTAATAACAGTTTAAAAGGCTGTAAGTCACTATTCGTCTACCTACTTCAGTTACGATGGGGCCAAGTTTTTTTCAATCTCCAAATGGAGCGCTGGGTCCGTTCAGTTAAAATCGTATAAACACATGCCCTTTGTTGTTATCAACTGATACTGATGTCCAACAACACTAGGATTGTTTCCAAGGTTGCTCTGGTGCAGGTTCAGTTCAGAGCAAGGGCACCTCCAAGGCTGTTCAGTTCATATGGCGGGGGAAACGGTCGAGGACATGTTCGGGGCAGTAATCCTTTGGTACAAGAAGATCCATGAAAATGAAGTCACGTTAGCGGAACTTGAGCAAACAAACGGTTGTTTTCGTGCCCTCTGACGTCCGAACTTCTGCTGTTCTGCGTAAGGTTATAGACGTTTATGGAAGGATATATTGGGTTATCCTAATTTCCAAAGAGCACATGTGCAGAACAAGTGAACAAGCTGCATCTGGTCTTCCGGCAGAGTAGAAAGTTTGTGTTCGGATCATGTTCCTAAGGCAGTGGAAACACTGGTTATCTTACACTGAATATTAACTGGGGGAGCTGCGGAAACGCCTTTTTCTTACTCCTTCGCTGAGCTATTTCAGCTTGACCTGAACCTGTTCGGTACAGCAGTGGAAACGACCCTCTGCTTTTCAGAGGTGCAGGGGATGGCATGGTGCCCACCCAATCTTGGAGGTAGCACTCAAGTGGCGGTTTGGCAAACGCTGCCATGGGTGATATATTACGAGGGTTGTCCAGAAAATAAGTTGCGTTTTGATCTGTAGGGTGGTAGGAGTGGCTTTTGCCAAATCTGGTAACACTGCTCGAAAGAGGAGAGGTGGGGGAATAGAATGAGAGGTGGGTGACCTCAGTCGGTCAGTTACCAAAGTCAGGGCAGGTAGTTGAAATGGAGCCCTCCACCTCGATCCCCGTTCCCTCCCGAGTTGTTGTGTGCGGAGTGATTCAATTTCTTTATGCACAGGGTTTCAAATCAGTTCAAATTCACGAACAGCTCATATCTGTTTATGGAGAAGGTGTAATGAGTGAGTCAATGGTGAGGAGATGGGTACGTGAATTTAAGGCGGGAAGACATTCACTTGAGGATGAAAGTGGGAGAGGCAGACCCTCAGTTGTGACGGACGAAATTGTCGCAGAAATCGACAATGCAGTTCGCAAAGATCGTCGTTCAACCCTGGATGAACTCCATCTGAGTTTCCCAGACATCTCACGATCCCTCATCCATGATATCGTCTCGGAAAAACTTGACTTTCGGAAAGTTTGCGCTCGGTGGGTCCCTAGAGAGCTGACGCCCCAACACAAGGAACAACGAATGGCCGCCTCAAATTCACGTACCCATCTCCTCACCATTGACTCACTCATTACACCTTCTCCATAAACAGAAATGAGCTGTTCGTGAATTTGAACTGATTTGAAACCCTGTGCATAAAGAAATTGAATCACTCCGCGCACAACAACTCGAGAGGGAACGGGGATCGAGGTGGCGGGACGCGACATGGAGGGCTCCATTTCAACTACCTGCCCTGACGTTGGTAACTGACCGACTGAGGTCACCCAGCTCTCATTCTATTCCCCCACCTCTCCTCTTTCGAGCAGTGTTACCAGATTTGGCAAAAGCCACTCCTACCACCCTACAGATCAAAACGCAACTTATTTTCTGGACAACCCTCGTACATATACCGTAGTCACAAAACAGGTTTGAGCCTGGAGCATATACCGTTCATTTCTTGAAATACCCAGCAATATCGTGTGTTCTTGACAGAGTGCCCTCATGTGCGCCCTGTGCTCATACCCTGAATCTTCTCCAATCTAACCCCACTGTTGTTCAGTAGTAGCTTCTTTAAGCTACTCTTAAAATTATCGTTTTCCTCCCATACTATCGAAACTGTGGATACTATAATTTTCTTTGTGTTCATGGTATGATATGATATGTGTAAAATACATGCAAACTTACCATTGCGTTTCAACCCGCAGGCAATGCTGAGCAAGGAAAGCAAGGAGAAGCTGAGTGTTAATTTCATGTATGAGCCTCCTCCCGGTGCAAAAAAGGAACGGGAGAAAGAAGACAATGAACCAGAATACAAGTTTGAGTGGCAGAGAAAGTTCAACGCTCCCAGAGAAGATTATTGCAAAGGTACGTACCGCAAATTAGTATGTAACTGTGCGAGTTTTCTTTATCTGTCATGGTGATAACAGGTAAGAAAAGGAAGTCCTCTCAGAAATGCTAATAATTTGGATAATTTTAGTCATACTAATCACACAGGTTTAAAAAAGAAAAGTCATGTTCCGTGGCGGAGATCTCATTATCAAATCTAGGGGTTCTTGAGTGCGCTGAACAAGAAACTGAAGCCCGTTATAGCATATTTCCGTAGAAAATGAAGCTGTAACATTTTTAATTAAATTTAATTTAACTAACACATAACAAAACATTAACATTATGACTATCTGACTCGTTAGTATGTTTTTAGAATATATTGCTATCATTATTAGTACTTATTATTATCATTCCTTGTTTCTCTTCATAGGTAACTCCGAGATTCAAGACCAGCCATTTGGAATACTTGTTAGAAACGTTCGATGCATCAAATGTCGTAAGTGGGGCCACATCAATACAGACAAAGAATGTCCTCTATACAACCAAGCAACAGTCAGCGAAATCGCTCAGGAAACTGATCAGGAGCCTGGCCCTAACGTGAATCCTGATGCTATACAGCTATTGAGAGGGATGCGTGAAGATGGTCTCAGGTAAGTTCCTTCTTACTATAGAGTTTTTCCCTATAGGTAGAGTGCACTGAGTATTCCATCACTGTTACATGGAACAGAAGCTGAATAGGGTTTCCACACGTGTCAGCACCCCCTCTCCACAAGGAAGTTCAGTTTTCCCAACCATCGCACAAAATGTTTTACCTCTGCGACCTACTGGGTCCTAAGCTTAAACTCAATAACTTCTCAACTGTTGCTGTCCTTTTTATTAAACAACAATACCCATCTAATTCAGTCTAGTCTTCATTTTAACTCGCATATCCTGCTACCATTATCAACTGAGCGTATTTTTAGGACTTCCCTCGGAAGCTCACTCACATCACTGATACGAAAGTACAGGGTCTAAATGACTAGACGGTTTAAATAAATGAAACGTGAACCGTTTCGAGTCATTCCAGACTCTCCTTAGGATTGAGATTAAATAAAGTTCCTTTCTTGCGCCAAAAAATCAAGGTTTCCAAGTGAAAGGATGAATTCGTTTGCCAGCACGTTTTGAGCACATTTAAGTTGGTCACATTTCAAAAGAATGTACTGACAAAAATCACTAAAAACTGTTAAAAAATGTGATTTATATGTTTTAGCAAAATATTGCTGAAATAAAGTTTATTAACTATAAAATAGAACATTAAAAAAATTGTGTACAAAAGTATGCTGAAATTTTTAATCAAATTTCATTGGAATTTGTTCTAAAAAAATCCATTAAAAAACTGCAACAAAAAAGGTAAAAATCCAAAATCACTTTTTGAATAGCAGATTATCAAGTATTTAGAATACTTTTTTGCCATAAAATTAATATATAACGATTTCTTAGCACTCAAAAGCTATAATTTCAAAACAATTAAACCTTATAAAATATGATAATTTGCTTATACAGTCATGCTGCATGACTGGAACTTTTTGTTTCTTACAAGATTATTGATATTAAACCTCAAATTGCATGGTAGGTAACGATTATTTGGACAAGCACCACTGGTAATTTTGCAAGAATTTAGTTGTTGTGTTACATTGTCATGGGAGCATAAAAACCGATGCATTTTCTGTTTGTACTTGCTCATAGTACAATCTCTAAATAGATATTCTATTGATGCTTTCCAGGATGAAGAAAACTGCTCTCGAAGCACAAACGCACGTTGAAGTTCCCCGTTACAAGGAGCTCATGGCTGAACAGCCCTCGGACAAAATAGACGACAAAGAAGTCGCCTATTTGAAAAAACTTTCGACGAAGCAAAAATTGAAGCTCTTGAAGAAGTTGGAGAAGCTGGAAAAGAACAAGAAATTTCATCATTCGTCTGATTCCGAAGAGGATGACAAGAAATCCAAAAAGAAAAAGAGAAGAGAGGGTGATGAAAGAAGGAAGAAGAAATCGAAGGCCCGCTCCCGATCTTCGGATTCTGAGTCGGAGGATGAAGAGCCAAAAGAGAAGAAGAAGAAGCACAAGAAAAAGAAGAAAAGGTTAGCAACTTAAGGTCTTGTTTTCATAAACAAACCAAAATTAAAGTGTTTGAGCCAATAAAACGTAAGGTGGTTTTTCACCCCAGTATTCGACATAGGAAGTCCAATTTTCGACAGGGGGATGAACCAGTTTTCGACACCTCATTTTTCAACAGTTTTTTAATATTTATACAGGGTGATTCCCTCGCAGATGCAAAAAAAATTTTGGGTGAAACTACATCAAAAATGGAGTAAAATGCCACCAACCGCATATTTTTATCTCAATCCGTACTCGAGATATGATTTTTTAAAGGTTTTTTCAGGAATACCGTGTTTTTTCATTTTAAACTCGGATTTCTCCACTTTGCCTCATTTAATTTTAACTTTCAACCTCATTTTCGGTATCAGCATTAAATTTCCTATAAGAATAGTGTACTTGGGTTCTTAAAAAGTACCATCCGAAGGCCCTCACATCAGCTCAATTTTGAAAAAATAATATTTCTGAAAATCTTTAAAACTTTACTACTCTCTTAAAAAGAATCCTGGAAACTGGAAAATCTCATGAAAACTGCTTCATCTAATATGCTTTCCAACGGTATTTTCAATTTTACTTTTATTTTGTTATTTAGGGGAGAAAATAATGTTTTAATGTTAAAAAATGTGGGTTTTTCAATGAAATTGTTGGTTTTCTCGAAAGATGACCCTCCATGAACCAACGAGTATGGGGTCGGTTTCTATGTATTTTTTCTCGCTGGATCAAATGGAAACTCTTGCAGATCTCTCAACTACGTTATAATCGAGTTTTACACTTTAATTAACTAGTTTTACCCCATAACACACATACATTTAAACGTTACAAACAAACTAAACATTTGCGATTTTAAGTGTAAAACTCGGTTATAACGGAGTTGGAGAGATCTATAAATGTTACCATTCGATACAGCGTGAAAAAATACATAGAAACCGACCCCATACTCGTAGGTTCATGGAGGGTCATCTTTCGAGAAAACCAACATATTCATTGAAAAGTCCAGTCATGCAGCATGACCCCATGAGCGAATTTTTGAAGTTATCTTCGACATTTCAGTCGATATTGATCGTGTAGAGAAATTTTAGTTTATGATTTTGATAGACAAACATGGAATGAAATTTTAAACAAGCACCTACTACTTTCGTTTTAAACAGCATGGTTCTAGGATTGGTTATACAGGGATACTTCCATAAGAGTAGTTCAATCTGAATTTGGACAATGTTTCATGCAAATATTACCGATTTTTACAACTAGCGAACGGCATTATTTCGATTTTTGACTGATTTTTCAACTTTGAAATTTTTGAAAACTTGATACTTATTCTTATAGGAAATTTTACGCTGATTCCGAATATACCACATGTTAGTATGCTGAAAAAATTATTTCGCACAACAAATCGCAAAAAACAGGCTATTTTGAAATTTTTGACTACATTTTTGAAAATTTCAACCCGAAGATGTAATCCGATCATGCTGGCCAACGAACTTGAACTTTCGTTTTGTGTCCTTAACATTTTAAAATTTGTTTGAAGTTTCTAGCACAATTCTACGGACAGTTATCGTCTGGAATGACACATACATACATACATACATATATACATACATATATACATACATACATAAAAAAAAATGCGTTAAACTTCAGAATATGATTCAGAATAGCCTGAAACGGATTTCTGCATAAAAATTTTTCAAAAATTCACATTCTACAAATTTTGAGGCGAGAGCAATAGCTTAATTTTCTTCAAAAATTCGCTAAAAACCCACATTTTTCAACATTAAAACATAATTTTCTCCACTAAATAACAAAATAAAAGTAAAGTTGATTATACTGTTGGAAATAGTATTAGATGAAGCAGGTTTCATGAGATTTGCCAGTTTCCAGGATTCGTTTTGGAAGAGTAGTAAAGTTTTAAAGATTTTCAGAAATATTCTTTTTTCAAAATCGTCAATATTTGAGCTGATGTGAGGGCCTTTGGATGGTCCTTTTTAAGAACCCAAGTACACTATTCTTATAATAAATTTTATGCTGATTCCGAAAATGTGGTCAAAAGTTAAAATTGAATGAAGTAAAGTGGAGAAATTTGAGTTTAAAAGGAAAAAAACACGGTTTTCCTGAAAAAACCTTTAAAAAATCATATCTCAAGAACGGATTGAGATAAAAATATGCAGTTGGTGGCATTTTACTCCATTTTTGATGTAGTTTTACCCAAATTTTTTTTTTGCATCTGCGAGGGAATCACCCTGTATTTAACGCAGCTATAAATCAGTCTTTAAAATTCATTTTTTAGCATTATTCATTCGCACCATTATTTTATTCATTTTTTTAGACATTTGGATAACTGGAACATATTTATATAACTACATTATTTCCTTCATCTGATTAGGCACCCAGTTCCCCTAATTTCTTCGACAATTTGCTAAGAAATGAACAGCAAGATGGAGTGTCGGAAACTGGGTCAATAAGGTGTTAGTTACTGGATAATCCTCAACCATGTAATCGACATTTCATTGACCCAGTTTTCGACTTCCCCTGTCGAACTCTGGAGCTAGTCATTCAAAAAATTCAAACGCCATCATTCTTAGAATTTAAAAACGATGCAGACTGCGTGAAGAACAAAAAACTATCCTGAAATCCAGTAATCGACACATGCGTCGATAACTGGGTTTCTGGTCTTTATGAGTTCCCAGTATCCGACACCCCCCCACGTGCCTTCAATCGACAGTTACAGGGATTTTCAAAGGCGTAAACACACGACAGGATGTGTAGATGCATGAATAAAATTCAAAACAACGCTAATTATAAAGAATATTGATTGAAAACAACAAATACTTCAGTCACCTCCTTACACAGAACAGCTGCCACGACAACGGTTGAAGAAAGACTTATCACTACCACTGTATACCGCCATTATTTTGTCCAGTGCCACCTTGATTTAGGCGGGAATTTGTAGAAAAATGATTGATTGTTGAATTGGCGCCAAGTTTGAATCTCTAAGTAGCGCCAAACTCTTATTTTTTTAAATTGAAATTGAAACTGTCGAATACTGGTGCCGCTACCCTACTGCCTATTAGTGAATTACGCTATTAGTACGAGTTGTATCTCCTATGGCATTGTCACACTCCCCTCTCTCTATGTTGCGCGGATTTAGGCCCCATTGCACCTCTGGGGGGCAACCCAAGTCCGTGACATGATAGCAGAGCGTGGTTTCCTTGATTACGCATGGTTATACCTAGTCAATGCTGGTCCAATATTATTGAGGGCTATATGCTTCAGAAGAAACATCCCCCAGTTTTCCAGAAGGAATACCCATTATTATCCTTTGGTATATAAATAATTTCATTACTCATTTAGGACTTATAATTTCTCAAATTTTTCCCCTTTAATAATTTCTATTTTCATACCTATGGTATCAGGCCTTTGCCTTTTTTAGTATTATACATATATTCTTTATTCAAGGGCATAGTTCCCTTTTCTAATTTAAGGGCATAGTTGTCAATTATTATTTCCAGGGCTTAGTTCCCAATTTAAGTCCCCAACGTGGGCACATATTTTTATATCTATTTTATTTTCCTATTGGTATAAGTATCCATAGTTGAGCAACCGTTTATTTCCGATTGTTCTAATCTTTGATTGTGGGTTAATTACCTAACGAATACTTCAGATGAAGATTCATTGGCAATCCATCCTGTTTTAATTCCTCTTTTTTTTATCCCCAAATACCGATGCAGCTATTTATTAATGAGCATTAGTTCTCCACCAGTTTACATACTTGCTCTTCAATCAAGTATGTCTTTAAGGGGAGGAGTGTGACAGTTTCCGTCTATTTTAAGAGAGGTCGTGTCTATCCGTCGCTCTAGCGGCGGATCGAACGCAACCTTCTCGAATTATTGAGCTGCTGTGATTGGGGATAGATGGGTATCCGGGACTCAGAATAAAATCTTCTCCGAACATAGCACATCGCTATTACTACGAGTTGTATCTTTTATGGTACTGTCACACTCCCCTCTCTCTATGTAGCGCAGATTTAAGCCCCATTGAACCTCTAAGGGGCAACCTAAGTCCGTGACAATTCGTATCTCCAACGTTTAATGTTTATGTTGATTCATTCTGCAGGAGTTCTTCGCCTGATGAACGGAAGAAAAATGGCGATAGAGACGGTCACAGGAAGAAGCGACATGACAGTGACTCCGATGATGAAAAGCACGCGAGAAGGCGACGGGATCGCTCGCATGAAGAACACAACGGCCACCGCAAGAGGAAGTCTTCTTCATCTGATTCAGAAAAAGATAAAAAACGAAGGAGGCATTGATGAGCTGATGCCAATATTTAACTATTGAATTAGAGTTCAATTATAAATAACAAAAAATACGTACACCTTCCCCATGCCCATTCCTACATCATGTTAGGCAAATTCCGGCTAGGGTTGGACGAAATTCCCTACCCCCTTTTTAAACGCTCCTAAGTAAACCGTTAGGTAACTACGAGTAATTATGCCTTCTAAAGTTGCTGCGAACCAGTTTTATAGAGCCAAATCTGGCTGTAATGAATTTTACCTTGTTGGCTAATCTTAGAGTCATTATAAAACAAATCTGACAATTTTATTGTTGTATTTATTTTTATAATGTTATTTTCTCCTTTTTTTATGTTTCAGAAATAAAATTATTCTTTTTAATATATATATATTGTACCTTCGTCTCAATTTTGAAACCATCACAGAAAAGGTTTGGTATATTAGTTGTAAATTTAAATCTAGTAGGCTTTATTTGGTAAACTGCGTTATTATGGCAAAAAACGTTTACCTACCTATATAGAACATTACATAGTAATAATTCAATTTTTGGATCATCGTCGATACGCACCAATCATCGTCGTTGAATGAAATACTATTGTCACTAAAAGATTTTGTCACAGCATTGTCAAAGTGACAGATCATTTCGGGAATACCATTATCAATCAATTAAGGAATTAAAACACCAAATTTACTAACTCCATTAATTCAATATCAAGTGTAACCAACCACCTTTGTTATTAATTTATGGTACCTACACGCTCTAAAAATACCTCATGAGTAACAGCGATTCATCTTTAATTGTCCCATTAGAAGATGCTCATAATTTATCTTGTTTGTTCATTTATCTGAATTGTAGGGTAATTTCATCATTCTTTCCGGTACCTACTTAGACCGGAGTGAAGTTAGCAATAGATTCCAGCAATAGAAAATATTACCAAGAGACTTTAGCAACACTTTTTTTTCTCCCCATAGTTGAGTATTATGATAGCAGTACAAAGAGGTTCAGAGAGTTGAAACAAATTATAAAATTTCCAAAAATTGAAATTGTAGAAAATTGGCCTAAAAATGAGTTGCTAGGTGAATAATTTCCAAGCTATTTCTGCAATTCCCCCACCACCGCGCCCCCCGCGTTTTTTGACCTCTGAACCTCTTCATGTTGCATCTGTGCACAATTGGTCTAAAATTCAAGGTGGTATACCGCACTTGTTTTCGGAAATATAACCATTTGTAATTTCCCCTACTAAGTAAATAGGTTCGCCCGTGAACTTGTAAAAATTTTGAAAAAATAAATTTAAAAAAAAAATGTTCTCAAAAATTCGTTGGAGCGTTCAAATATCTATAAAACGGATAAAAATGCAAAAATAACTTGGAAATTCATAATTTTTCCCCCTCCCCTACGGGCGTCCGGGAAAATGTGAAGCATATTTCGTCTTCGAATAGTCATCCTGCAACCACGTCCCGATTTTGAAGGTGGCACCGCACCTCTTTCTATCATTTTAATCAAAAATAAGATCTAGCAATAGAAAAATTGGTCCCCCACCACCGCGCCCGGGTGTTTTTGGACCTCTGAACCTCTTTATACTGCATCTGCGCACAATTGGTCCAAAATTCAAGGTGGCACCGCACTTGGTTTCGGAAATATAGCCATTTGTAATTTCTTCAAAAATTCGTTGGAGCGTTCAAATATCTATAAAACGGATAATAATGGAGAAATAACTTGGAAAGTCACCTAGCAACTCAATTTTCAACAATTTCAATTGGAAATTTCATGATTTTTTTCAACATTCTGAACCTCCGTACTGCTATCAAAAAACTCAACTTTGGAAGAAAAAAAAAAAAAAAAAATCGGGAAAAAATGTATTGCTAAAAAGTGTTGCTAACGTCTCTTGGCAATATTTTCTATTGCTGGAATCTATTGCTAACTTCATTTTACTTGTTGGCGGCAAATGAAAAGTGTTGCTGAAAACCTTTTTAAAAATCCAAGTCTTGGACTACTATAACTCTTCTTTGAGAATTAAATTACCTTGCGTCTTTAGAGAAGTTTATGTTAGCAATAACCTGCCAAATTAGAGATGAAATATAATCGACGCGTGAAAACGAACGTAAAGTATCCCATACTAAGAACATAAATAATACGATTCAACAAGAATTTATCTTCTACTAGCCTAGTTTTCTTACTCGATCGGTATGGCTTTATAGATCCTATGGTTTTTACTGCTGAGTGGGACATGAAGAATGATTGGAAACCGTGGATCACTAAGGGTGATTTGAAACGTATAGGGGATGTTGCTCGCTCTTTATGGAATGTATAGATAGATGCGATGGGATATAAATAGTCCATCCCTAGTTCGTAGGAATAACACCGTTGAAATCCGACGTGTGTAGGGGATGTTGCTTGTGGTGAGGGATGTATATAAATGAGGAAGTTTTACTGCCCACCCAACTTGGCAGACGTTTTTTTCCATTGGAAATAACTTTCGAAGGCGGCACCCTATGTGGAACCACGAAAAGTTTAGTTTTAAGAACATTTCAGTCGGTATCAATAGCTGTTGGATGTCTGTAGACGGTACGTATTTGTTTTCCCCGTCTATTCTTCCAAAGGTAGGTAGGCCATTATTCGTCTAGTTACAATATGTGAGGTAGGGTGCCCGCTATCTTGAGAAAGGTGACATTTTGATGACCTACACCCAAAATTTGGTTTAAAATGTCAAAAAAATGACCCCTGAATTTTTTCAGATTTTTCGCATAACAAAAACCTACGCCTGTAGCTCGATTTTCGGATTTTGAAATACGCTTTTTTTTGCCAATATCTGACTTTTGAATTTAACTTTTACAAACTTCTTTGTACAAACAGCAAATTCGAGTTCAGGGACTCAAAAAACATTAGAATACGAATTTTCATCATTTTACAATGAATTTTGAAAAATTGTCATTTTTTGACATGATTTTGAGATTCCAAACTGCCAAAAGTTGTTGCTGTCGACTTGTTTTGACTGCATATTCGAGTTCAGCGAAACCAAAACGCAAGTATACGAAATTTCACAATTTTACAAAGAAGTTTGTAAAAGTTATATTCAAAGCGTAGGTATTTCAAAAACCGAAATCGAGCTACCCGCATAGGTTTTTGTTATGCGAAAAATCTGAAAAAATTCAGGGGTCATTTTTTTGACATTTTGGTACTAGTGCATTACAGGGCCGGAAGGTTCGATTATTGAGATAATCGAAAAATGCGATTATGTATCGATTGTGCTCCGTTCGAGGTTTTGTCCATTTTTGCTTTACGGACATTCGTTTTTCTAGTTGTCGTGTTGTGTTGTTTTCTCGTCGAATCATGGATTTTATATCTTTCAAATCTCTCGTGCGCGATGCACTGCAGCTCAGTTTTTGCAAAAAGTCCGCGTTATGCCAACGGAAGTGTTGTGCACAAGCAACCACAAAATGCGGTTGGTTTACTCAACCACAAAAATGCAGATTAGTTGGAAATGTAGATCAGAATGAAGTGTATAGTTTGATGGTCTGGATGCTCGCAAGCTCGCATCTCAAAAATACATAACATCAAGTAGTCAATCCCTTAGCAAAAATTCAGATTAGTGGACATGTAGATCAGAATGAAGTGTATAGTTTGGAGGAATGATGCTCGCATCTCAAAAATACATAACATCAAGTAGTCAATCCCTACCTAACCCTACAGTAGAAATTAAAAAACACTAGAAACAGTAGAATTTAGAAATGATTGATTCCTACCAGTTGAAATGAAACACAAGTAGAAATTATAAAACCGCTGGAAAACGGCGGAATATCGAATACCTACTAATCGATACATAGTCGCATATTTCGATTATCTCAATAATCGAACCTTCCGGCCCTATAATGCACTAGTACCGACATTTTAAACCAAATTTCGGGCGGAGGTCATCAAAATTCCACCTTTCTCCAAATAGCGGGCGCCCTAATTTGAGGAAGTTATACTGCAGACGTGTAGACCGAACTTGGCAGACGTTTTTTTCAGTTCGCAATTACTTTCAAACAAATTAAATCTATATCTATAAAAGAGGATGTATGTATGTATGTATGTTGCCTATAGACTCCGAAACCGCTCGACAGATTGTAATGAAACTTTCAGGTATTATTAGGCATGATTCAAGGATTGTTCCTGTAAAGTTTGGTGCAAATCCGTTCAAAGGGCTCTGACCCAGAGGGCATAAAAGGGTGCAGTGTCAGGTTTTAGAAATTTATTTAACTACCCAAGCCAAGACCGAAGGCAGAGTGAGGCCGAGGGTGAGGCCAAAGGATGAGGAGGAGGATGAGGGAGGATGATGAGGAGGAGGAGGAGGAGGAGGGAGGAGGAGGAGGATGAGGGAGGGGAGGAGGGAGGAGGATGAGGGGGAGGGAGGAGGAGGAGGAGGAGAAGGGAGGAGGAGGATACTATTGAACGTCTGCATAAAATGACAACGAATCCAGGGTCATTGTAGACACCAAAGGCAGAAACCAAAGGCTAAGCTTCCGTCCATCAAATCACCTCTTAATAACAGTTTAAAATTACGATCAATAAACAAATTTAATTTGGGCGCAGCAACGCTCGCGGGGGGAACGCTAGTCTTGTATAAAACTATGTGGAACCACGAAAAAATGGAGGAATCCAAGATCCCCCCACAAACAAGACGACAAACCAACGGAGTTTCATTCTTATAAAGTAGTATAGATTTTTTGAATTACGGATTTGGAGGACAGAGATTATAAAAAATCTACCTATAATTTATTATGATTTGTTGGAAGCGTTCATTCCTCCACGATACAACCTTTTTGATAACGAAGAGATCTACTGAATACAATCGCGGTAAAGTTGAAGAAGGCGTTAGATGAGTCGGGTTCGCTTAGTTGTTGTCTCTGTCTGTAGTTGCTTTGTTGTTACGTGTAAAATTGTGAATCAGCCTTAATTTTCCAAGTTTTCCCTTCTTTCCTCTGATGTGTTTTTAGTGAAATTGGAAATCTGCATCGTTTCTGCCAGGTATTGACGGCCGGAAAATGGCATTTAGTTTGTGGAATTTATTTGAAGCCACGTTGTTGGTTCTGAACGCCGTCTGTGTTCTCCATGAGGAGAGATTTCTTGCTAAAAGTGAGCCATTCTAGAATGATTTTCATTTAAAAATTCAATCTAATTCCCACCACTCTGGTTCATTGTATATGTAGGACGATGTATTGAAGAATAGTGTCTAATCAATAGTTGTTCATTTTCTATATTAGTGATGAGTACTTAGATACATACATGAATTTAAATTGGTAGTATGCAAACGTGTTATCTGAATTGCAGCACAAGTCAGATAAGTATTTAAACCTACTCAAAGAAAATTTAGATGTCCGAATTCTGGTTAAGGATTCGGGGATTGGTGCATGAAAATCAGCTTTTTGGGCTATTGGACATTAATCCAACCAATTCACCTGAGTGTACCTATGTGCCCTACCGAACATGATATGATGATATCCATAGGTATGAAATTTGGGTAGGTAAGCCCATAAATATATATATACACAACGCAGTACAATTTAGATAGGTAGTATACAAACGATTCATCTGACTCGCAGCACAAGTCAGATAAGTATTTAAACCTACTCGTAGATATTTAGATGTCCGAAGCCTGGTAAAGGATTCGGAAATCGGTGATTGGTGCATGAAAATCAGCTTTTTGGGCTAGTGGACATTAATCCAACGAATGCACCTGGGTGCATTAGCCCTACCAAACAGGATATCCCTCAAGAATATGAAATTTAAGTAAGACCATAAATATATGTACGCATTGTACTCAGTACATCTTGAATTGTATTATGTGGTCTTGAATGGGGGAAATGTTGCAACCTGGCCACCTGTACCTCATAAGTTGTGGCGGTACTCTTGGATCCCGGAATATGACACCTAATCTCGAGGTGGAACTGTTCCAGGCCGGTCAGGGTATGGAATATAGTGGTTCCACATTTCAGAAATGAGTAGGTACGCTTTGAGACACAGCTACATATCCATATATCCCCAAGGCGTTATCTATCCAGTTCCAGTGGATATAGGCATCAGGTCACATATTCTTTATAATCGATATATTTGTGTACTCCTAGGTTTTCATCGATTTATCCCTTTTTTGCTATCATTGCATGATGCGTGTGCATCACATTCTAGAAAACTCGAGCTCATCCAGACCACCAAACTATGCACATCATTGTAAGGTATTTGCCCAACTAATTTGTATTTTACTAAGAGGATTGATGTAGGATGGCTCTTATTCTTTTGAGATGCGAGCATCCATATCATCAAACTATACATATAATTATGATCAATTGTCCTCATCCTGACTTACTTCATCTTCATCGTATTGATTGTATGAAATGTGTGGCCTAATACCGATTTTTACCCCGGTTTCGATTCAACTCTCGACTCTTCCTAACATTGAAACTCCAGCCCTTTGTTAAGTAAGTAAGGTATGTAATTTCAGGAAACTCTACCTCTACACAGACCAAGAACAAGAGACTGTAAAACCGAAAGATTTTAGGTAGGTACCTGTTGCAACTGACGGCAGGAGGGGTGGTTTTCCACGAGGGAAATGGGTTGGAGTGATGTAAGGTGGAAGCGTAGAGAAGGAAGTGGGTTACAAGATTAGGTGTAGGTATGGAATCCCTGAGAGCTCGACACTGATCTGTAAGTAGAACGGGATTGGTAATTCTACTGTTCCACGAGTGAAACTGGAGCTGATAGGACGGGTTCCTGTCAAAAATCATGATTATAACAAGCTTTATAATTTGGATTTTTTTGTTGGAGTTTAATAAAATAAAAAACTTTAAGGACAGAAGACCTTTTTTATAAAGCTTGTTATAATCTGCACTGTCCGAATGAAGAAACGTTATAAAGATCATGATAGGCACACCTCTAAAGGCCCGTTGACATTCAGGCCGTTCCTGTGGAAGTGAGCAGCGCAAGCATTTAAACACCTCCCTCGGGCTGCCCCTTGCTCCTGCCACTCGTCCTTCACTTGCTCCCACTGCTGGTCATTTTTGGTGCTGAAGTCAGAAGACTGGCAATACGAGTGGCAGGGAGGGCAATATGTAAATACCCCACGGAAGCCGATGCTGCTTCTACTTCCTCCATTGTCCGAGGTTGAGATGGAACTGGGAAGTATTGGCAGCATGTAAATACTCACTGCCCTAATGGAAAGTAAATACCTACGGCAGCTTCTGTGGCAGAGGCAGTGGAAGTGGCAGAATCTGACCATGGCCAGATCTGACAATTGGACAACCATCACTCATGCTTCCCCTACCCTCCACGTAGATCCCAACTTCTTTTCCCCCAACCTTTCTCCTAACCAAGTTGTACTGCTTGTGACCTTGCCTATTTTAGATTGATTGCAAAATATTGCTATTCGCTTCAAGGGTTTTCTTCTAATACACAATCTAGATTTTATTTTTTAGTTTTTAAACCCTTTTGAGAGCAAAGGAAAAGTTATGTAAATAGCCTAATGAAAGTTTCTGATCAATCCCAAACTGAAAATCATGTTTCTGTTGGTACGAATCAGGATAAATACTTGTATGTTAGTACGTTTCCGAATTTTTGCTGGTCTTATAAGTTACCCTCATCAAACTACTTGTGGTGGCATCGAGAGCTGTAAAATAGAGTTAAAGAGATCAATTTTCATGGTTTCAGACTGATAAACACCTGTAGCACTCTTGAAAATAGAAAACATGTTGGGAAAGTAATGAGAAGTACCTAGATTTTGCATTATTGCATTGTTATTGCATTTTCCAATTTTTCACTTGGATATTTCTTATCTGTTTCAGTGGGATGGAGGACTGGGCAGCAAGTCCAGGGTTTTGGTGAACCCCCTTCTGCCAAATCGCAAATAATCAACCTCATCTACTCTATAAGAACCGTTATGCGCTGTAAGTTTCTCTCTCCAGATTTAGTCCCTAATTAGCCCAAATGATGAACCCTAAAATGAAGATATAAGTAAAGCCGGACCTGGTGGGTTGGAAATCAAAAGCCTACTACATATACTCTCTTTTTACCTTGGAAAAAAGCCGTGGGTTCATCATAAGTTCTACGATTGATACAACTACTCTAATAGCTTCTGTGTAAAGGGCCCCTTAAGGGCCTGTTGCACCTGGGCTGTTGCGTTTTGGTCGATTAGATCCTTTATTTTCAATCTGATCTAAAAATAGCAAAGGGGATGTCATATTCATGAGTCATTTTTACAAGGTGAGATGAGGACTAAATTTCAAATTTTCCAAAAATTTGAATAGGTACAACTTTTTTGCGGGGATTTAGAGGGAAAAAAACTTTATACCAACTCCCAAATATTAAATCTAGAGTTATTCCCAAAATTTGATCATGACAGGTAGAACGGCGTGTATAATAACTTACTAAAACTGAAATTTCTGACGTTAGGGGTTTGAGGAGCTCGAGGGGTATGAAATAGTTCATCACTTTTCCAACAGGTATAGGTCGTTCACTATAAGGAGGCGCGTTTCTCCGAGAGGGGCTCTGAAGAGCAGGGCTGTGCAGTGGGACCCTTCCCCCACCCAACGTCCAGTCCTACTCCATCTGAACCCCTCCCGTCTTTTGTGCGGGTTTCCCAGGGAGCTTATACCTCGGATGGGGTGGGCTACCAGGTAATAGGTTGGTAAGAGAGGGGATGTGAAAACTTCAGTCTAGCTGCGCGAACTTTTGCCGGACGGTTTGGAGAAACGCGCCTCCTTATAGTGAACGACCTCTACCGCCACAGTATTTTAGTGAAACTTGTGAGTCATTGACTCCCAGTCAAAATAGTGGTGAGTGAATCAGGTAGGTACCGTTCACCTCGAAGCAACAAACCCTACCTAATTCTTTCATAATTAGAGGGCCGAGAGTAGAGTGGCTTGTACGATAGGTAAGGTACTCGATGAGGAAGATTCTTCTTAAACTTTTCATTGTGCTAGGGATTCAGGCCGGGATTATTTACAGAGTCGAGAATAAGGCCCCCATTATCGTACTTTCATTCAGTAATAAGCTCTACAATCGACCTGGAGTTTATACAAACTGAAGTTTTTCTTGCATACCTACTCGTATTTCAATAAATTCTAAATACAACTTCACTACATTAGGCTACAAGTTGTGAGCGACTCCCAGCTAAAACTTACTGCGGGAGTTCACTCGTCCTGATGTCAGACCTGTAGGACCGTTGTGCTATTGTGACCCTAATTACGGTAGCTTAGGCTTGGTCGCCTCCACCGAGATAGAAAGTGAGCACTCATAGGGTTCTCACATTTCCGCACAACTGGAACTGCGGTAGTGCTGGGGTAGTTTAGACATTTTCAGGAGCTAGCTTTAGCGGACCCTTAATAAGAGTGACTTAAGGTGCAGCGTCGCTGCAAGCCTAGCAGACTTGACTTAACAAGTTGAGTGCCACAGCTGTCCGCTCTCAACTTAAAAAAAAAAAAAATGTCCTCAGATGCCAAGCGTGCTTTTTTATTTTTTTCGCTTCGAAAGACGTTGCTTTTGATGGTAAAAGAGTTGTTTAGTTGTATTTCACCTATTTTCATTGAAAAAACCGCGTGTATACGTGTGATACACGTGGCCTGTGAGTGACCACTGCAAAATACCCTTTTTGGTTTGAAGTTGGTCCCCCTTTCCATGACCCCACACCCTTTTCCATCATTTTTACTCATTGAGCTTTCACTGCTTGGATAAAATTTAGGTTCCCACATCAGAAGTTGAAACTTGTTTGGTTGGAGCTATTTGTCTGTTTGCTGTCTTGTATGTCCCTTGTAGACATAGGTGTTGAGTTGAGACTTGAGAAAGGTAAAATAAAAAAAGTGGGTTCCATGCTTTATCCTCACCCATTTTTTTTTGAATTTTTTTAGAGGGTTGGTTGGTGGGAGAAATCTTGAGTAAGCCGTGGAAGAAGAGAAATAAAACAGCAATTACATTTGCAATATAATAGACTGATGCTGTAGTTCCATCTCTTTCGCATCTCGAACATTTTTCAAATTATTATGAGAATAATCTTCATCAAGTAGCAGGTCCTCCTTGTGGAATTTCTGAAGAGAGATTACTTTTTCTATTTTGGTCAACTCACTAGTAAATTCTGGTAAAACAGATAATGACTCTCAGTCTGGAAACAGTACAGTTGGAACTGTTGGTTCCAAAAGAATTCAGAAAAATGTTTTTAAAAAAGCTACATGTTTTAGTAAAATTCATTTTTTGTTAAAATTTTAATATAATTAATGGTTTCATGTAGACCTTGGCAAGTTTCAACTTCGTTATGTATTGAGGCCTGAATCAATGGTCTCAGAAACTTAATATAATTTACTTTCTTTGATTCTTCCGTACATCAAGCACCAACTAAAATAAATTATTCTTAGAATACATAAACCAACCTTAAAATTACTTAGTAGTTTCCTTTCTAATGGTTTTCTAATTTTGGCAAAATACTTCGTCACCGCACCCTTCCCTCCTGGAAGACCCTGTCTAGTGTGACATCACAATTTATATCGTAACATCACATTAATATATAATTAAGTTTATTGGATCATATTTAATCTTATTGTTCATTTTTTTGTTGCAGTTCCTCTAATCTTCGTAAACATCCTAACCATCGTTGTGAAGTTATTATTCGGCTGACGAAACCAGTAACTCGCTTCACTAAGTTCGTTTCAACCGAACTATCACCATCCCTACTTTAACTTGGATTTTCTTTACACATCTTATCCATCAACCATACTGTAGTAAAAGGTTCGACTTCAATTCCAGCAGTGAATTCCTTGTGCATCTATAATTTAATCATTTAAGTGAAAGGTCTTCGAGTTTGAAAAACAGTTGTAAACCATTTTTGCGTCGTGCTCCAGTTCGATTCTTCTTAATTTTCATTCAACATTTACATTTGTTCAGTTTATTTCTAGTCTTTGCAAAACATAGCAATAATGCTCCGCAGAAAATTCATTGAAATTGCGGCAAATTTGACTGATCCCATGTTTCTGGGCAATTATCATGGAAGCGTGAAGCATGCACCCGATTTGGAACGTGTTCTTCAGAGGAGTTGGGATGCTGGGTTAGAAAAAATCATCATCACAGGCGCAACATTGGAAGAAAGTCGCCAAGCGTTAGAGATGACATTGAAAGACGATAGGCTTTTCTGCACTGTTGGGTGTCACCCAACCCATGCTGGAGACTTTGAGAAGGATGGTAATCCTGAACAGTACTTGTCTGAACTCGAATCCCTCGTTAAAGGCAATCGTCAAAAAGTGGTTGCACTTGGTGAATGCGGTCTTGACTATGATCGGCTCCATTTCTGCGACAAACCAACTCAGCTTAAGTACTTCGAAAAGCAGCTGGAGTTGTCGATAAAACTCCAAATCCCGCTGTTCCTTCACTGCCGGGCAGCTTTTGAGGATTTTTGGACTTTAATTGACAAATACCGACCCTCGTCAGGTGGTGTGGTTCATTCTTTTGACGGGACCCTCTCCGATGCTCAAAAGTTTGTGGATGTTGGATTCAAAATCGGGCTCAATGGCTGCTCGCTGAAAACTCAAGATAACCTCGAAGTCGCCCGAAACCTTCCCAATGACTCCATCCTCCTGGAAACCGATTGTCCATGGTGCGAAGTCCGCCCCACCCACGCTGGCTTCAAACACATCAAAACCAAATTAGATTCAGTCAAAAAAGAAAAATGGAGCCCAGACAAACTTGTGAAAAGCAGGAATGAACCTGTAAATATAGTGCAAATTTTGGAAATTCTAGCTGCAGTTAAAAATGTGGATGAGGACAAATTGTGTGAACAAATTTATGATAATACCATAAAAACATTTTTTACCAAATTAAGCGATTAAAATGTTTTCTGTTGCGTTATCTGATATTAAAGTTTTCTAATATTTCCCTAGTTGGAAAACACTCTTTTTCTGTTATACCTATAATGGCAGCCTATACTATACCATCAAAGTACCCGATTCACCTTTGCGTACTTTCATTTCAGTAATAATTATCAAAGCCATGAGAATCTTTAAAAAGCCTTCTTCCCATTAGCATTAGTATAAGAAATTGAAAAATGTATGTATTTATGTCCTTGTGCATTTTTACTTTCCTTGATTGACCAAAATAGTAATGCAATAGTGTACAAATTGAAAATGATTAATCGATAGCTCATGATTAACAGAAAACAACAAAATGGTCGTAACTATCGCGAAAGGTGGTAAATTATTACACAAATGTTTATTATTTTTATGTGGGAATTGTAACGGACTTAGGTCGTCCCCAGAGGTGTAATGGGTCCTAAATCTGCACTCATAGAGAGAGGGGGGTGTGACAGTACCATAAGAGATACAACTCGTACTAATAGCGTATGTGCTATGTTCGGAGAAGATTGATTTTCCGGTTCTCGGATCCTCATCTATCGCTAAACGCAGCATTCCAAGAACTCGAGAATGACGCGTTCAACCCGGCGCGAGAGCGACGGATAGACGCGCATTCTCTTGAATCTGACGGGAACTGTCACAATCCTCCCCTTAAAGGCATACTTGATTGAAGAGCAAGTATGTAAACCAGGTGGTATAGTTTATTGATTGAGAACTGATGCTCACTAATAAATAGCTGCATTGGCGATTGAGGATGAGAAAAGAGAAATTAAAACAGGATGGATTGTCAATGAATCTTCATATGAAGTATTCATTAGGTAATTAACCCCCAATCAAAGATTGTAACAATCGGGAATAAACGGTGGCTCAACTATGGAGACTTACACCTATAGGAAAATAAAAGAGATATAAAAATATGTGCTCACGTTTGGGACTTAAATTGGCAACTAAGCCCTGGAAATAATAATTGGGAACTATGCCCTTGAATAAAGAATATATGTATAATAATAAAAAATGGCAAAGGCCTGATACCATAGGTATGAAAATATAAATTATACGAGGGGAAAAATGTGAGAAATAATAAGTCCTAATTGACCAATGAAATTATTTATGTACCAAAGGATAATAATGGGGAATTCCTTCTAGAAACCCAGGCCGTGTTTTTTGTGAAGCATATAGCCCTCAATAATAGTGGACCTGGATGTACTAGGTAGAACCATACGTAATCCAGAAAACCACACTCTGCTACCATGTAACGGACTTAGGTCGTCCCCAGAGGTGCGATGTGGCCTAAATCCGCACTCATAGAGAGAGGAGGGTGTGAAAGTACCATATGAGATACAACTCGTACTTATAGCATATGTGCTATGTTCGGAGAAGATTGATTTTCCGGTTCTCGGATCCTCATCTTTTGCCAAACGCAGCATTCCGAGAATGATGCGACCAACCCAGCGCGAGAGCGACGGAAGGACGTGCATTCTCTTGAATCTGACGGGGGAATTGTCACAGATTAACCCTTTCGATTCAAAGCCCGTATATATACGTTTTTCCATGAGTGTCTTTGCAGATCTAACCCCGTATATTTACGGGGTCCTCTGTCTCACGGATCTATGCCCGTATATTTACGGTTTTCTGTAACGCTCTTGAGGATCTATCCCCGTACATATACGTTTTTCTCAATGCCTCACCTCGGAAGATGTTAAGTAGTAGGTAACAGCGCCCCTCCGGTCACTAAAGAGACTGCACTAAACAAATGAATTCAATCAGGTGAATGAACTGGAGAAATGAATTTTTGTTTGAGGATTATTGCCGTGTGCTCTTGCTTCAACGATCAACGTTCTGAGTTCAAATTTCATATCTGCTTGCGATGTGGCATTGTGTGTTGTCCCATGTTTTGAAATTTATCATACCTTGAAAAACTTTTAAAATTTATGCTTAGATTTGTTTTAAATATAACCTGAGTGAAGAAAAATTGGTACTTGAGTATTAAACGGAGGCCACCTAACCTATAGAAATATTTCGTACCGGATACCAAAAATAACTACATAATAGGAAAAAACACACTTTAATAGATTTACAGGTGAAGTTTAGAATTAATCCGACGCCTGGTTCTGACGTTGTGCAACCCAGAACGCAGCAATGTCGGTCAGGATGGAGTTGAAAGCGTTGCCGCCGCTAGCAGTCACATATACACATCATTCTGATCTACATGCCCAACTAATCTGCATTTTTACTAAGGGATTGACTACTTGATGTTATGTCTTTTTGAGATGCGAGCTTGCGAGCATCCAGACCACCAAACTATACACATCATTCTGATCTACATGCCCAACTAATCTGCATTTTTACTAAGGGATTGACTACTTGATGTTATGTCTTCTTGAGATGCGAGCTTGCGAGCATCCAGACCACCAAACTATACACATCATTCTGATCTACATCATTCTGATCTACAAGTGTGTTCTTTCCAATTATGTAGTTATTTTTGGTATCCGGTACGAAATATTTCTATAGGTTAGGTGGCCTCCGTTTAATACTCAAGTACCGAAAAATTTCAAAATTGTGAAGAAAGTGGTAGGTAGTTAGATACTAAAAAAAATTCAGGGATGGAAATTTTTAGGTAGGCAAGTAAATTTTCTCCAACATTTTTCATTTTTTTACCCGTTCTTATGTTTATAATACATTATAGATGACATACAAAATTAAAAAATGAATAACCAACGCAAAAAAGTATTCAGTACAGCAGTGCAGACTGAGCGTCAAAGCATGCAGAACCAATAAATCACACGCGCCTGAGAGGAATCAGTGTTGGCGAGCTACTCACGCGAGGTTAGGATGTAGAAGCAAAAGGGTTAAGCCATACTCCAAAGACCTTTCCTGGTCAATACCTTCTTTAAAAAAAAAAAAAAAAAAAAATCAATAGATATCTCAGAATTTATTTATAGGTAGTAACATCTATTAGGAGAGCCATTGCAGGAAAAAGTGAGCTAACACGATTATGACTCGTATTGAGGTTAATTGAAGATATTTCATCCCTCATGAAGAGCGAACGTTTGGTCGTTCAGCGACCCGGGTGATCTCATAACAACAAAACACTGTATTTTTCATCGATAAGTAAGTAAGTTTTTGAGGTAGGTACCGAGTTTGAAAATGTCAATCCTTACTAAATTCACTAACTCCCTTGGTATTATTAAAAATAGGAAAACTGAATTTAAATGCAGAAAAAATGGGTCCCAGGTGGGAATCGAACCCACATCCTTTGGTTTTCCGTACCAACGTAATGACTTCACCATCTTGGCTGCAAGGACCGCTGGATGGAGACAGCTTGGATCTGAGCCAACACCCCCTGAGAACCATTACTCTGCATTTTTCAATGAATTTAACTTTAAAACAACTGTACCTTATTAGTTTAGTCACCGCTAACGAAACGGCCCGAAGAATTAATTCTTAATTTATTTAGTCGCCGTATGGGTCTGGCAGGGGGTTTATTATAAATAGGAAAACAGCCCTAATTTGTGTCAACGTCACTCAATGTTACTAAATTGTGTCAATGTCAATTCGTAAATTTTAGCCAAAAAATGTTTATTAATGATGAACTGAATAAAGCATTACAAAAATTTTGCACAAAATTATGCCGAAAAATGTAGGTACTTCAATTCTGTTAATATTTCCTGGAAAATTCTTGTAAACTGCAAAAAGAAATGAAAAATCAAATCACAGTTCATTATTTAGAACGATTTTTTTTCTTTCGCCATAATATTGGTTGTTAGAAACTCTTAGTATGAACTAATTTTCGTTAATTATCTATGGTATAATGTTAAATTGTTTTGAAATTTTGGCTTTTTGAGTGTATGGTAACTATTAATTTTATGGCTATAAAATATTCTAAATAATATTCTGCTTTTCAAAAAGAGATTTAGGATTTTTAGTTTTTTTGTGATTTTTATCGATTTGTTTAGCAAATTTTAATGACATTTAAGTACATTTTTCAGCATAATTTTGTGTATTAATTTTTTAATGTTCTATTTTGTAGTTGATAAACTTTATTTGTGCACTATTCTGCTAAAAAAAATATAATTTTAACAATTTTCTGCAGATTTTTAGGAATTTTACCAATTTAATCTGCTCAAAAAATCGCTGGCCAACGAACTCATACTTTCATTTGGAAAGCTTGATTTTTTGGCGTAAGATCGAAATTTTCATCTCAATCCTAAGGAGAGTTATCGTCTGGAATGACACACACACACACACACACATAAATATATGAAAAACTTTATACTCTAGAATTCGTTCCACATTGCCTCACAACAGATTTCATTGAAGGAAGTTTACGAAAATTTTGAATTTATAAATTTTGGAGCCATTGCAATAGCTTCATTTTTCACAAAAATTCACCAAAAATGCTAAAAATCGTTAAATTTGTTTGCGGAAATTTCGTCAAAAGAAGTTCATCCAGAATGAACTAAAACTCTTTAAAAATTTTAAGCACAAAATTATGCTGAAATACGTAGGTAATTTCATTAATACTTGTTGAAAAATTTATAAGAGCTTTCAAGAAATCCAGTCTTTTTGAATCGGAGAATATAATTTAAAAAGTTTTTTGGCCATAAAATTAGTGGTTTACAATTCTTAGCACTCGGAGCACTTTTAGTGACATTCGAAAGAATTATGTAACTATTATTAATAAAGGAGCATTAGATTTTCATTTTGATCTTCGCCTTTTATTTTTTTTCTCGCGCACGCAATGATGGCTTTTTATTTATTTATTACTTTAATTATATAACAAGATGAGGATGAAATAGTTTGATTTCTTTGGTTGTGTTTTTAGTACAATTGCTATTTTGAAGTATGTAACTTGAAAGCGACTCCACTCCTCAGCACAAATTTCTAACACACAGAGAGGGGGTGCTCGCATTTTGTAACTAGGTATCATATCCCACCGAATTCTCGTTATTTCTCTGTACTTTATTGAATTTCCATTTTTTAATTAATGCTTTAAACAAAAATAATAAAAATTCCATCATTTATGAAAATTCGCTCACACGATCACACTGCATGACTGAAAGTTTTTGTATTATCGAAGCTATCTAAAACTAGGTATTTTACTGTATTATGAAGTGACAAGGATGGGAGGAACCTTGAGCCCGTAATCTGTTTTACAAAGTTCTTGGTTCGCTCGATGTGCCTTCTTAGTTGATCCTGTAGTAACTTGATGCGAGTTCCTACCTACATTTACGAGTAAATTCCACGTTGGCCATCAGTAGTGTCCGATCCAGCAACTTGCTCGCAACGTGGAGGAGAGCACGATTCCCAGATTTCTTCTGATTTACTGGTGAGTTTTTTACTTATTGCCTTCTTTGTTTTGCGAACGTTATGCGTAATACATGTGATGGCTTACCATTATCAGCTTACGATTAAAAAATACCGCTAATCTCGTATAAGAAACCTACATAAACGAAATACACATTTACCACGTGGTGAATGAGATTTACCTTTTTTTAAACTGTTACCTACCTACCTATTGCTGGATGTATAAAAAATATGGTGAGAAGATTTAGGTAGTGTATATATACAGGGTGTCCCAAAAGTAACCCCCCTACTTTTTCCACAATTGTTGAGATAACGAAATGAAACTTCGAGAGCGTCTTTAAGGTACCCGATGCTAAGTTTTAAGGCAAATAAAAATCTGAAAAAAAAATCCAAACGTTTTGTAACCCTAACGGTAAGGTACTTCGAAATTTTTTTTTTTTCATTTTTGCCGGTTGACACCTCATTTTGAAGATTTTTCAGCGCTAAGTACGATGTTGGAACCAGAATTGCGATATCTTGTTCTGTTCTCAAGATACTTTATACTGATGTACGTAAAGAAATACGATTTTTTCTAGGTAGGTGCATTAAAAAATAAACGCGTTTCTTCGTGGTTTATCAACTCCGATCCGAGAACAGAATGAGATACCGTGTTCAGCACTAAAATATTTTTCAAAATGAGGCATCAATCGACAAAAATGGATTAGAATTTTCGAAGTATCCAATACTCTCTACCCTCAGAAGGATCATCAACATGTGGGTTGACTAACAGACCACAAGAAGATGGTCAAATATTGAGGGACATGTCCACAGCAAGCTCGTGGTGGCCGAACCCAACACCAAACTCACTGAAGGAGTTCTCAGGAAAAACCGTAGGGAACTTAAAACCATAGTCGGCCTTTTAACCGTCTTTGCACCCCCACGTTTCTACCTACACCGCATAGGGGTCAGACAGACGAAACAGTATCCCACATAATCTTCGAGTGCCCTGCACTCACCTATCGCAGATTTGAACTCTTTGGGGCACAAACCCCACTGATGGCTATTCGAAGCTAACAATTAATCAAATGACACATCCCTCACCGGAGGGCTGAATCACTTTGATTAAACGCAAAACTCTCAGAAAAGTACAATACCAGGCTTCCGTGCTTGGGGCCCAAAATAACCCCACCCTGAGAGTTTTATAATACATCTACCCAATACTCTCTCCTTTAGGAAGTACCTAATTCAAAAACCTTTTGGATTTTTTCTGATTTTTATTTGTTTGAAACTTAGAATTAGGCACCCAAATGCGCTAACCAAGTTTCAATTCTGTCTCTCAAAAAATTCGGGGGTGGAGTTGTGGGGGGGGGGGGGGGGGGGGGGTTACTTTTGGGACATCCTGTACATGTACATCGTAGTGTGCATACTAGGAGAAAGTAGGGTAATTTGGTAACTACATTTTGTTGTTGTGTTGTTTGCTCGTCGATCAATCTATCGAAAAACATGCTGGTTATTAATGCTTGCATTACAAGGACCTCCCTATGAATGGTTTGTGTATAATGTTGAGTTGAGAATTAAAAAAATAAAATGAAATACGATTTCTCGGATTTACTCCCCCCCCCCCCCACCCCACAATGTCTTCCCTCCACCGGCAGTAAATTTGAAACTTACAAAGTTGCATAACTGGACTGAATTCTGGATCGAATCTCATTCACATTTCATTTATCTTCATACTCGTATATCACAATTTTAGAATAAAAAAGTTCCAGTCATGCAGCATAATTCATGAGCGAATTTTTGAAGAAATCTTCGACATTTCAGTCGCTATTGATCGTGTAGAGAAATTT